>JAJEKV010000017.1:1906819-2340015 GCA_021234155.1 Isoetes taiwanensis | reverse complement strand
GGACTTTCCTCCATGGCCACCAACCTCACATGAGGTGGCCTCCTCCAGCTTCTGCAGTGATGCCCCAGGAGAAGGACACCATGTCATTCGCCCACGCTTCAATGGGGCTCCTACGTCATGAAGCGTTGAATACAAGGGTTAGCACACAAGATAAATCACGTATAAATAACCACCAATGGAAGGGGTAAGATATTCCATCCAAATACCAATCTGCAGCAAACATGCACTAAACTCCAGAAAACAATTCCAAAACCATATTCCCCGATATTCGTTAGCCTCAAGAGATCACGTACGTAATCTTGACATGGCGTTGGTCGCATAGAACATTGGCTAGGGTTGTCCACTCCATCCGCCCCTCCCGCACACTTTGCGTATGGGTCAATTCACGCTGGCGGCGCTATAGCCTTCCCGGAATAAAGCCCAGCATCACCTCCGAGGCCTACCTGTGGTCTGCGAAGTCCCGGCCCTGAGTGTCAGGAAGCGCCCCTTCCGTAACTGCTGCTGGCTCCATGGGCGAGCTAGAGAATACGTGCCGCGATCAGCCACCCCGATCCGCACCCACTCTACTCCCTAAATCTACTCAGCCCACGGGTCACACCCCCACCTGGGAGTGTCGTGCACCCATACCCGCCCTCTACGTGACCAGCGATCGTTTTCAGCTCAGCAGTAGGAGTCCCCAGAGCCTTTATGTCTGCAAGACCCCACCTCCACTTCACCAAACGTGTTCCTTGTCCGTGCTGCCTACCATAGCATCTAAGTGACCCGGCTGGCCTTTTGTGCACAAAGTCGATTACAGGCCTCTACCCAGGAGGCGTCAGGCAGCCCCTGCAGGTGTCTCACCCCTTAATTCCCCATTTCAGAGTAAATACTCAGGCTAACAACCAAAGAATCCATCCATTACAAGCAAAACCAGGACCGGTAAATATATGAGAACCCACTTTTACAATCAAGGGTTAGTTCCCACGAGTAAACACGTAGAGAATAGACCAACAACCCAAAACAGTGCCCGCTATCCTAGGAATTCACAACTACACCAGCCACCCACTCAGATTTTGGCTCAATTCGCTGTCAGCCGATTGGGCATCTGCTTGGTCTTGGTGTTTAGCTTGTGTGAGATCCGTGGTGGCGCCTCGTCACAAGGGGCTTCCACCGCCAAGGTGAGTTGTGGCTGATATGGGGGTGGATCCACCCTATTGACCCCAATTAGCATTATCATGCTAACCAATCGAGGGTGGCCACGTGGCGCTTTTCCCAAAACCATAATTAGATTAATTATGGTTTTAAATATTAGTTCCTTAATTATAGGTTATTATTGACAATTAAATTAAATTAGCAATTTAATCCCTTTTAAGTGAACTACCTAGGTTCCCATAGCAATCCCCATGTGGCGATGGGGAATCCCTGGGACGTGTCAAATATGAGTTTATACTTATACCGATAAATACTTGGAACGCTACATTCTCCCTCCTAGAAATAATGTACCGCCGCCTCAGCATTGGGGTTAGATACGTATATATTAAATAAGATTCATGAAGTTGCACCTTATTTCAGAAGGTAATATATTAAAAGTCAAGTTACTAAGCAAAGAAAAGTACAATCTATATAACTCTTTATATCATAATTAAAAGTGCAAGGACCAAAGTCCAAGATTATCAACAACAATGTAACACAGATAACATAAAGCTAAGAAATCGGGTCATCGGAACTTCTGGGAGAAGGATGTACCGCCACTCAGCTCGCACATATGAAAGTTGCAGTAATATATCGCTTATATATAGATAAAATAATTAGGTCAGGGTTGAAGGGTCCAACTGCAGTGAAAGAAAAATTTATTCTAGAAGGAACTTATCATGCCTATGGTTCGTAGTTCATTGCAAGTAGAAATGTCAGTTCCTATTATAGCCGTAGCATGAATGCTACGGCGAAGTACATGCTTTGCTGCCAGCTCATGGGTCAAGGTCCATGTCGAGAACACGCCCCATGGGATGTTATAAAAGGTGATCCCATCACTCGTAGAATCTGCCGCACTTACGATGCATCTACATTCCCTAGTATCGATTCTCGGCGACCAAGTTCTCAAGCTATCCGCCGAGCGCTGATATATCGCTGATGGTGCGGCTCTGAGATTCGCAAGTACGAAATCCCAAGGTGCTTCTCAAGATCCGCTTGCATCACCCACGTAGCATCTCGACCGCAAGTGTTTCCACTGACCAAGTATTAACATTTGAGTCCTTCCGGGTCCGCTTTATAAGCTCGATCAAGAAGAGCTGCACTATCTCAGTCAGCCTTCACATGGTTTCAGAGGGTTGGGGTTTCCAAAACCCTCGGATCAGGTGTCATGAAGACTCACATGAAAACCCCGTGGATCTTAAGCCGGGTGGCAAGTCCAGCGATATGCTTGCTCCCCAATACGCTCGATTTTGGAACGTCCAGCCCATCCGGTGCCAACTTCTTTGCAGCTACTTCAATCTTAAGCTTGGCTTGTTTTACCTTTAATCTTAAGCCAAACCCCGACCACCCACCGAAGACTCCGTCCTTCCGCGGCTTATCCTGCTACACTCTTTGACGATCAAGGCAAGGTACCAGCAAGTAACCACGCACTTCCCACAAAGCTTGCATCTCCGTGAGGAGTTGTTGAGAAACCTCCACTTTCGGCTACACGGGTTGTGCCATGTGTCGTGAGTAAGGCATTGATAACCATAATTTACCGAAAGGAGACATTCCGAAGACTTCGTTTACAATCCGTATATAGGCAAACCCTACTAGATAAATATAGTCACCCCATTGGGATTGCTTACTCCACACATAACTTCGTGAGCATATCCTCTATGATAATGATTGGTACGCTTCTGCTTTGACCATCCGTCCTCGAGGATGATAAGTCAGACTCATAGCAAGCTTGGTTTGTATGGTGGTGAAGAAATCTTCCAAAATGCACTTACAAATTTGGGATCTCGCACGATACAATGACCCGTGGGTATCCGCAACCTCAAGATCTCTTTTTGCAAAAAGCAGAGCAAAGATTGCAGGCGTGTCCGTGGTAACCACATGGCAAGAAATGAGCCATTTTGACAATTTGTCGACTACCACCATTAACGATCATATCCACTCTGAGAGTACGCGGAAGGCCCACTATAAAATCCATGGTTATCACTTCCCACTTAGCGCTGGGGTACATCCAAAGGTTGCAATTCCTCGAGTCCTTAATTGTTCTCGCTTGGTCTGCTGGACATACTTGACACCGCTATCGTACTTCGCAATGTCCTTCTTCATCGGGCCAAAAAAATAACCGAGCCGATTTTAAAGTAGGTCTTCATAAAACCTAAGATGTCCAGCTATAGCGCAAGTAGCGTGGTTATGGAGGATTAACTTACGCACTCTAAGTATGAGGTACACAACTTGTCCTTGTGGATACAAACAATTGCCCCTTTCTTATATGACCGAAAAGCGCCACGCTTTTATCTCTATGCGTCTATTTAGACTAATTCCAAATTTCATAGAACTCGTGGATCTGGGGCTAAAGTTTGTTCTAGATCTGCTTACCAAATTCACTTGTGAGTGTCGAAATCGTGATTGACAATGGGTTCAAGTTACCAAGGGATGGCGGATAATGCATCCGCAACCACATTGTGCTTTCCAGTTTATACATGATCTCAAAATCATATTCTTCAAGAAATTCCATCCATCTCCTCCTCGACGGAGGTTGAGATTGGGTTGGGGTCAAATATCGAGACTTTGATGATCTCGCGGTCCAATCGAACCTTCTACCAAGGAGGTAGTGTTCCATATTCGCAAAAAGCCCGAACAACAGCCTAGCAATTCCTCGTCATGGGTAGGATATCGCCGCTCGCCTCATTCATCTTCTTTGAATCATAAGCAATAACTCTCCTCCTCGCGATTAGAACCCCACCAAAGGGTAATTTTGTCCGCATCTGGTGGGCCACTAGTTTATCCTTATCGATCGGGGCAACGGAGAACGGTGCCGAGGTTAAGGCATCTTTAAGTCGGAAACTTCCCCAACCTTTAGTCTTCCAAAGCTCCATCCAATCCTTCACCTTCTCATGCTTGGTAAGATTTGTAAGAGGGGCTGCAATCCTTGCAAAATCCTTTACAAATTTTCGGTAATATCCCTCGCTAATCCCAAGAAACTGACTTTGGAGACATTTCCCCGAATAGGGGCCATTCCCTTACGCCTCTATCTTGCGCAGGATCTGTAGAGTACCCCTCTCGCCGGAAATAATATGACCCAAGTAATCAACCTTTGGAGGGGCAACTTGCACTTAGAGAACTTGGCAAAAAGTCATGACGCCTTTAACTTTTGTAGAGCCAATTTAAGATGTTTCTATGCTCCCCGTAGGGGTCTTACCGTAGATGAGAATATCGCCAAAGAAAATAACAACAAAGTCATCCAAGTATTGTCTAAAACATCATTCATTAACCGCGATAAACGCTATGGGGCATTAGTTAATCCAAAGGCATAACGGTAAACTCATAATGCCCATATCTAGTGCGAAAAGTGCATTTATGATGTCCTCTTTAATCCTTATCCGATGATATCCTGAGCGAAGGTCAATCTTTGAAAATATTTGGCCCCTTGCAACTGATCCATTAGATCATCTCGCTTCGCAAAGCATAGCGATTTTTGATGGTATGCTTGTTGAGTTGCCGATAATCAATACACATTCTCAAGGAGCCGCCCTTTTCTTTTTAAAAAGAATAGGGCGCCAAAGGGCTAAACGCTTAGGTCGAATAAAACCTAGGTTTAGCAGCTCTTGAAGTTGTTTCTTAAGCTCTCAAATTGAAGACTCATACCTGATCGGGCCTTGTCTGGTGGGTTTAGTACCGCCTCTAAAGCTATCTCACATTCTACCCTCTAAAAGGAGGAAGCTTCGATCTCGCCCGGAAAAAGATCGCTAAATTCATGGAGAATACCGCAATCCCCTCGTGGCAAGGTGTTGATTACTTGGTTTTGCTTTAGCACTAACTTCAATGGAAGCAAGTCTAATAACGCAGAGGAGCTTTTGCTTATGTGATAGCTTTTATCTAACTGGCCGAATGGACATAGACCGCATGATAGGTTGAATGGTTCACCTTTTATAGTTACGCTGGCTCCATTAGAATATAAGGAAGGTAACTTCTCTTCTCGCAGCCTATGTTGGCTTTTGCATGCCAAGAATTCCATTCCAACAATGAGGTCGATTTGCCAATATCCATTAACTCCCAAGACCCATAGCAACCGGTGCACTCGGGTAACCGTGATCTTTAAGGTTGATGCGGCAACCATGAGTATGTCTAACCTTTTAACACCGGGTTAAAGTGACAGCCCTGGCCAGGACCTTTAGGGTTTCCAACCAGGACCCGGCCATTCTAGGAGAAGCAAAATTATGTGTACTCCAGATCCATAAGAATTACAAAAGGCTTACTGCCTACTTGGGCTTGGTGGTGGAAATGACAAGCAGTTGACTTCTTCAAAGATTGCGCTTTATAGCCGCAAGGATATGAGACGACTGAATGTACTTTCGAGCCGCCCTCGCCGCCAGTAATGTTGACTCAATATCGCCCCCGCCAAGGTCGCCATGGCCAGTCAAGGCAAATTGGGTAACATATGGGGCAATTCTCGCATGAAGTGTCCAGCCTCATACCTCAGAATAACATGCCTTATCTCGGGCGCAATTGCTCTCTCTTCTTTAGGAATGGATCGTAAGAGGTTTCGAACTTCCTTACCAAAGATTGTTCTCCGCTTATCCCGCAAGTGTTTTAATTTTCTTCTCCCCGGGCGATCGTAAGAGTTCTCACGGAGAGGGCCCCTGACTTGGAGAGCCGGGTTTGTAAGGTGTGGACGGCCGCGGGCTGGGCAGTAAGGAGCGTGACGCCCGGATATCGACTCTTGGTATGTCCTCCTCGAGGCTCAATGCTTTAGCCTCGGCCGCGAATCGATTTTGGTCGATGGCCTTAACCATCCGCTTGATCGATGGTGCCAAACCCTCTATATAGCCCTCCACGCCCTTTTCTCATTCATACCGTGTACATACGGTCCTCAAAGCATAAACTCATCCGTAAGCCCCAGACGACATACTCTTCTGCTCCAACCCGTAGAAAGTGCGGATCTGTTGGCATTTATGTGCACGAGGCACATAATGCGATTTGAAGGCCTTGGCAAACTTTCTGAAGTTGCATCTACTCCTCGCCCGGATGTTTGGCTCGCATAGCCCTTCCACCAAATACGGCAGCTCCGTGAAGGTTTTGGTGGCAACCTTTCCCGTATCTTTCTGTCATGCCATAGGACCCGCGAACTCCTTCATTTCGTCCGGCCGGTGATTCTGCATTCAAGCCACCCTAGATTTCCCATCAAACCGGGCCAATTTCCTATTCTTCCATATACCGGTTATGGTCAGATATCAACTGCTCATGGTGATTCTTATCTCGGGCTGGCATGCGCCACCGATGATGCGGATGATTCAGATGACACCGGCGGGCGTAATTTTGAGGAGGTGGTATCGCCCCCGAGGAGCTCCGGCGGCCGCTTAGGAGGGACCTCTTCGCACCGGTACGTGGATCGTTCGGTGGTGGGGACGGCCGGCCGTGGCAGTGGATTCAGGCGGCAACGAGGTAACTCCGTGCATCCTGCTGTACATGCCGCGGTGGGTTAGCATGCAAGACGGGGCCCGCACTGGCCAACCGCTCTTTTCATCAGCATCAATCCTTTGCTGTTAATCGAATTTGCATTTGAGGGTGGCTGCTGCCGCTGCGCGCGGCCGCCTAAATTAAACATAAGATGATATAAGAACATTTACAAAATACAATAAGTGTCATACAAGGTCATTTTTAAGTCGTGGTCGGAACAAAGTGAACACGCAAAAACCCACGGAAAAAATTTTAATTACAAGTGAAGTAACTGTTACATCCAAGAGCTTGATACCGACAAGAATTATGACTTATAGTTATATAATACATACATGGACCTGATACAGGCCATTTCCCTAGTCATAGTGAAGCATAGGAACACACAAAACTGGAAAATGCGGTTTTAAGGGTTTGCGTGGGGATACATGACGGCATAGACACTTACTTCACGCATTTCGACGAGCTTGTAACGCGCCCAAGCCCGGATAATAACGGGTTGATAATCCCAAGTGGGGCTAATAATCAAAAGGTTGAAGAGCCTTCGCAGTGCATAGAAGATTTGCCAGAGATGATCATTAGCATCCTCAAAAGCTTCATGTGAGGTCATATTCCAATAATCCCAAGTCGCGGAAAGGGTCCATTTCAAATCATCGTAAGCACGCTCGAAGGAGAGTAACTATTTCCATCCCCTTGTCGGGATCATAAGGTTGTTCCGGCACGCTAAGCTCCGCTATCTCATCGCCAACTTCCCGCTCAGGATACTCATCGTTCCCCATAGTCCCTGCTCGTGAGGTCCCTCGCTCATCTTCTCCTTATCCGAATGTTATCCTATCTTCGTACTCCGGCCGGCTTCTTCCGCAAAGGGCGGAATGAGTATATAATACTAACATTTCCAGGAGGCTTAATAACTTGTCATGGAAGAGGCTTATTCAAAAATTGTATTGGCATTATGTATTGGACTGATACAATAAAGGGAAATCACATCACGAGTAATAACCATTTTTTTTTTAAAACAACAGTGATTTCAAAGGCAAAATACATAAGACAATAATTTAGGAGCTGAATCCCTCGTCTTCGGCCCATTGGTCGAGGAGGTGGACGATAACGCATCAAAGTGGCGCTAGGGCTAGCAGAAAGGGCGGCTCGAGCTGCTGCCTCAGGTGGTAAGCAAGTAGCCAAAGGCGCTGCCACAAGAAGGCGCATGTTAGCGCAGCCCGCCACGTCTCCCAATGCTGCTATAGCCAAATCTCTACGGACCAGAGTAATAGTGGTGACATGATAATCAATCTTCTTATGGCCCGCTGAAGTAGATATGGCTCCTGAGCTCCACCTAAGAAGCTTCAGAAGATGGCCCTAAATTCTTGGAAAAGAACAGCACCTCTCCTTGGCGGAAAGCTGAGAGAAAGAATCGGGCCACATGGTTGCCCATGGCCCTAACTTGAGGGCCTGGTGAGAGGTCTCCGCCTTCCTTCTCTCAAGTCGATGGGGAGCTTCTTTTCTTCTTCTTCTTCTCATCCCTAAGGCTGACCTTTGGTGTCCCCCAGGTCTTCCCTCGCCTTGACCCCCGCCCATAGTGATTTGCGTGAGGCGGATCTCAAGAAGAGACCGCGGTCGGGCCGCAAATTGCTCTTCCGGAGGCTGGGGGTTTCAGCTAGCAAGCATCGGGTGTTTACAAAGAGTCTCAACGCTCTTGTTCCTCGCCCGATATGCCAATAGGCTCTCTACCCTCGTAGGTTGCACCACCGGTAGTGAAGTCGATGAAGTCATCTTGGCAATATTCCAAAGATCATAGAGAACCTCTACTTTCCCCGGGCGGACCCCAGAAGAACATTGTACGCCCACATGATATCGTCATGATTAGGTACTCTTGGTCATTCAAGAGTACCGGGAGAAGGTTTAACCCTTCGTGTTTGAGTGGCCTTCAGGCCTAAGCAGAGCTTCAAGCAAGCTCCTTCCACCTCACAAAATCCCCGCCATTGATCTACTTCTGTCATCTTCCGGGTCGAGGTAGAGGTGTAGAAGAAAGCTCGGCAGGATCTCCTCATCCTCTATGTAATCGGGTCCATAATAATGGCTGCCATGAACGAACCTCAAACAAAGTTTCCGATCTATTGTGGCAATAGGGAGGCCAGTCCTCGCCGTCCGATGCCCTTTGATGACGTTACGCATGATCATCACCCCCAACATCTGGTGTAAGGTGTGGAAGTCGGTAAAGCTGCTCATCGTCATCATTACCAACGCATGGCACAATCTCCTCTCCATAGAACCAAGGAAGGCGTAATAGTCCGGGTGGGCCTGCATGTTGAGATAAAGATCTACTCCGGGCCGGGTGTAGGGATGAAGAAGATCAAAGGGAACCGCAGGGTCCCAATGCTCTCCGCCTACATACCACCACGCCGCAGGGTTGGGCAAGCCATGAGGAGTGAAGGCAAAGGAGGAGGAAGAAGGCGCTGGAACAAGAAGAAAAAATGAAACCCTAATGGCCAAAAAAAAAGGGTTTTATACTTTTTTGGCACGCTTCCCCAAAATTATTATTAAAATTATTATTTATTTAATAACATATATATATATTTTTAGCACGCCAAATTAACCAAGCCCTCGCATTTCTTTCCTCAAATTCTAGCCTATCCACGCTTGTGGTTCCACCTCAGAAACAATGATGTGGCATTATCTTCCACCGTTAGATCTTTTATTTTTACGATCTAGGGCTAGCGAAAATTAGAAAAAGAACCAAAATTTCCCACCGGAGATGCCGAAGGGCGCCGCCAAGCAGATGTTAAGGACGCCGCCAAGCTCCTATCTCACCAGAAGCCCCTCTCTTGCTTTGATTTCTCCTCCCTTTTGCTACAGCCGCGGGTTCTTAATTTACTCGCTATTTAGCCGTGTTTTTTTTTCGCTTCTAGAGGTTGTTGCATAACGCCGGTTAATTTATTGCTAGCTTTTTCATTCCGGCCGATGCTCCGCTTTTTGTTTTCGAGATAAAGCCCAGTTTGCCTCTAGATTGCCGTTTGCTTTGACTTAATGCCTTCTATATTAGGACCCAAAGCTTCGATTCCTATTATCCTGGCATTCCCGCTTTTTCCTTAGCTCACGATCCTGCCGCTTAAGTTTTTGCATTTGCCACTCTTTTTGCAACGGGGTTCTTTTCCGTAAACTATGGCGGGTTCAATATGGCGTAACTTGCATGGCGGCATTTCCCTTTGTCGTCCGATATTGTTCATTTCCTACATACATATCCGGGATAGAGGACATGAATGTGATGGGTTTCTAGACATGGTTTTATCCTACATGGGCGGGGGCTATAAATCTTCATATTTCACCGATCGCTTTTGTTGAAAATCTCTTTCAAATCGTTGTACTTGCTTTTCTTCGAGCTGATACTTGACCGGCTTTTGATCTCTAACACTATTTTTTCAGCGGCAACCATCTAGGGGCTTTGTATCCGAATGACATGATTAAAAGCATAAATAATTGGAAAAAGGGGTTTTCTAAACCTTTTTCAAAGATTCCGATGGAAACCAATGCACAAGCTTATGGGCATAGCTCGGTTTTCCTCGTCCTCCAGCTAGTTCATTTCTTCCTCCAGTTTACGTTTTGATATGCAAAACTCGTTGACATTCCAATCAAGTTGTGATATAATTTGTTATTCCAATAAAGCAATGCTTTGCGGCATTGCTTGCTCCTATCTTTCTTGTTCATTAATCTTCTCTTGCAATGCGCTTTCAACAATATGGCTTGCACCTTTCATTTCTCAAACCACCTCAATTAAGTCATCCCGCAAAATGAATGAACATGTTTAGTTAAGTCATAGCTCTTATTATAAATAGCCCGTATGTAAATCATTCACATGGAATAAGAATGACTCCGCTTTTCATCAAAAAAACTTGGGCAGATTTCTCAAGTTCATGCTTTTCCATTAGCGTTCTTTCTAGGCTTTGCTCAAGTGTCTTGAGCTCATTCTCATTGTTCCTTTGTAACGAAATCATTTGCTCTCATTCTTATTCTAAAAGCTTTGATTTAATTCTTTTTAGGTTTCAACCGCTTCTATTCCGTGCATTTCTCGGAGGCAAAGATTTTGCATCTTCCGTCCGCCCCCACAAGGTTTTCTTAGTGCCTCGCCAATTGCCATTGCCATTGCCGCTTGGGTTTTCCTCGGATGGCATCCGCTAAGGCCGCATCGGCTAAGGCATTGGGCATCCGCATATGATCCGTAGTCTAGATCTGTTGTTCTTAGAGAAATAGTCCGGATTTGCTTTTCCAAAGATAAAAATAGTTGAAGGACAAAAATGGCAGATCGATCTAAGGCTAAACCGCATGTGATTGACTTTTCTATAGCCAAATCGGCCGATGATCCAGTTGCTTGTGTCTTTGTGATCCTATTAGGCAGCGTATGTCTAAGACAAGTATCGGCCACATGTCCGTGATTAACCGGATTTGTTTATAAGGGGACCTGGTACAAGCCGGAAACGATGATGTTGGAGCGGATCAATTTCTCTCGTAATGATTCCATATATAACCCGCTCTGTCCGAACCTCGGTTGGAGCTTATTTGCAGCTATGATGTGTTATTTCGTACGCACTCTTGTCGTCTCCATCGTGTTTTATTCTAGCATGCCCGCCCTTTGAGTTTCACAGCCTATGGCAACCCTTGTGCGTTTCCCTTATTGCGGTGCATACACATGCAGGATGCTCTTGGATCCGGGAAGATAAAACAATTATTGTGATTGCAAAAGAACAAATAGACCTAGATCTTGCATTGGTAAGTCTATGCAATTTTTTCTAGAATAACCCGATAATCGTAAAATATAGATTCTCGTGCATTTCCAAATCTTTTTTCGGGCTTTGAACAAGCTTGATGTTGGATTGCTTTTTTCAGCTGGTTCTCGTTTCTACGAGAGATGACACATGTTGTTGTAGAAGCTAGAATCTTTACTCGGAGCAGTTCTTCTAGATGCATACGCCCTTCAAAGACAACATGTGAACAGCCCAACCATTTTAGAAAGGATGCATGAAAGAAATAAGATGTTGATGCGATTAACTATTCTTTTTACAAATAGAGCGGTATAGAATGCCAACCTTGTATGATACTAAGGATATTCAAATGGTAGCTTAGAATGATGGTTGCACGGGCAAAAAGATGAGCTCATTTTTATTCTTTATTATTTTGCATTTGATCTACTTTGCATGCAAAATATAGATTGGTTCAGCTCAAACTGGTAAACCTAGCGGCATCAAGACCTTCTAGCTGGCGACATAGTGACATTTTTGTTTTGGCATCATTGCATTGAGCACCTGCATTATTACATTTTGGTTCCAAAGTGGGACAAGTGCCTATCTATGTCCAAGGTTTCTTCACGCTTGTCTGTTAAGATCTCATCTCGTGTATTATGATAGTGAGCTTGAATGTAGAAAATATAACATGCATATGCGAATATCATGTTGAGTGCTCTCTGCAGCTTAAAGCCTCAAGTATCACGCTCAAGAGTTTCTCGCAGCTTAAAGCCTCAAGTGCTCATTCTTATTCTTACACCTTTTGCCTTTTGATTACAATGGGCAAGCTTAATTTAGTACACTAGGGCTATAGCGTGAGAGTGATCCCAATTTGATGACATCAATGTCGCCTGGCAAAAGGATCAATCTTTAGAAACCTTTGTCTATGGCTCATGCAATTATCTCTTAAGATCCATGGACATTTGACGGTTTTCCATTCTTTTGTTGTCTTGATATGTCATTCGAGGAGCCAATGCCAAGTACTTGAACTAGCAAACCCGCGTTCTTTCAAAACCATCATGCATTATTTGTTGACTGGCTATATGCAGGTGCGTATGTGAAACACTTATTATATGAGGACGAAGCTCCATGACATGCGGTGATGATCTCTGTAGCTTGGAGTTCTTAAGTTCTTATTTTTGAGCATGCAAATTCTTCCTGCATGTCCTTCGGAGTCTGAATGAAGATATGATGCAAGTGTAAGCAGAATAGAAATGACATGCAATACACTTTCAGTTATAATTGACTTATGTATTGTAATGACTTGGAAGTTGTTCGTGTTGGTTGTAAATGAGTATCTATATATGCTCGAAGGTAATAGAATGATAGGTTTAAAGTCATGCAAGTATTCGGTAGCACTTAACGCTTTCCCTATGGCATTAGTAATAGATGCCTATTTCTTTTCTAAACTGCACAGTAAAAAGTTATTGCCATTTCCTATAGGTAAGGTTGCAAGAAGACCAAACAGAGGTCTTCCATTGTCAGAAACAGAAGCATCATGTCTGGCCTCCAGCTTCTGTACGTGTAGTTCATGGTCTCTCTCAATTTCTTCCATTTTCCTTTTAATTTTCTTAACCTTAAGCAATCTCTGCGGCAACAAAATAAGATGTGATACATAAATGAGAGCAGACATAAGACAAAATGTTACATTTAACACTTCGCTCTAATGCATGCCTCTGACTTGGTGCAAGATAAACTCGCTTGCTTTTGTTCGAGCTGATGCTCTGATTGATTATTCAAAGACATCATGTAAAACTTTACAACACAATCCAAAGATGGCGACAACAACCTCATATCATGCCCTTCCAAAACTAGGAAATATTGGTACCTTAAACGCAGAGTTAGTAAAAGACAATTTAATTATCTTTTTGTATCCAATTACCTTGCCCTAATTTTCCTGCACCTTTATTTTCTATGGCCTCTGGCGTGCCTTTTTGCTAGTTTTTTTTCAAAATATATATTTTTTGTATTCACAAACCCAAAAATGGGGCTAGTACATCGATAAATTACAAAATTTATACAACTAGAATACGAGCGCCTAATCATCTAAGATCCCCTCGGATCCTTCGTGCCAAGTGAAGGTCCTTGGGCATAATAGTAACCCGCTTCGCATGTATGGCACACAAGTTGGCGTCGCTCAAAAGCTCAATCAGGTATGCCTCGGCAGCCTCTTGTAATGCAAGGACCGCAAAGGCTTGAAACCGCAAGTCGGTCTTGAATTCTCGGCGATCTCCCCGCGACGAAGTCGCCGGAAGGGAAGCCGACGGATCAATGGCTCGGTAGTCTTCGATACTTTGCGTATCTCCGAAGAGCTACCGTGCACCGGTCGAGCCTATGGGGCTTCAAGGGCTTAAGGGTCGCCTTTGAGCGGCCGAATGGATTTACCTCCCCGTCGAAGGATGCTTTGTGCGCTCCACGATCAACTCCCTTCTCTGAGCCGAGGTCTTCTTGGCGATCGTAGCATCCCGTTGCAATCGGGTCTTGTAGTTCACCCCACCCCTAACCGGTCTAGATTTGGTCCTTTTTAGGTCTCCTGCCATTGCGCCCGGTCGGCTCGCTGTGGGTTGGCGGCTTGGTTTACATCAACGGGGTTTGTCCGGGATTCGACGCGTTGAGCCGCACCTAGGTCCCGGGCCGCCTATCATCAAAATTCTGCTGCTTTGCTCCTCCTGGCTGATGGCCTAGCTGCTCCCCCGCCGTGCTCACTTTGTCGGGCCATGGGAGTCTTCGCCTTCCTTTAGGAGCCGCCTCGCTCTTCAGCCCTAGCCTCTCTCTCAAACGCACTTGAGTACGCCTACCAATCTCGGTATGATAATCGGCCCGCCGCGTCCCGATATCTTCTTGGATGGATTCTAGATGGCACCGTTGAAACCGGGGGACATTTTCAAAATGAAACTATTGAGGCTTTCATTCCAAGAAAAGGTGGGAAGGTTAAAGTATTCCTGGTAGGTAAGTACACGACCCTCCCCAAATAGTAAAAAGCGATCCATCCTTAGGTCCGGTGGAGCTACCGGGCTATTTGGTGCAAGTCTTCTAGTCGGGCGGATGCATGATCCTCCCGAGCTTCGCTCGACTAAGCTCCACAGGGTCTTCATCTGGTCCCGGGGAGGAATAAAACTTAACCACAGCCCATGCACGGTCCGCTGCTCCCACGAGAGTGTAATCCCCGACCGGCTTCATTCAACTTGAGGAGGAAGCGCCTGGGTTGAAGTGGAAGATAGGGTAGGGGACCTCGTCGGCCCTCGACAAAGTGCTTGACAAAAAGGTTAAGAATGGTATCTATCATAGGGTCTTCCTCGGCAAGATGCTCGACTAAGACAAAGAAACAACCGATATATATTCGGTTTCTTGATCTACGGTCGGCTTTGAAGCGCAAAGATGTCGTACTTTTATAGGGACAACAAGGGAGAAAGGAGAAAAGGAGGCGCCAAAGGCGGACGGGCGCTGGAAGGGGTAATCGAGGGCACCGGGGTGTAGGGCAGGTGCAAGGAAGACGTCGAGGTCGGCTATGGCGGATGTGGAGCTTAGGTCCGGCGGCTATGGCGGAAAAAAGCGCTCAAAAGAAACACACGCCCGAAAAGACACTTCAAAATTCAAATTTTAACTTTTGACTTTTTATTAAAAATTTAAAAAAAAACTTCCTCCTCAAGTTGAATGAAGCCGGTCAGGATTACACTCTCGTGGAGCAGCCGGACCGTGCATGGGCTGTGGTTAAGTTTTATTCCTCGCCAGGACCAGATGAAGACCCTGTGGAGCTTAGTCGGAACGAAGCTCAGAGGATCATGCATCTGGCCCGACTAGAAGACTTGCACCAAATAGCCAGCGCTCCACCGGACCTAAGGATGGATCGCTTTTACTATTTGGGGAGGGGTCGTGTACTTACCTACCAGGAATACTTTAACCTTCCCACCTTTTCTTGGAATGAAAGCCTCAATAGTTTCATTTTTGAAAATGTCCCGCCCCGGTTTCAACAGTGCCATCTAGAATCCATCCAAGAAGATAGGGTAGGGGACTCGTCGGCCCTCGACAAAGTGCTTGACAAAAAGGTTAAGAATGGTATCTATCATAGGGTCTTCCTCAGCAAGATGCTCGACTAAGATAGCAAACAACTGATATATATTCAGTTTCTTCAGATCTACGGTCAGCTTGAAGCGCGGCATGTCGTACTTTATAGGGACAACAAGGGAGAAAGGAGAAAGGAGGCGCTCAGCAAGGCGGGACGGCGCGAAGGGGTAATCGAGGGCACCGGGGTGTAGGGCAGGTGCAAGGAAGACGTCGAGGTCGGCTATGGCGGATGTGGAGCTTAGGTCCGGCGGCTATGGCGGAAAAAAGCGCTCAAAAGAAACACACGCCCGAAAAGACACTTCAAAATTCAAATTTTAACTTTTGACTTTTTATTAAAAATTAAAAAAATTTTTTTTTTTTTAAAAAAATTTCAAAGCAGCGCCAGATAAAATACGCCAACCGCATGGGGCCGACGTGTTTATATCACGTTTTATTTTCAAAAAGAAACACCCTCGGATACCTCAGCGCCCCTTTTTGTTTTTCGGCGGCCTGTTGTCCGTTTTGCCTCGGGAGACGTGCCCCCTAGGGTATTTGAGAGGTGCCCGGTCCATTGGAGCCGTTTTTGCCTTCATCCGAGCTACCTACAAAAAGTTATGGCTCCTCGAAACTTGGGTCCTCCAGGCAGCCTAGACTTCCTTAGAAATTACAGTCTATTACCTTAACCTAGCACCAATTCAAACATGAAAGACTTAAACAATCACTCTTGCTTAATTCTCTCTCCTAACTACCGAACTAGCGAGTTAGGGTTTGGTCGGTCTTATGATTTCGAAAAACCGAAATCACGGCTCGATACCAACGTGGACGCCTCCACGAACATATAACGACCCTGACGCGATATACATACGGGACTTTTCCTCCCATGGCGACCAACTCGCCATGAGCAGGGCCCTCCGTCTATTTCGGGCCATCTATAATATGATGCCCGAGAGAAGGACACGAAGGGGTCATTCGGCCCACGCCTTCAATGGGGCTCCTACGTCGCGGAAGCGTGAATACAAGGGTTAGCACACAGCATAAATCACGTATAAATAACCACCACGAAGGGTGGCATATCCATCCAAATACCAACGGCAAAGAATATGCATCTAAACCTAGGAAAACACCCCAAACCCATGGTTCTACCCCGGTTCAGACTCCAGTGAGGATCGACTGACGGCTAGGCCTCAAGAGATCAACAGACAGAATCTTGACATGGCGTTGGCTGGCATAGAACATTGGCTAGGGTTGTCCACTCCATCCGCCCCCTCCCGTGCACACTTTGCGGATGGGTCAATTCACGCTATGGCGCCGCTATAGCCTTCCGGAGACGCGGGCTCGAGGCATCACCCTCGCGAGCCTACTCCGGGGTTCATGAAGTCCCGGTCCGATGAGGCGGTCGGGGAAGCGCCCCTTCCGAATCACGGTGGCTCCATGGGCGAGCTAGAGAATACGTGCGCGCATCAGCCCCCCGCATCCGCATCCCGACTTACTCGCCCTAAATCTACTCAAAGTGCAAGGTGCCCCATACGGGTCACACCTTCCCACCTGTGGAGTGTCGGACCCATACCCGCCCCCTACGTGACCGGGCTATCGAGGTCTAGCTCGCTATAGGAGTCCCAGAGCCTTTTATGTTCGTGCAAGACCCCACCTCCACTTCACCATCTGTGTTCCTTGTCCGGTGCTGCTAAGCCGGTACCATAGCATCTATGACCCGATGGGCTCTTGTGCACAGGCCGCATTTAACGAGATAATACAGGGCTCTATCTAGGAGCATACTACAATAAATAGCCTCAGAGGTCTCTACCCCCCTTAATTCCCCATTTTCAGAGTAACACTAGGCTAACAACCACCAATCCATCCATTACAAGCAAAACCAGAATCGAAATATATAGAGAACCTACCTTTACAATCAAGGGTTAGTTCCTACGAGTAAACACAGAGAGAATAGACCAACAACCCAAACAGGTGCCCGCTATCCTAGAATTCACAACTACACTAGCCACCCACCTGTATTTCGGCTCGACCCGTTGTCATTAGGGATCTCCATCTGCTTGGTCTTGGTGTTTAGCTTGTGTGAGATTCAGGGTGGCGCTCAGCTCTGGTCACAAGGGTGGCGCTCCACTGCTCAAGGTGAGTTGTGGCTGATATGGGGGTGGTGATCCACCCTATTGACCCCAATTAGCATTATCATGCTAACCAATCGAGGGTGGCCACGTGGCGCCTTCCCAAACCATAATTAGATTAATTATGGTTTTTAAATATTAGTTCCTTAATTATAGGTTATTATTGTCAATAATTAAATTAGCATAGCTAATTTAATCCCTTTTTAAGTGAACCACCTAGGTTCCCATACCCCATGTGGCGTATGTATCCCTGGTGACATGTCAACATATTTATACTTATACCGTATAAATACTTGGAACGTCACAGATTTGCAAGGAAATGTGTCCAAAAACACTTGAAGAGGCAAAGGAAATGGAAGCTAGACCATATAGATCCCTGATTGGTTGTTTGCTTTATATTGCAAATTGTACCCGGCCGAACATCATGTATGCGGTTAATTTACTTAGCAGGCATAATAACAACCCGGGGTACAACATTGGTTGGCGGCAAAGAGAGTACTTAGGTACTTGAAAGGAACGATGACGCATGGGATTTGCTTCTCAAAAACTGCAGAAAACAGGTTAATTGGATATGCAGATGCAGATTGCGGAGGAGATGTGGATGACAGGAAGTCTACTTCTGGGTATATATGTAAGCTTGGAAATGCTGCAATATCATGGGCAAGCAAGAAGCAGGAGTGTGTTGCCAAATCTAGCGTAGAAGCCCGATGTGGCAAAGGTCCGTATGGCGGGCATCGAAATAATTTGGTTACGCAGAATGCTTAAGGAACTAGGGAATTTGTCAGTAGGTGCCACCACATTATTCTGCGATAACAAAAGCGGAGTAGCGATGACCAAAAACCCAGTTCATCACTCCCGAACTAAATATATTGAGATACACCGTCATTTCATACGAGATGAAGTGGAAAAGGGGGAGATAAGTGTGGAATATATACCAACAAATTTGCAGCAAGCTGATATGCTCACAAAGGTTCTTTCTGGACTTAAATTGATGACTGCTATGTCCCAAGTAGGGGTTATGGATTGTAAAGGCTAAGGGGGAGAATGTTGAAATATTAGCTTTTTACAATTGAGACAGGTGTCGATGTTCAAGAGGGTACACGCAACAATTCAGAAAAGGGAAAACCGTGTCAGAAGAAAGCAACAAAAGGAGGAAAAGGGAGCGGCGCCCAGAGAGTGACGGGGGAAGGAGAATCGATAAGAGAAGAGATCGATTGCTGAAGTATGACGGATTGGAATCCGGTCTGCAGGGGCAAGCCTATAGGAAGCATCCGAAACTGAGAGAAGTGACAGCATATTGATTTCGGAACAGGCTGCTTGGGCTCTCGGCTGCAAAATCCAAGCATGAATCTGCGGTGTGGGCTGATTGCAACATGGCTCATGGCAAGTCGCACCAAGTTCACCAAGTTCTTTCCGGTGGCACTCAAGATGTCGGAGACAGCTCCTCAAAGCAAACTCTTAAGCTTCTTCCTCTTTGTGAATTGTTCAATTTTGACAGGGGCTTGCTTCTAGCTGTTCAAGCTATTTAAACACTTCTAACTGCAAAGGGACTGCCGATTGTTGTCGAAATTGGTGAACCTAGTGATACTGGCAAGAGAAGGTTGGCTCAGAAGATGGCAAACATAATTGGTTGTGAAGTAATATCCATCTCTAAAGTTGAAGACTTGAACGAATTCAAATATGATGATTTCAATGCCTTAGGTCTTCCACTGATGATCTTCCACTGTTGCATTTATTTGAAAAAGCACATCCATTCAGAAGGGCTTTGTATAAAATACATAAAATACAACGGCATTTGATGATATACAAAATTCTACAGAGCCAGATACGTTGACCACGGGCATTACAAAAATTTATGATAACTCAAGGGTATGTCATGAAATTTGTCAAAACATAAGGGTATTTTGTAGTTTTCCCTAGTTTTAACATGACTTTTGAGAGATACGAAGATGTTATTCTTTGATCATGTTAGAAACATACATCTACCATGGATGCTTAGATGCTTAGCTTAAGATTAAATGTGTGGTCTTCCATTACAGTTTATTATATGACGAGTTATATATGGTTGATATTGACTATGCATTCGGCAGTTTTAAAACCTGGGTTGCTAACTAAGGGCAGTAGCATGGATCTCAATTAGAACCCTTAGATTTTGCACATGCAGCTCATGTGCTAGGTCCAAACTCTAATTGTATGAGGAAGGAAAGTCTCGAACCCCATTTTGCCACAGTAGGAGGGGCCACAACTGGTGGTAGCCGAGAATGGATCTCTTGTGGTGGCAGAATGGGGGACAGATATGGCTTGGGGGCCATGGAGATGGGAAGGCAGCACCTAATTATCATATGTAGAAGATCAAACCTCAACATCTAAACATTTTTTGCCCTTATGATATTAGCGTCAAATCTCAAATTCAAATCGCCATGGAAGCACCCCAATTGGTTAATTGGTTAAGGCAGACGATGTAAGTCCTTACCAAATAGTTTGGGAGCATTCCCAATTGGTTTAAGGCAGACGATGTAAGTCCTTACCAAATGGTTTGGGAGCATTTCGAGTGGGGGAGGAATTGATATAATTTGGGAGCCATAGGGACCACTCAAGTAAATATTGAAAAGTCAGCACCGAATTATTAAATATAGAGGGTCAACCTCCAACGTCTAGACACTTTTGCTAAGTTGGTTGGGACACGATAGTTAATATATAAAGAGTCAAACCTCAACGTCTAGACACTTTTGTCCAGTTGGTTGGAGCACGGTAGTTGAAGTGTCGTATCAAGGACAGACTTTCGTTCCACCACGAAATAGAATTTGAAAAGCTAGATTTTTCTTTGATTTTAGCTTCTAAACCTTCTGAGTGAAAAATGAGCTTCGAATATTGCCCCATTCTTGGCTTCTTGTCGCCATAATATTGCTATGTTCTTGTATTTTGCCCTATTCTTGGCTTCTTGTTCCATGTGCAGCTCCATCATCAGGATGCAGTCTCAAGCTGCTTTTGAATCCTTCTGCCATTTCTTCCCGTGAGCAATCATTGACCATTTACATGTTTTGAGGAGTTTTTTCACAGCATAGCCAGAATCTCCACCCCAAGTTCTATTCCGTGATGTAGAGACGGGGCATGTGGCGCAATGGGAATGATTCCAGCGATCCAACTTCTATTTTGTAGATGATACAAGCGGTCCAACTTCTATTTTGTAGATGATACAGATAATGGGAATGGGTAAGGGTTAGTGTATGTCCCACAAGATTTGGCCAAACTAGTATAAGAGGCTTAAGAGATATTGAATACCCAGTCATTCTTTGTGGACTATTGTATAGGTCTGACTCCTCCTACACCTCTAGCGCACGCCAGGCCCTTATAGAGTTGGGTAAAAGTAAACCTCGTCTCCCAAAAGATCAACTATGCAGATATAATCAGATGTAGTTGCTGTTAGCACTATGGTGTCCTATCATAGTTTGAAGATGTCAGATGCCTTCATCCACTAAGTTGTACCTGTAGTGACATTTCATCTGGAACTATCCCACCTTGTTGCGTATTTTTGAAACATTCTAGGAAACCTTAGACACCTCCATGCTGTGCATAGCTGGCCCCATGCCACAAAAGGTCTGGATTCATAAGAAGCTCATGCGACTCCTTCCTTAGGCCACCACACTTTGTATATGTATCTATCAAGGCGCTCCCAATTGCAAGATCTAATTGGAGGCCAGATTTTCTTAACTGCATCCCTGGAATGCACTTCCCCCTGTTGAATGTTCCTTATCAAGCTTCCTTAAGTTTGCCGTTTTGATTGGCATGAATAGTTAGTTTGACGCGTATTCCAAAATAATGACTGTATAAAACCATGTCACAACTTTTCTTTATCTCCACTTTGTTGCCACCAAATACTTAATCAGAAGCTCTTAATCAGAAGCTCTATCTTCATCTGCCATCTTATTTCCGATTTGTAGAAAGATGAAGTTGTCCTGGCAATTTTGCTGAATTCTCTGCAAACTTCTAAGGCCATTCATGGCCCCTTCTTGTGAGTTTATTAGAGAGAAGCTCTATAATACAACTATACCTGAGAGTGGACGTGTCTAATCACTGATCCAAATTCCTTGCTCTATGATATTATTCTTTCCACACAATATAGAAGATCAGGACATGCTTTAATATTATGAAAGCAAAAATCTGATATTCTGTCTTAGTAGAATCATCTTTTATTGCTGAGTAGTAGAATCATCTTTTATTGCCATCTCCAGCTATTTGCCTGTAATTAGGGCCAGCATCCAGCTAACAATTAAGATCACGATGTTTGCTCCCTTGCAGAACCCAGAAGTTGAAGACAACTGATCCAACTTTCATCAATAGTCAACCACATGCTGAAAATGCCAGATTATTAATAACAATAAAAGGAATTCTATGAAGCAGTATGAGCTCCCATTACATATGCATCACAAGACTTTCTCCATGCTTGATGTCATGCATTCATTTGTTCAAACGTACAAGATTCTTACTTGGGCACCGGCTTAGAAGTTTGCGTAGCAAGAGACGTCAGTCATATTGGGATCTCTGGAAATTCTGTTCCAGTTTCCTCTCATTTTGTGACTCTTTACGCTTCCTTTGAGGAAAGAAAGTCTTGGATCTCAGCATCTGCGTATATGTTAGACAGGAGAACATAGCCAGATGAAGAGTCATTACCCAAAGAATCAATTTGACTGAAACAACGCATTCCAAGATCAATATGTCCTTGCATCCTGCAGGCACTAAGTAAAGACATCCATCCAGCGACATCATTTTGGTAAATGGAAAGAAGTAAATCTTCTGCCTCATTAAGGAAGCCTGCACGTCCCAAAAGATCAACTATGCAGATATAATGGGCGGTGGTTGTTTTAGTACTATGATGTCCTATCATGGTTTGAAAATGCCAGATGCCTTCATCCACTAAGCCTGCCCGACTGCAGGCAATGAGAATACTTGTAAGCGACATTTCATCTGGAATTATACCGCCTTGTTGCATATTCTTGAAACATTCTAAAGCCAGAAAACCTTCTCCATGCTGTGCATAGCCTGCAAGCATTGCGCCCCATGCCATAAGGTCTCTATTGGGAAAACTCATAAAAAGCTCAAGCGCCTTCTCTAAACTACCACACTTTGCGTATGTATCGATCAAGGCGCTTCCAATGGCAAGATCTAATTGGAGGCCAGATTCCCTAATTGCATTATGAATATGCCTAGCATGTTCAACTGCTCCTAGAGTGCTACATGCTCTCAAGATGCTCAAATATGTAATTTCATTAGGCTTCACCCCTTCCTCTTGCATTTTTGCATAGCATTCTATGGCCAAAAGACCTTCGTCATGCTGAGAATAACCTGCAATAACTGTGTTCCACAATACTAGATCTTTCTCTCGCATTTGATTAAAAACCCTCTGTGCTTCTTCTAGGCTTCCACACCTAGCATACATGTCAACTAGACTACTATTTACAATAATATCTGAGTCAAATTTCCATTCAATGATTTTGCGATGAACGAGTCTTCCCTGTTCTATGGCTCCTGCATTTGCACATGCTTTTAGAGCAATTGAAACGGTGATTTCATTTGGTACTATTCCTTCCTGTTCCATTTTTACAAGACATTGCAAAGCTAGAAAGCTTTCCTCCTGCTGAGCATATGCTGAGATCAGTCCATTCCATGAAACTACATCCCGTTGTGGCAACTTGTAGAAACTATTATACGCCTCATTTAGGCTTGCACATTTAGCATACATATCCACCAAAGTGCTTCCCACAATTAGATCCGATTGCATTCCAACCTTGGCAACCATTGCATGGAGAAATCGACCCATAATAATGTCTTTTATGCTAGCACATGCCCCAAGTGCACTCAAGAATGTAACTTCATTTATACTTATGCCTTCTTCTTGCATCTGCTCAAAGCACTCCAGCGACAGCAGCCCTTTCCCATGCTGTGCATATTGTGCCATCATCACATTCCATGAAACGGTATCTTGATCAGATAACTTCTCGAAGATTCCTTGTGCCTCTTCTAAGCTTCCACATTTTGCATACATGTCAATTAGAGTATTGCTCACAGGAGGGTTTAATGTTAGTGCACATGCAATTATGTGCTGATGGATAACCCGTCCCTTCTCTAGTGCACATATACTAGCACATGCTTTTAAAACGCTCAAAAATATGACTAGGTTGGGGATTATGCCCTTCATTTGCATGTCTTCAAAACACTCTAGAGCCAAAGAGCCAAATCCATGCTGAACATATCCAGCAATCATTGCACCCCATGATACCACATTTTGATTTATTTTCTCAAAAACCTTGTGCGCCTCATCCAGGCTTTCACATTTAATATACATGTCAACTATAGAGCTACCTAGGACGACATCGAATTGGAGACCACAACTTGCCATCCGGCTGTGGACAAGTCTACCACATGCCATTGCTCCTAAGCTCCCACATGCTTTCATGACACTAACAAATGTAATTTCATTTGGACATATCCCCTTCTGCTCCATATCCCCAAAACATTGTAGAGCCATGCCACCTTCTGAATGCAGTGCATATCCTGCAATCATTGTATTCCAAGTGGCCACATTTTGATTTGGATATAATTCAAAAACTTTGCGAGCTTCCTTTAGTCTACCACATTTGGCATACATGTTGACCAAAGTGTTGCCCATAACAACATCTACCTTGTATCCACTCTGGATGATCAGCCCATGAACAAGTTTTCCTTGATCGAATGAACCTATAGCACAAGCACTTAAGATGCTTGAAAATGTGACCTCATTTGGTTTCAGGCATTCTAGTTGCATGTTATAAAAACATTCTAATGCCAGATAACCTTCACTATGTTGTGTATAACCTGCAAGAATTGTATTCCAGAGTACCAAATCTGGATATGGAAGCTTCTCGAACACTTCATGAGCCTTCTCTAAACTTCCACACTTAGCATACATATCAATTAAAGTATTCGCTAATACATTATCTATTTTAATTGAAGATCTCCTGACTTTGTCATGGATGGTCTTTCCCTGTTCTAATGATCCTAATCTAGCACATGCTCTCAAAGCATTGGAAAAGGTTACTTCGTTTGGACTTATACCTTCTTGTTGCATCAACTCGAGACATTCTAGAGCAAGATGTGGTTTGCCATGATCTGCAAATCCTGTGATTATTGCATTCCATGATACCACATCTTTATCTATCAATTTGTCAAAGACTTCCCATGCTTCACCTAGTTGCCCACACTTGGCATACATATCAACCAACGCACTCCCCACAACAACATCTACTTGCAAAGAAACTTCGGAAATTTGATAATGGGTTTTTCTCCCAAATGCAAGTGCCTTTGTTATAGTGCAAGCCTTTAGAATAGCAACATGAACGTATTTATCGGATCCCAAAGCCAGAAATCCAGGCCTGCTATAGAAATCAAGGCCCGTTTCAGCTTGGCCCAACTTGGTGTTTGCCAAAATAATTGCACACCAAGTATAAAGGCTTGGTTCTGCAATTTTCTTGAATGCTTGATTTGCTTCAATCAGAGTTTCATGGTTAGCAAAGAGCCTAATGAGATGGTCCCCTAAAGGAGCAACAGAATCAAGCCCGTTCTGAAGCATTAAAAACTGCAGTCTCCTGCCACATTCCAAATCATTTCTTTTTATGCACTCTTGCAGAAGCAAGTATGCTTCATTTCTGGTTATCGAAATCCTGTGTTGATTAGCAGATGTAAAGTCAGCCTTTCCGTGCCAATGTGTAGGACCGTCTGCTGAAAAAGAGTATCCGCTAAGCTGACCTGTTACAAGGTAGGAAACGTTGGTATGTTTGCTCCTTGCCTTCCGAAATCGTCGAAGCACATGTGATCTCTTAGCCAGCATAGGTTCGAAATAGGTTCGAAATTGAAGCCTTCAGGCCTGCAATTACCATGCAAAATAAAGTCTTGTATTATGGCTAACTCGTTTATTATGGCTTTTTGTCCATTGGATTGCAGCGCATATTCCCTCCCCTTAAATCCAGAGTACAAACTGAGTCCTTGCAAGTCAAACTCGCCCCAGTTGACCCGGCCATGAGAGGGACATTATTAAGGCAAAGACCATTACATAAAAGGGTATTTTCAATGCAATGCAGTATAGTAGGAAAAGAACAATGCAATACAGTACAATAGGAAAACAATAAGTAGAGCCATCTGGAAGAGAAGGAACCAGGTCATCTTTCATGGGGGGAAGTTCTCTACTGCTCAGTCTTTGCTCCAAGAAGTCAAGTCTAGGTTATATAATCAATTTCAAGTTTCTAACTTACCAGATGAGGAGAAGGATAGGATTTGGGGGGATTATTTCCACCTCATCTAATCCTTCCCTGTGTATTTTCTTCTTTACATAATATAAATTCTTGACGTCCCTCAAAAAACAAAAAAAACAATAAGTAGAGCCTGTGGAATCGAACTCCAGATATCCAATGCCCATGCCTTACCTGTGTTCCACGTTCGGCCCATGCATAGGAGCCATCGAACACATGCCATTGACTACGACTCCAAGATCCAGTTGTCAATGGCATGCATTCGATGATCCTATACATGGCTCTTTCTTCGTTTCCTGGAAACCAACAAACACGATTCGTTAGTGAGCTTGGGGAATTGAACCCCAACGCAATGCCAATGTTCATCCGAGCATAAGGGAGATCCCGGTGCAGGGGGTCTCCCTTATGTCCAGGGGCCAAAGCCCTCTTCAACCCTGCAAATGTTAGTAACCAAATGGAAAGCGCAAAGCATGTACAAGACATAGCATGAAGCAACAGGATTCATATATTCACAGGCTCGGAGAATGTACATGTGGCCTGGGGCCATGCATATCAAACTGCATAAACAAAAACACTGCAAACACAATAGAAAGAACAACGCAATGCCAATGCTCATTCGAGTATAAGGGAGATCCCAGTGTAGGGGGTCTCCCTTATGCCCAGGGGCCAAAGCCCTATAAAAGCCTGCAGATGTTAGTAAGAGAATGCAACGAACAGGATGAAAAGGGGCTTTTGGATTTGCAAGTGCAAAATGTCAAAAGGAAAAAAATATGGTAAAGCAATTTATCAGAACAGCTTATCAATAAAAATTAGTAAGCACCGCTCCATTCCTGTATACTGCCAGCCATATGTTGCATCAAATCCATACCTTGCTAACTCAGAACCTATACCCAAGCTGCTAAATATTAATGACTGCAAAAAGCAATGAAGCAACAGACATAACGTTCAACGCATGAAAGCCAATTATTTTTACTTAAAATACTGCTTGTACAGTTTTCCCTTCATATAGAATCTACTTCCTAAGCAGGCCTCATTTCTACCGAACCTATAACACAGGGCAAGTTTGAAGGATGAGAAGTGTACTGGTCTGTTGTTGCATTAGTCCAATGAAGTGTGTGAACAAAAATATTTCTTGATGACTGTAAGCTGCATTTGAGTTGAGGGCTTGGACAAAAATTCCTTTCAAGACAATGTACAACCGGCCAAAACTAATTTATTGCTGAAACACATATGGCACTTCACTGCCTAATGCGAAATCTGTTCCTCCAGCTGCATATCATTCAATAGAGAAAGGAATCATGAGTTGTTAAGGCCTAAAATCATGGATCAACAACTGAAAACAGACAAGAAATGGGGCCAGGATTCTAACCTCTGTTCTGTGTAGGTCGATCCACCCTAGATGCTCACCCATCTTTGAAATACCACAAAGCCACCACCCAGAAGACGCCATCTCCCGCCCGGTTACCTCGCCACACACCGAGCCAACAAATTTGACACCTGATGCACATCTGATGCAGCCGGATTAGGGGAATCGCCACCTGACGTCGCCCGAATTAGCATCCTCCTGCACACCCGACACCTGCAGCCGCCTCCACACCCGACCCAATCTAGATCGCAGCCCCTTCTTCCACATTTCCACGTAGGTTTCCAAAACGCATTCCAGATGCCAGCATCACCAACATACGTATTTCTATACGAATATGTGACCTGACCTTAAACAATCATATGTAACAAAACTACCATTCTTCATCGCGGCCACATTACCATGCAAAATAAAGTCTCTCCACATAAACACAAAAAAACGAAAAAAAAAAGGTGCTCCTCACGGAGGATGAAATGGTTTAAATCAAAAGCCGTTTGTATTTTCTAAATTCCCAAAATGCCCTTAATTCTTAAGTATTTTCCCAAATAGATATTATAAAAATCACTAAACTAGCAAAAAGGCACGCCAGAGGCTATAGAAAATAAAGGCATAGAAAAATAGGGCAAAGTAGTATAAATTGAATTGTATTTGTTGTGGTTAATGCAATAGAAAGAAATGTTGGATCATCTTTCTTATGACATCTAATTGCATAATTACCAAGAGCATGAATTCATGCATGAAGTTAATCCATTATTAATGGCCCCACAAATTTTTGACTACTGTTAGAACATGTCTGAGGATTTTGATCTAGAGTTGGCTTCGCAAAATGCACCATTGTTCATGGTAATCTGTGGAAGTTTTAAGCGCAGGTTTAGAATAAAGTTGAATCTCTTTGATAATATAGAATGCAGTTTAGAGAATGAAATAAAGTGCATCCAGGCGTTTAAGTGCCAAACAATTCAAGAATACATTGACACATACAATGGACTATGTAGAGCTCTGGGATTGTCTTTCCTAAGAGTTGTAATCATATAAAATGGAAGAAAATAAGAGTACCTTTCCTTGTTCCATAGTCAGTTTAGATTGCTTTCTGTGAATGTCAGCATTGTGCTGAATTGCGGGATGAACTAGCCATCCTAAGGTAACATTACATCACGTTGAATAAAACTACCTAACAATATGTATTGTAGCAGTCTCTTTAGTGCTACAACAAAGCTATCCATTGTCCGCTGTGATGCTAGGTGAAGCCAAAATGCCTTTGTATTTGAGCTTCATGAAAATAATGGGAGCACAACTAACTAGCAGTCTGTCCAAAATATGTATAGAATACTTTGATTTTCCTAAAGATGATTCAAAAGAACCATTTGTACCAGCCCAGAATATACGAATCTATCAAAAAACGAGATGCATTGATTTGTTGTATATTGCTTTTGGTACATTCTAATGAATAACTAGTAAAGGAAATGAATTTGTACCTGGTGTAGAGCACGTCGACAGAGCAGTCGTTGGTCTTCTATGAACCTTAGACCAAGGACGCCTAAATAACATTGGAGAAGTGCCGTGGAAACTTTTTTGAAGGAGGAGAAGTAAAGGAAGAATCAAAAGCAAACAGCCCGATGCGCTAGAGAGAGAAAAACAAAGAAAAATATGAGGGAACGGAAACGACCGAAGGAGAAATCAAACAGAACCCATATTTGCAAGACAGGAAAGGAAAAGAGGCTCGAGTCAAATGAAGAATCGAGCTGAGGAATGAAAGCTTATAAGAAATCAGAGGTATGCGATGATGATAATCGAAAGGAAGCACAGCAAAACGGGAACGCCTAGTATGTCCGTCTCTATTTTCTTTGCCATTTTTTAATTTTACTACCCGTTGATTTATAAAACTAGAGATCTGACGATGTAGACATATGCCACATCACCTTTTGCTGAGATGGAGGTGATATGTAGGTAGAACATGCATTTTTAAAGTTCAATGTATAAAATAAGTTGCATTATATGTTGCTGGACTATGTTAGACAATTATAATTTTTATTTTTTTTTTGAAGGCTTAGTATATATATTAAAGTAGAAAGAGTAGGTACAAAAATTGCGAGAATGCAAATATTATATGTATGCATTCTCTAAGTCTCAAAAAAGTGACTATTATATCAAGGAATGCATATATTATAGGCATGCATTCACCATGTAGAAAAAAAGGCAGCAAGTTCGATGGTCAGAAATATCCCATATGGGCACTATTTTCGCCCTAATCCTCTGGAAGTCGAGCGTGATTGGCAATACGCATAGCCAGCATGTCCGAATTTTGTTGGGTTGAAACGCCCAAGAAGATCCACGGCCTCACAAATGAGCGGTCTTCATAATCATAATTCTGAAGCAAGAACAAATGCGATCGGGCAGCTATCTCCATGATATATCGTAGGGTTGGCTCCAAACTGATCAAGCCACATTGCATTAATCATCAAATTGATCCGGGTCATCCTATCTTCTTTTGTCCCACCAAAATATTTCCTAAAAGCACAAAGAAATATATAAGTTACCCTAATACTTCATTAATCCATTTTATATCAAATTTTGACCGCTCAATGACAGCTTTTAATACACAATCTCTTCTTTAAAGATGAGAGAATTTCTAGCCTTCCACATCCTCCAAAGGAGGATATAAATTCTCCAATCTCTCACCAAGGCAGTTTCAGAAAGGTGTGGAGTGTTAAACTCAATAGCTGCCAGTTCAAGAACCCATTCAGACCAAAGGCAATTTCTAAAGAGGTGATCTTCATCTTCCTGCTCCTGCAAACATCTATCACACAAATTAGAGAAGGTCATATTCAATCTAAACCTCTTGTGGTTAGTGGCAAGAGCCTTATGCCATAGCTGCCAAATGAAGGATTTAATCTTGGGGTTAATTGGGGAGTTCCACATAAATCTCAGATTGGCTGAACACCTATCTGCAGTTATATCCCACTTTAAATGTAAGGACATGGTGTAACCTCTTGTGAGGAACTTGTAAATCAGACTAATTATAATTGATTGGTGAGTTGTATTTTTTTCTTTGTTCAAATTAAAATGTTATAAATAGATGTGTCCTGCAAGGATCTAGCACACAATAGCTCATTTCAACATCGCAGTCTTGGATTTGACCAATTATGGTTAGAACGAACACTCAGGATGTTTAATCCGATGTTTGTTTTAGACCATGGATATAGCAGGTAGAATATCATTTATTAAACTTCTTGAAGATCGCCTGCAATTGATAAGTTATTTCAACCATTGATTGTTAATTTATTTACAACAATCCTTTACAACAAGCTGTTGGCGCAGAACACGGGCTTGGTTGGCAAGCTCTAACATGCTCTGAAGTGATGCAATAGGATTGAATATTAACAAATCATGCTACATTTGTTTGCAGTTTGAAAATATGTGGCAATATAAGGCCACTCATAAAACAACTAAAATGTCAATGCGTGTAAACTGTGTGATTCACACGACAAACAATGATCATAAGCTGAAGGGGCTCATATATCTACACATTTGTCTTTCTGCTTAAGAGTAAGATTCTAAGAGTAAAACAATTTGTGGTAGAAAAAGAGACATCCTTGTGCAATAAATTTAGCTAAGTTTCCATCTGCCATCTTGACTACTGTCTTGTCATATGGACGAACATTCTGTAAACCATGAATTTTGGTCCGCCGAATGCTTGGACCTCTACAAGCCAAGCCTTCTGCTGTAAATTCTCTGCAGCATATTGAGGAACTGCAATTATGCCTTTTCCAAATCAACATGAGAGACATGAGCAGTCATGAGAAGTTTTTGTAGTCTGGACCTCTTTACCACAATACCAGCAAATGAATGGTTGCCTAGATCCAGAATTGGAATCTGACTTAGATTCTAATTGGAATGTTAAGAAGATGTAATAAGGATGGAACAACTAACGGATTTATGGAAGGTAAGGAAAGTCTGCCTGGATACAAATGTGTTGACACAAAGCCTAGTTTCAACCACAGTTTAACCATAACAATCAATTCCTCATCTTGTATTTTTCCGTCGGGCAGAAAGAAGGAAGCTTTCATATTCTAACATGGCAGAGAAAGACCATTTTTATAGACCATTACAACTGGAACAGAACCTGAATTTATTCACACTGTAATTTTCTTGTTTTACCTCGCAATAAGAAAATTGATTTTCCTGTATTCTTACCATGACTTTGATCATAGACTTAGCTCTCCTTCAAGTGCTGAAACTACATAACGCTTATCGCTTTAGGCTGAACATAATGTAGTTCTGGCACCTGAAAGCCAACTATATTACCTCATATGAGATTCATTTACATGGTTTTGAAAATGATATTCCCATAAATGCAGCTTAAGAATTTTCATGACACAAACTTAGGCTGAGAATAACCAGAAATTATACTATGGAATCTGATGGCTCTTGGGCATCCACGGATATATAATATATAATGTACAGTCTAGTCAACTCAATAGGATTTTCTAGAGGAGCTGGATAATATAAGTTCTTTGTTATGGATTGCTGTAATAACGGAAGACCTAGCCAGCATGCCGAGTTTCTCATGTATAAACTTGCAATTAGAAGCACTTAACACAATTTAAACTAGAATTCTTTGCCCTGGAGTTATAGTTCCGATCTGTATAGATATTGGCCCTACATACATCACTCATAGCCTAGTAAAAGTGAGAAAGGCATAGAAGAGTCTCCATTCTAATTTAAAAGTGAACATTACTATTGCATTGCTATAGAACATAATGGGTCTCTCTCAGACTTTGTTTTTTGCAATATGTTTGTCTTTATTCCCAATAAAAACATGGAACGTATTTAGGGAAATGTATACATAGCTATACAAGCCTCGTGAATGGCTTAATGTAGAAAAATTTACACAAGACATCTATCGCCAGAATCATGCTCCATGCATGGTCAAAGTAGTGTGTATAGAAGAATATCACCCCATTAAGACCATAAAGCAAAGAATAATATTTTTGTAGCAAACCATAAAACTCAATCCAACCAGCTTAAGATCAAGCCTAAGATACATGAAGAAAAAGAAGATTACCCGAGACCGTAATATTTATAGGTTCCTTTAAGCATTGAAGGGGTTCCTCAAACAAAGACATAAGAAAAACACCGCCTCAAAATAGACCAGGGGCACGATTCATCGCTATGATCCAAGCCTAAGACCTTGCACCTGCGAGTGGATCCATTGGTTACTTGACCATCTTCCATTGCTTTGTAATGCCATGGCATGAGTCCAAAACGAATCCTCGAGAAGCAAAAAGAAAGCACATGCGTAACTAAAATGACATGGTAGTTCCCAAGGAAGGCCCCGCCAAATGTACCGCAAGGATCTACATAGTTCGCCCCCATAACTCCTCGCCACAAATGTAATCCACCAAACTCCGTAAGATTCTCCGTAAAATGTGATCACAAAGGATTGTGAGTTTTACCAAAGGGGCAGGAGGGAAGGCAGTGGAGCATGCCTGACGTAGTTTAATTCTCATAAGACAAAATGTAAAAGAATAGAGTTCTTTAAGCAAATGCCAAAATATGGCCTAAAAAGCAAATGCTAAGTATGGCGATAATAGATCCTCAGAGAATGCTACCCTCAAGGAAATATGGCCGCAATAGCTACCCGAAAAACAAAAACTAACCCGATTAAGCCGCTCTCAAAGATATCTCACAAGGAAGCCACCACCTAATGAATCTGTTTCTATTCAAACCTAGGGGTAAAAGAAAACTGGCCTAAGCTTTAGAGAAAAGGTAACGCCGAGCTTAGAGATTGAGCCGCCCAATCTCCGCTTTGTATTTTTCCGCCTTTTCTAATTTTTTAATAGCGGGCCGATCCGCAAATCAAGATCTTACTGGTTAGACCATGCCACATCGATTCTCGGCCGACATGTATTGGCTAATGGATAGCCTAGAATTGTAAGTGAGGGTTGCACGCTTGGTTAGGGTCAAAAAAAAAAAAATACCGCTTTCACAATAGATGGTCATTCTTTACACAGGGAAGTGTTTTTTACAAATCACAAGAATTTGAAACCAATTCAGGTTACTTGTTGGGTCCATTTTGCTATTCATATGTTGGAGCTATTTATCCACCAAATATTGAACTTCTTGAAAATAATGAAATGCTACCTTCTACAATATGTCGGCCCATCCGGCAGCCTAAAGGGAAACATGCCTCCCGCGGAGTTCCGGCCGCTTCTCTCACCCCAAGCAGTGGCTGATCATCCTCTCGGATGAGCTACTGATCGTTGCCTTGGTAAGCCGTTACCTCACCAACCAGCTAATCAGACGCAAGCAAGCCCCTCCTTGGGCTTCCTCCTTTCGCTTCTTAGCCTGGACAGAAGACATGGATAGAGAAAAGCGTGTATTGTGTTGATGGTGGCCATAATGAACATAGTTGCAGAAATCCTATTTGATATTTCCATTGCATATTTTGTCTTAATGTGATGTTCCAAAATCTATTTTCCAGATTGTTGTGATCTGTAAGAAACACTTCCCTGTGTAAAGAATGATCATCTATTGTGAAAACATGATTTTTGGTAATTTATAAAATACAAGGGCTATTTGGGAAAATACTTAAGAATTAAGGGCATTTTGGGAATTTAAAAAATACAAAGGGCTTTTTGGGAATTAAGTGAATAATTGAGGTTATTTTGGTAAATTTCCCTTAATTCAAATTGCTACTTCTAGACAATAGAATACTTGATACCATGGCTTTATGTTGGTGCTCGACATGGAAGAAGTATTGTAGAAGTATAAGGACAAGTGTAATAGAGCAGAGAATAGAAATACATGCGATCCCCCTACACCTATCTTTATACATCTTTGTTTGCCTCTCCCTTGCCTATGTCTCTTCCTTGCCTACGTCTCTTCCTCCCTTTTCTTCCGCATTGCTGGCTCCCCTTGCTGTTGTTCCTACTGTTAGGATTGCTCCTACTACCGAGGTTGCTCCTACTGCTTGCTGCTCACCTATTCTTCTTGGTGTTGGGGTTGCTCCTGTTGCTGAGGTTACTCTTACTACTTGCTCCTCACTTGCTCTTCCTGTTGCTGGGGTTGCTCCTATTGCCGAGGTTGCTCTTGCTACTTGCTCCTCACTTGCTCTTCCTGTTGCTAGGGTTGCTCCTATTGCCGAGGTTGCTCTTGCTACTTGCTCCTCACCTCCAGAAGCAAACGCCACGATCTCAATTTCCCTCGAGCCTTGCGATCATTCACTTGAAGTGCTGTTGTTGCTCCTCCAAGAGTGAAACGATTCATCTGAAGCGCTTGAGTTGTTAAGTTATCGTCTGGCCTAGGCTGCAGGGCCTCAAGAATTTGCTTGTCGCCGCCTGCCGTGAGTGCTTCAAATATTTCGGTGCAAGCTGGAGCTTCCAACCTTCTTAGCTACTTGTTTGGTCCTCCCAACAACTTAGCTTCCTTGATAGCGGCCTTTTCGAGAGCTCTTGCCTCTATCAATGGTCGACTATGTCTATTCACGGCTCCTTTGGGTCGATCTCGCAGTCTGTTCGTACGGTGGACACTCTTATGGCAGCTTCGGAGATTAGCTTATAATTCGCCTTACAAGGGTAAGAAGGGGGGTTCAAGCTACTATTTGGGAACTTCTAAAGAGTAGAGGTGCTTCTATAGATTTAATAGCTACTTTTCTTAAGAGTAAATTTATTATAACTATGGGTTATTAATTAAGGTCCTTTCCCTAATCACTTAACTACTTCTTAAAATTTCCTATTTCTTTTGGGGCAAGTAGTGGTCATTAGAAGGTTTCTTTTGACTATATTATGTCCACCACTTAGACTAAATCTAATTATGACCCTGCTAATGGAAAAAAATTTCTCCCACATTTTGCGGTTCAAGACTGGAATATTCATTCCATTCCTTAGCTAGGCCAGTTAGTCTACCTATTCAGGGATATGGTCAGTGCTAGCTCTTGGTCAACCAAGAACATTGCTCTGATACCATTGTGACGTTCCCTACAAAATATACGGCGCCCGGCCGTACACTCCGTAGGAAATCCCCCATCCGGTCCTTCGACCGCACATGCCCTCCATCTATCCTGCACTCCGGGGTATCCCTATTGCGGGAAGGGGACACGAAGGTGTCTTGCGCGCCCTTCCCCTATGGGCTCCTATCACAGCGAAAGCATAAATAACGTCAGAACTAGCAATAACAATACATCGAACTACCTCGAAGGGTAGCACATCCATACATCCATAGATACAATAGAGATAAACACATGCAGTAAAACATGAGAGCTCCTACCCAAGGCTCAGACTCATGGGGAGGTAGACTGACGGCTAGGCCTCAAGATAGAGCAGACCGAGTCATAACAATGGCGGGGCTGGCTCGAGACAATGGCTAGGGTTGACCACTCCATCCGCTCCTCCTATGCATACTTTGCAGATGGGCTAGATCGGGCTCTGGTACGACTCTAGCCTTCCGAATACGCAATCTCATGCTATCACCCATCGAGACTGCTCCAAGTTGCATCTCCCCGGTCCATCGAGGTAGGAAGGGTTCCATCTCCCCTTCCCGGGGTCTAGAGGTTCCATGGGCGACTAGAGAATCGTGACGATACACGATTCTTTTCCGACTGAACCCCCCAAAACAAGAGCTAGGCCGTCACGTGCAGCTCTTGAGAGGCAGGGCGACACCGTTGCCCCAGGAGGTGTCGGACCCATGCCCGGCCCACTCGAAGTGACCGGCCATAAGCCTAGCCCTCTATGGGGTCCCCAGTAGCCACGCTCAGCAGGGAGCCTCCCTCCGTCTCGCCTCTAGCTCCGTTATGTAGTGCTGAATCATATCATAGCCCCCGTAGCCCGGTGGGTTCCTATGCACAGGCCGCATAATAATAGGAACTAAAGGGTCTAAACTAGGAGCATCACTAAATAATAGCTACTAGATCTCTATCCCCCTTCCCAATACAAGAGAAGCAAACATGATCAACCAACATCACATATCCACATAACATGATAATAATGAGAATACCATCTAAACCTAATCATACACATCTAACTTACAATTAGGGTTCATTGATTAGGGTTCAAGATCTAGACTGAGGGTTCTAGGAAGGCTTTACTAGAGACACGAAATGCTAACTCATCTGGAGTCCTAACTTCCAGATGATCTACAAAGAACTCTAATCCAAATACCTGTTCCCGAGGAACTCCCTCCTACTCCCGGCGTCTCCACGATCTTCAAGGTGGTCGAAGTAGCTCCCACTCCTATTGATGTGCTCATGCTCTGGGGGCTGCTATGCTATGCTGTGCCACAACAGACGTTTCTCGAAATGGAGTTTCGAGCGCGAAGAAGGTTCCCAGACGGTTGGAGCCAGAAAAGAGGCCTAGGGTTAGGGTTTAGGCCTTTATAGGTTAGGGTTCATATATTATGCCACATGGCTCCAATAGGGTAAGTCCGTGTGGCGGTTGCCCAAGAGGATAAGGCCACATGGAAATTGGCCTTACTCTAAGGGTGTCTAAGTTATATGAATAACTTAGACATGCACCCTATGCCACTAACCTATGGTATACAAGGTTATGGAGATAGACTTGTATAGTGACGGATCTAGAAATATACGTATTTATGGCATATATTTCCCTTGAACGTCACAACTTCTAGGCTTTGTGCATTTGCTAATGCTAGTAAAATTCTAATACTAGTCATTTTGACTATGGGTGAAAATGTTTCTTCATAGTCTAGGCCCCTTTTCTGTGAAAATCCTTGAGTAGCAAGTCTGGCTTTATACTTGGGATTAGCTCCATCAATTCCTGGTTTTAGTTTAAAAATCCATTTGTTTCCTACAATGTTTTTGCCTTCTGGCAAATTCACAACAACATAGGTATCTGTCCGTTTAAAAGATTCCATTTCATTTTCCATTGCTTCTATCCATTTAACGGAGTCATCTGCATTTATGGCTTCCAAATAAGAATTTGGAACATCAGTGTCTATGGCTATCAATGTTTCTACAATGTCAGTTTCAACATTTTCTTGTAATCTTAAACTTCTACTTTGTGCATCCCTACCATGAGTTTCAATACTTACCTTCAACTCATCCTGCAATATTTGAGCTTGCGTGCATTTTCGTCTTGTAGCTCTAATAGGGGCATCTGCAACTTCTTCATTCTGAACATTCAACATTATAGCAGATTTATTAGTATCATCAAGCACATCATCATCATCTAGAATATCCATAATTGGTTGTTTTGTATCCCCCTCCCCCCCTCCCGTTCTTCTCTAAGTCCATATCAGGTTTCAAATAACATCTGACCTTATAGAAATTGTTTCATCAAAGATAACTATTTATGATTACCTTTCCTTTTTTGGATCGTATAACCTGTATGCCTTTGAATTGTCATCATAACCAAGCATATTGGTTATCCAAGCTCGATCATCCAGCTTCTTCTTGACTTCCTTTGGAATATGTGCATAGGCTAAGCAGCCAAAGGCCCTTAGCTTACTATAGTCTATATTTCTGTCTGAACACAAGGACTCTGGTATTTTTCCTTTCAAACTAGAAGAGGGAATAATGTTCTGTATTAATATGGCTGTTCTGGCAGCTTCTTCCCAAAGTTTGGCAGTTCAGTGTGCTTTAGCATTGTTCTAACTGCATTGAGAATGGTTCTATTCTTTCTTTCTGCAACCCCATTCTGCTGAGGCATATAACTAACTGTAAGCTGTCTTCAAATTCCATGATCTAAGCAGTATTTTTTTAATCTTCCAGAAAGGTACTCACCTCCCCTGTCAGAACGTACACATTTTATTTTCCTTCCAGTCTCATTCTCCACTTCTGCGGCAAAATACCTGAAAGCATCAAATGCTTGATCCTTTGTTTTTAGAAAAATAACATTTTGCTCTTTTGTTGTAGTCATCAATAAATGTTATAAAGTACCTCTTGCCACTCAGGCTTGCTACATTTATTGGACTGCATAAATCTATATGCACAATATCTAAAATCTTCTTAGCCCGTTTCGAACGCTTAGGGGCTTCCAAGCATACAATCAGCACATAGAAAATTCTCTGGTTTGTTTCCTGCAACAATTAGATTATGCTTAACCATATAATCCACATTGTTGATGTGAGTGTGGCCAAGTCTTTCATGCCACAACTTCATCGAAGTCACTGTGGCCATGTTTATTCCTGCTATGCTAGAATTAAAACCAAACAAGTTTCCAACTCTTTTTCCCACAAACTTTATTTTACTATTTAGAAAGACTTTACAGTCAAGCTTATCAAACAACAGTTTGTAGCCTAGATCCACAAGTTGAGCAACAGAAATTAAATTTCTTACAAGCCCAGGTACACACAAGACATTTTTAAGATCAACTTTTCTGCCTTCCAAGTCAAAGATCTCTAAGACACCAGTATCATCTACACTCTGCAAACTGCCATCACCAAGCTGGATATATCCTGAAGCTCGTCCTGTACATTGCTTGAGCAATTTGGCTGAAGATGTTATACATCTTTCAGCTCCACTATCTATGATGAGAAAATCATCACCAAATCTGTCAAGAATATAGTTTTTCTCAACTGAGCAAACAACAACATTACATACCTCAACATCGTCATCTTGCTCTTCCTCTACAATTTCCTGAGCAATGCTCACAACCAGATTCTTCCTTTGTCCTCTTCCACGAAATGGGGACCTTCCACCACACTGGACATATCTTCCTCTTCCCCTAAATCCTGGTCTACTGGGACTAGAACATGTTGCAGACCCATGCCCCTTTCCTCCGCAATTGTAGCATTCAATTTCCTTAAGTTTGGGGCAATCCACCTTGAGATGACCATACAAATCACAATTGAAGCATGGACCAATTCACCCTTCTCTCCCCCTGGAACTACTTCCACCTCGAGACTTGTACCTGCTAGAATACAAGATCTTTTGCTTTTCTTCCTCTTTCTGAGACAAAGTTTTCTGCTCAAGTGTGTTCTTATCATTTCTTCTGCCTTTTCTCTGGTTGTAGCAATGTTTCTTATCAAGGTTGCTAAATTCTCAAACTCATCTTCCACAGTTCTTGAGATTGTCAGGACTTGGAATTCATCAGTAAGGACAATTCCAACACCTTCCACGTCTGCTACTAGACTATCAAATGTTTGAAAAAACTCCGTTACTTTATCTTTGTCATGCAGCTTCATTTCTCTCAACTCTTTATCCAAAACATTTAATTGTGAAGAAGTCTTAGCTTGAAACTGCTTCTGTAAATAAGACCACATTTCTTTTGGACTCTTACCTCTGATCATCAATAGAATTGAAGGACCAACCCTGCTTGTGATAATAGCTTGAGCTTGCAAAACCTTAGTTTCATCAGATACGGCTGCTCTTGAGCTTTCTCCATCACCAGCTATTACACTTCCAGAACTAGAAGAAGCAGAACTAGAAGTTGTATCTGCAATTGGATTCCACAATCCTTTAGTCTTAAGAATGTACTCAATGTTTTCCTTCCAAATCTGAAAACCAGGTCCACCTCTGTACACATCCACAGAATTTAGCAAATTGGCTCCAAGTCTACTGGCCATAATGATCTGGCTCTGATACCACTGTTGAGTTACACTATTGTTGAGAATTTACACTGAATTCAAGATTGGATATGCATAGCAACTAGTTACATACAGAAATCGGCAGCCAACATCAAAGATTTATTTTGTTTCAGGCTTACAGTCCAGGTGCGGCACAGGTCGGCCGGTTTTTGCATACGGCTTACAGTCCGCCACTATTTTATTCAATCTGTTACAATATTGTTTACCATCGGCCGTTTTTAGAAGGCCACATGTCTACCCTATACAATATAAGAATATACAGCATATTTACATAACAAAGTATTGATGATATGAATGTTATCAGTGGCTCCAACAGAGTTCATCCATGTGGCGGGTTGCCAATAGGATGGAGCCATGTGGAAATGGTTCCATACCTAAGGTTGGCTAAGTTATGTATAATGACTTAGCTATGTTTCCTTCTCCGCACTAAGGTATACAAGGTTACTAAGGTAGGCTGGTATGATGACGTGACCTAAAATATACGTATTTATACCATATATTTTAGGGGAACGTCACAACAGTGGTACATGCCAATAGAGTGTCGGAGGGTACAAATGAGTGCACAGATCCATCACCTCTTGGAGATAAGATCCCAGTATCCCCATTGAAGCCATATGCAACATCACATGGAACAGCTGGTTAGGCTGGACCAACTCATCATAGCATGCCCTGATAGATCCAATTCAATTCAATTCAACTTTGTAAAATGAATTAAAAAAGCCAACTTCTTAAGGCATGTCAAACTAGGTTTGCAGTTAAAACACATGATGTATACATCTTTATTGTATTTTCCAACACATTCAAACTATCTTGGCATCTATTGTTGCTTATCATGTTGGCAACCCACTGGCCAATTTAGAAACCTTCTTGGGTATTCAGTATGTGAGAACATACATCATTGCCCACCAATTTGGGATGGTAACATTCCAACAACCCGGCAATACCCACCAATAACACATTAAAAAGCGCATAAACACCTAGTTTCTTATGCCAAATGGCCATAAAAACTTAGCTTGTTATGAAAAACACCATAAAACCATCACAAAACCACCATAAAAAGCACGATTTAATTAATTAGAGAATTTCGGAATTCTCGTTTAGCATGAAATAGGTTCTTGGGTGTCTATAAAACACCGCAAATGGTTGCAGCGGAGTAAAAGTTGACGTTTTTTCCGCTGCTTTTTGGGCACAAACAGCGACGTATCCGATTTGGACATGTATAAGGCTATCCCAAGCTCCTTCGGGAGCAAGAGCGGTCCACAGGAAAGAGTGAAAACACTTCGGCCCGGGATCGCCACGGCGAAGATTTGAAGCTGCCTAGGCAGCCGATGGATGTAATATTACAATTCCGTTAAGCTCTTCACATGGATAAAAAGAATTGAAAGTGATAATGAGGATCGCGGTGGCGAACATTGTGAGTTGTCGTGTGAAGGAATGTTTAGACAAAATAACTGAAATAGTAAACTCAAAGCATTGTAATTTGTATTCCTCAAACATTTTAATGTACATTTCTTTGCCATATGGGCAGAAATTAGTCCATCTGGGTTTCCGATACTGTCTCAGGTACAACACCGAGCTCAGCAGCTATCCTAGCTACATGTTCCCTGCCCCTTTGGAAAACATCTTACGTGTCCATCTCGGTGTAGCCTTGTTTTATCCGGGATTTCTCTGAGACATAGCTGCGCAAGGAGTTGGACATGTGGATCGATCCTTGGTGTCGGTATCCATAGGGGTCCCTTCCGACATCTGCGCCACTCTCACTTTCGGCACATGCGATATCGGGTGCATGGAAGAGTTTGGTTTTTTTCTTTGCTGGAACCTGATGCTCTTGTGTGCCTGATGGCTCACCCTCTTGATCCGCAGGGTCCTCGACCATACCTACGTATTCGAAACTCGACCCGCCTGTCAAAAAAGGCATGTAGGCATCAATTTTTTCATTTAGAGCCCCTTATTTTTGAAACACGGGCTCCAGCGAAGTAATACCTTTCTCAGTAGCCTCCAGAAGTCTTTTCGTTTCCTGCATTCTTTCCTCGTAGCTTTTCTCATCCATTTGATCCAAGATTGAATCGATGTTAGATATATCTGTTCGTTGGGTAATGTTTAAATTGATCGCATGAGGATCATTCTCAGGCTCTGCCTTATCCTCGTCATCTGTCTCCCCCTGTCTGACCATTTTTTCGAGCTTATCCAAGAAAGCCCTCAGAAATCGGCACACTTTACCACGGCTTTCGAAGCAATACTCTTCTTTCCCTGCTGATGAAACCGCGAGCGCATACCTGCTGAGAAGAAATCAAGAACACAACCATCCTTCGGCACAAGCTTGTCAACCAGGTAGTAGGCATATGATGTCTTCAACTGGCACTTCATCACGTGGTCACCTTCCATTCCGACAAACTTGTACCTGGGTTTACCCGGTGAAATATGTCTGCCATTTTTTTCTTCATTTTCTCATCAAGATCTTCGTCACCAGCGGCCGGTGCATTGGTGGCAAAAGGCGTCTTCGTGGTGCATTGCTCACACGTGTCAAACGAAGCTCCGCTCGGCATACCGCGTTCACCACTGGGTAAACGCTTCGTTGATGCACATATGGGTGATGTATCTTGATATTCCTTCACCCTTTTCTTGTTCACCCATCCCGGCTCGTCATATGTACCCTCTGTAAAATATGGGACCCGCCTTGAATCTGTTTTTACCGTACAAAGCAATCGGCAAATTCGCGGACCGCGATCGTAATCACAAGGTGATAAATATTAGCGGTTGTCATCTTTGGATATTCTTGTGAAGAGTTCCATATATTTCTTACCGTCCATAATCTGAGAGAATCCTCTAAAGTCTATGAACACCATAGTAGCATTCTCGGACACCGGAGTGGAGGTGGGAATCCCTTCCTTTGTTACAAAGACATGCACAACATTTTTCTTCTCCTTGATCTTGATAGCCTCTTGAGGGTTTCAAAATTGATCTAATGGGTTCTAGAAATGCAGCGGGCAAATTACCCACAACATGTTCCTTATTGTAATTGGCTTTCCACGTACTCGTGATCCGAATCGGGATATATCCGAATCCATTTGTTCATTGGCGGGGAAAGTCGAGAAAAAGCAACTCCTCCCAAAAGTGTAATCTTTACGAAAGGCGTGGAAGCGTGTATGACAAAATCTCTTTCCGCATGAAGTTGGGGCTTCTAATATCAATGGCGCGCTGCTGGCAATTAAACCTGCCATGATATCCGCTTTGCACCTTAACGTATGTCTTTCCTTCCAAAATCTCATCGAGTAGCTGAGAAGCCTCTGCATTAGACATGCCTCGAAGGTATCTTAACCAGGTTTTGTTGAAGAAGTCCTTCCGAGGGCTTATCGGGGAAAATCTCCATGCTCATCACAAAAGCTTCTTGTTGACCCATCTGTTGGCCACTTCCATTAACTTTTTCGAAACCAGCTCCTCCATAAAAATAAATTGCTTCTCGTCCTTTAGCTCCTTCACCTTTAACGTTGTGGTAGCTATCTAGGTGGAAGTCCTACAAAACAAATGGTTAGGAAAATCGCGGCCTTGATGTCTTTGAAACAAAGATAATAAAATACCTTCCATCTTTGAGGTGGTGGCGGTACCAATGGGACCTTGAGGAGGACAACCATACGCTTTATGTTGATCGCCAGTAGGCTGTTGAAGCTTCTCTAACAATGGCTCTCTATATACAGTGTTAGCGATGACTTCATTGCACTGAATGCTCAACTCAATATATTCTCTATCTGTCAAGTTTCCGTTAAGCACTCTTGTTCTTCTCCTCGCGTAGGCTTTAGCAAACTCCATCTGCTGTTCCCGTTCTCCAACAAGACAGCATAGCAGTTGAGCTGCACATATACTGTGGTTACCAGATATTATCCAAAATTTCTTGCCCTTCAAGTCATCCTCTGTACTCCATGTGATCTTCTTCCTGAAATAATGTGCACTTGTAAGTCAGACAGCCACAAACCAGAAATCATGAACAATAACAATCACCTGGTAATGGGGTCGAAGGGGACAACATCGGCCGGTGTGAGCACCTCCGTAGGATACGTCTTGAAACTCTTCACGAGTGCACGCGCGTGGTCGTTTGAGCGCATTCGATCGTGAGGTTAGCGAGGGGCTGGTTCATGTCGAATATTGAAACCTTCATAAACCAGTTCACACCAAGCGGGTAGAACCGTTTGAATTGTTCAAGCTTACATGCGGTTTGTTACGCCAATTTGCGTTCTTCTTCTTGATTGAATTTGAGGTCCGTCCGCGATTCGGAAGCAATAGGAAATGCTAGCCTCTTGGGCGATCACGGCACGAGGCGGAAGGGGGTGTTGGAAGAAGAAGGTTACGCACTATCGAAGTATTGAGTTTCTTGAGTTTGATTCCGAACTTTGGGATGGTAGAATCTTTAGGGGCGATAGGGGAGCACAAATAGCGAGAGGTTGGCGGGATTTATAACGGCCGGATGGTTGGGCGGTGGAAAAATGGGCTCAGCGGAGAGGGCTCGGGTTGGGAAGAGGCCTGCGCTATAGATGAGCTTCACATGTTTTTCTTCTTGAGCCCTTAACCAATTACGTGTCCATTCTGAAGGCATCTTCTCATCTCGTTTAGCTTTCGGTGCAATGCTAGGTGGTTTCTTATCACTTTTGCAAACCTTTTACGCATGTCGAGAAGCCGGACAATATATCCCTGTTGCCGTTATTCCAGGAGAGAGCGAGATTCGTGGGGCTGCGGTACCCAGCCGTATCCTTTTCGCCTTGGGTGGAACATTCTTTCGATGGCGGCTTGTTTAATTTGCTAGCTGCCATGGCGAGGATCATAGTTTGTCCATTTAAGGACATACTCAATGAACTACAAATTAGGTGTGTCCTCTTTTGCATATAATAAGCGTCTTGGACATTGTTTTTGTTCCTTCCCACATAGCGATTGCAATTCCCACCTGTTGTATGTCATCGGCTTTCTTGCCGATCTGAGGAACAAGCGAGAGGTCTTTCTGGCGGATGTGCCTTTTAAATGCAATGGAATTGCACGTGCAATTTCTATACACCACTTTCTTTCATTTGAAGGTGTGATGATCTTATTGGGTTCAATGTCCGGGCGCGATACAAATCCGAGGCTGCAAGTAAGAAGTGGGTCAGTATTCCCTAATGCACAAGTTCTTCCGCAATATCAAAGATCAGCGCGCATCTTCAAGAGTTTTGGGACGATCGCTCGCGCGATCCTCATGAGTGATTCAGAAGATCGCAGCCGCGCAGGTGGTGATTGTCAAGAAGATCGCGACCGCTGGCGTTGTTGACCACTAACACGACGCGTCAAAGCCGCCGCTACCGAGCAATCAGCAGATCGCGGACGCCGATCCGTCCCGACGAAAGGTGGATCGCGACCGCTGGATCCCCGTTGAGTTCCGCACCTTCGAATGACTACATTACAAAAGGTGAAGAGCCTAATTGAACATGCACTATCGAAAAGAAATCGCTACCGCCGATCTTATTGAGCCGAGGGGTTGAAACTAACCTTCTCCAGGTGGGCTTTGGTGCCATGGATCGCCGGGCGCCGAAGCTAAAAATGGGTTGATTTCGACCGCGGTGGAAGGGGCTTCTGAGGAGGCTTAAGGCGCTTAATCGCGAAGGCGCCACAAAATCGCTGGGCGGAATGAAAGTCCAAGGGATCGCGAGAATAAATACTGGTCGGGGAAGCCGGATTAATTTAATCCGGCACGTGCGGGACCTGACACGCCATAAATGGCAGCCATTAATACGGCCGGCATTCATAAATACCCACCATTAATGCAGCCGCCCGTATTAATGGACACACAAATTCAAATTCAAAAAGTGTACGTAATAAAGTGCACCTCCAAATTCAAAAAAGTAATGCGTAATAAAGGCCCTACGGAACCATAATTAAGAAGCCTCGGAGGCCTTGGTTGAAGGCACTGAAAGAGACAACTGATTTCAAATTTTAAACCTGAATTTCGCGCTCGATGAAGAGGGCGGGATTTCCAGTTTGTAATCGAGCAGGGTGTTCTGGAAGGCGCTCGTTCTTCTCGTCTGGGCGCTCGTTGGGTTTTTGGAGGCGCTCGATCTGCTCATCAGGGCTATAGTGCTCATCTTGAAGGCGCTCGCCTACTCTAAGCTACAGGGGTACAAAATCCTAATGCCTTACTGTCTATCCAGCTAGAAGTTGTCGAATTCAGGAGAGATTTTCGATTTGTTGTTTATGTATAGGTTATAATAGTGCCCTCACAACCATAACAACATATGCACCATCTCTTTCTTGGTATATGCTGTTCAGGGATCTGTATAATCTGGTTAGCGAGGCCCAATTGAATTGTTTATTTCTCGGACTAATTGATAGTGAGGGAATATCACGGTAACATAATGGTTCTGCTAATGGTAGTGCTAATGGTTTTGCTCCCAGCTGTTCAATTCACGATAGATCTCCATTTTAATTAACTGACAGGCAATTTTCGTTGTGGAAATAACAGCTGCAATTAATATTCACATAGACATTTGATTTGCGAGACTTACTCAAGCATCTATTTTTGCTCGATTCGACAACTGTTCGGATATGCGCATGAAAGAAATCGCGGCTACGTTCATCCGAACATATGCGAGTTACATAGCGGCGAGATTACTTCGAATTAATCGCGATTGCGATCTTTTTTAAGGTAAGTCTAGTGGATAGGTGGTTTTTAAATGGTTAGTTAGATTAGACAAAGTTTCTAGGTAGATTTGAAGGATTGAAGGTCCACCATAGAGGTCGGATGGATCGCCTTCGCGATCTCCCCGGCCTGTCAGTGTCTTGTGCTTCTGTCATTTATACCCATGTGTTTAAGAGAATCGCCTTCGCGATCTTCCTGAGGTATTATGTCGTCCCTTTGGGTCTTTGAGTACTGTGCATTTTTTCTTCTAATGAGGTCCAACGCGCCGCCATCGCGATGTTGGCGGCGATGTTGACTTTATTCAGGATGGAAGCTCTACAGTCTTTCTACCTGATGGGGAAGAAGGTGGCTGAGGGCAGAGTGCATAACTTCAAAAATCACCACAACGTCCCCGTGCGAGACGAATTGATAGTAGTTTCTCTAGTCGTTGTCTTTGATGGGCGATATACCCACTTGCCGTTTTCGGTGCGGAATTGAACCACCTAGAGGAGGCTGTTGGTAGCTTCATTCTTTGGTCCAAAAGCGGCGTTCATGATGAAATCACTCCGGCGCCGATGTTAGCACACCACTGGTCAGATCAAGCGGATAAATTGGCAAGTTCGATAAACTCCTGTGAAGGAAACAATGAACCAATTGAATTGCGGGGATTTCGCGGGGATAAACTAGTGGAAAAGACATGTGAGTTCTTGCCAATGCACGAGTCTTTTGCAAACCGGCTTATGCTACGGTGTCATCGTTTTCGCCAGATCCAAGCGATGCGTATCGACATGAAGTTGGGTGAAGCATGGATAGGGGTTTACATTATGAATTTGTTGCCAATGCAGAAGATTTCTATGCTCTGTCGGGGCTTGTGCGGAGAAATGCCACGGATGCATGACTTGGTGAGATGGCCAATAGCATTGGTTCTCGTTGGCAGATATTCGGTTTCTAGCCTAGTTACGGCCGTGAAGGAGGCCGAGGTTGAGAAGGAAGCTTACGCCATCGGCCTAGAGGCTGGAGTAACAAAAAAACGATTACCACATGGTGAGCGGGAAGGCGAGAGGACGCCGACCCCAAAAAAGATGAAAGGAAAACCACACCGAAGCTATCTTGCGTTCAGGTCCTCGATGTCTTTGCTTGAAGAGATGTTGTGCTAATTTCCGCGATTAAGGAGGTATCCGCCATGAGGACCTTCTCTTGGAACATGAAAAGCTCGAGCGTCACGACTTTTGCGTACAACATGCTAGATCTTTGTTCGAGAATGGATGTGTGAAAAAAGCTAATCTTTGAACAACGAGGGAAGTACGTGTGAAGGCATGGCATAGTGCATACTGTATCCCGGTTCTACATTTTACAAATGGAGGAAGCTTTTATGGAAGGGCACGGATTGCGGAGCATGGAAACTCGGGTCCATGAAGCCAAGGTCTCATACAGCGGCCGGAGGTGCTGTGCTATCTATGTACATAGATGAAAATCTTTGGAAACTATGCCACACCGCTCAAAGGTTACGAGTGGGGAACTAGAAAATGTGAAGAGATTACCTTCCATCTTGACTAAAAGGACATACATCAAGAGGTAGATATAACCGTCCACGAGATGACAGGAAAACATGTTTCTCAATCGTCCTTCTTGTCAACATGGAAGGAGAACCACTCGAGAGGTAGCAATCGCCAAAAAGGATAGCATTTTCTAAGTGTAATACCTGTATTGTGATAAAGGAGAAACTTGCCAAGACTAGGGATCCGAGAGAAAGAAGAGAGCTCGCCGTGGAAAGGAAATCTCACATGACAGCCCAACTTTCTGCGAGGAGTCTCTCTTGGTCGTGGAGAGCTTTGTCTCATCGATCTCCTGAAAATGCCTTAACCATTATACATGATAAGATGGATCAGAATAAGGCGATGGTTCCTCGTGCGGAGAAGCTAACAAAATCTGTATGGAGGGTGAAGCGGTTGAAGGTGAGTCTTCTTTGTGCTCTCATGCATGGGCATGGTGTAGGTGCTTTGGGCCACTTCTCGGCTGGACCTCTGGCGGATGATTCGAATTTTCATGTGGGATCTTTAAATCATACCTTGAAAACACTAGAGAATCAATCGGAGGACAACTGGGTCATTTGAAAATACTGAGATCATCAAGGAAAGGCTGCTGGGGTGGAGCAATCATGAACACGGAAGCCCTTAGGACAAAAATGGTGAATGGCACTAGAAATGATTTTATGCCTCCTATCAAGGGCCCTCGATGCGAAGAAGTTGCCTAGGAGGCTTTACTTGCAGCTAGACAATTGCTCGGGACAAAACAAAACGGTATCTTTTCTCTTACTTGTCATACTTGGTGCAGTTAGGTGTCTTCGATCAGGTGCAACTGGGATTCATGATGGTTGGACACACCCACGATGACATAGATGCCCTCTTTGGAAACTACTCTACTCTATTGAGAAGATCGGATGCATTGACTATTCCCCGAGCTTATGCAACTCTTCAGGCAGTGTAGTTCAAAGTCTCCTACGCCCTACCTTGTGTCTGAGGTTCCCAACTGGAAAGAATTCGTGAAAGGTTTTATCCCTGATAAGAAGGACCGTTTATGTGGTCATTTGGAACCTCTACTCTTCAAGTTATGCATGAAGGATGGATGGCCACTAATGTTCTACAAGATGAGGCGAGGGCATAGGGAGTGGCTACCTGAAAAGGGAATTAAAATGTGGAAGGAGGATGCCCAAGGCTTACCTATGATTCCTAGAGGGTCACCTAAGGTCGTGCAGCCATATCAGAGCTTGACAGATATAGGTGCCTTGAGAGCTTCAATTGCCAAGTACATGATGCACTTGGGCAGCTATTTCTAGAACCGATAACTCATGGTCTAACACATATATGAATGAAGTTATTGACTACTGGTCCACCTTGTTGCGAGTGCTTGGGGACGTTCAGCCCGGTAGAACTGTCATTCAGGATTTCTGGCCCAGCACGAGACAAACTGCATTAGAAGAACCCGACAACTTATTGGTGGATGAACACATTGGTGCATCTCATTATGTCGGGCCTTTCTCTGGTAAACCCAAGAACCCTGTTGAAATATTCGACCCCTACCAAGATGTGAAGAAAGGAATGCTCTTGCTGATCGGGGCCACATGATAAGCGCCTGCGGCGTGGATGGCCTTTGCGGAAGAGGACCCATGAGGGACCCTAATCTCCCTCACTATGAAGAGGTGTTTGTTTCTTGGTTTGAGCTTTGTTGCAAGAAAGGGTACCTCATATGCAATGCAGTATAGGGATTGCTGGAGCAAGAATTGGAGACCGAATCCTAATGACCCGCCACGCTACCAACATTTGAAAACGATAGACTATGGTTGGGCCGTAGGGACCAGGCCGTTGACAGCGGTGATCCCCAGTAGTGTGGGGTCTCAGTTGCAAGAATTAGTGGCTAAAGAAGCTAACGACGAGGATGAGAACTCTTGAGGTATGCAATGCTCTTTTACATAATTACTATATCATACATGACATGCACCTTACAATAGACTAGTTATTATTCATTAGGCTTTGTGTTTTTCATCTCAACACAAGAGCTCTTACACTATACAATGCCAAACAGGTGATTCATTCATCTTCAGGATCTGTAGTAGTGATCCCTGATATCTCATAGCTCATGCGCTCAGGAAGCCAAATCAGATGGATCATAACACGAATTGACGCAGGGCAATGAATCTCAGCGCCTAAAGCTTTTCTTCGCAGGTAGGGATCAAGAAGAAGATGCACAAAAGGCAACCAACAAGATCTGCGTGGCTCATTGAGCACTTGATCGCCTCAATGTGGTGAATCGAAGAAGGCGAGAAATCCATGGGGATGAATGAAATGTAGCCCGGTGAGAAAGCTTTATAGTGAAGTGGAATGATTGAGGTGAATTATTGGGGTAGAGTTCACCATTATTGAGCGTGTATCGGTTTTGTTGTATTACAAAGAATAATACTTATTTCATACTAGTATGCATATGTTTGAAAACATGTTTGCTTGGCAATTTAGCTATGATTGAATTCAATGGCGACTTGCGTAAAAGTGGAGGTGGGATAGCACATCGTTACAATATACTTCGATTAAGGTGCGTGATATTACATCCTTAATCAGAATGCTATTACATCCTTACTTAGTTATTAGGTACCCATGTCATTATTACATTATTAGCGGTGCGATTCACTCGTCATCAACATCAAAGCTCGTGATGCCATTCAGCTCATAGATCCCGATCGGGGAAGCCATAAATGTGGACTTTAACACGGTGAGCTTCCTGCAAGCACTAACAGTCCATCGACTTTAGATAAGAGCCATGGATCAAGCTTAGCATCCATTTCTAGCGCGTTCGCCCGGATCGTTGTAGCTCAAGTAACACTTAAAAGAGCGGATGTGCTCTGGAAGGGGCATCGAGGAAGCCATGGAAGATGAATGGCCTCTACCCCCTCGTCAAGCCGTTTTTATAGTGAAGTTAAATTATTGATGTGAATTATTGGTGTACAATGTAGGGCCATTATTGAGCTTCTACGAGTATATGTGTATGTGTATGTATATGTGTATTTGTATGTATATGTGTATGTTAATTACCTCATGTTTCTTGTGCTCGAGAAGTAGGTGAAAGTATTCGTGCTAGAGCAAATTAGGTGTACTTAAAATTCTCAAAATGGGCTTATTTTCTCCAATTAATGAAATCGTGCTTTAAAACTCTCGGTCCCAAGTTGTTAAGGCAGATAACACGCTAGAACTGGGGTGTTATGCCCTATTATAACAAACTCTAGCCTCCGGGCCCTCGTTTGTAGCATAACATCCCCGTTCCAGGGTGTTATCCCTCTCTTAACGTCCTTGGCCTCTGCATTTAGCCGTAGGATTGAATCCTAGCCATCTATTCTAAGAGGTTATATCCAGTAATAATCTCAGGCCAAAACTGTTATGTCCATAATAAGGACGTTATGTCCATAACATCCTCTGCTGCCACGTATATTTTTTCTTGGCACTCCGCCATGGTCGATCCTTCGCGAAAGGCCGCCATAGCCAGGCCTCTGGCCTCTATAGCCAGGCCTCCAAACCATAGCCAGACCTCCAGGCGGCTTCTTTCTTTCCCTTGAATGACTATGCGCTTCCTTTTTCCCGATTTTGGTGTTTGATCCGGTGTGGCATCTTTGTTTTAAAGCAGAGCTTCTAGCAGCCACAGCTATGCAGTAAGCAACCATCGCAGCTGAAGCTACTAACACAAAAAAGGAATGTGTTAGGATTTGACAAGTTTTCTACCCAGATCTAAATCTGTATCAGAAGTTAAAGAACTGGCAATAAAGATGTTACAGGTGAATGATTATGAGCTGCTCTGAGCAAATCCGACTCACTTGTGCAAATCCGGCTCCCCTGCCTGTTTAAATCCGCCTCCCCTGTGCAAATCCGACTCCCCTGCTTTGTTTAAATCTGCCTCCTTGCTCATCGCTGCATCACATGTTCTGTTTTGAAAACAGAGACTTACATTTGGTTTGTTTTTCTTGCCGGAATGCGCTGCGGGCTGCCAAACTTGGCTATGGCGGCTCTGCCAAATGCCTCGGCCAAGGACGTTAAGGTCGATAACGTCCCCCCCCTCGGCGTTATGGCCCATGAAAATGGCCTCGTGGCCATGTGGCCAGGAAATTCCTCGGCCCGTCTTTGAGTACAACCTCGAATTTCACGGCCACATGGCTCCCGCTCCTTCCTGGGCATAATACCTCGTGGGAGGATGTTATCTAGCCCATCCGATTGAGGTGAAGCGTAGGGTATGCATTCTTATACTAATATAACAATGTCACAACTTCAATAATGATATATATATACTAGGGAAAAACTACAAAATACCCTTATGTTTTGACGAATTTCACGACATATCCCTGAGTTTAAATAAATTACTGAGATGCCCTTGGTCAACATATATCCCTCTGTACAATTTTAAGTTTCACTTAATGCCCTCTAGTTTTTCGTATTTCATGGAATACCCCTTTGTAATAGATATTCATGGCGCCTTTTTAGCAAAGACGCCTATTTCTATTCCTAGTACCTTAAAGGAAGGCAAGTCACCAACTTAATTTCCAACTATATTGATTTGCTCTCAGCCCATCGATTTCCTCTAGCGATTTGCAATGATCCTCTTGTCGAAAGCACTAATTCGATCCAATTTACAATAACAACTTATTGTAGCCAAATAAAATCAAGAAAGACGATTTGTAGAAGTTAAGAAGCAGAGAAGGATGCAAAGGCAGAGATCATAGTCCATTCACATGCAGGGCCTAAGAGTATTTGGTGAATTTTGAAGCATTTGAAATTTGAAGAAAACTCACGTTCTTGTTCTCAAGGGCATTTGGGAAATTCAAAGAAAACTTAAGTGCATTTTAGAAATTAATGTAAATCTTAAGGGCATTTGAATAATTTTAAAAGATACACAATACTAGGACATTATCTAAACTCAGGGATATGTCGTGAAATTCGTCAAAACATAAGGGTATTTTGTAGTTTTTCCCTAATTTCTAAAATGCACTTAACTTTTCTTTGAATTTCCCAAATGCCCTTGAGAACTAGAATGTGAGTTTCCTTCAAATTTCAAATGCTTCAAAATTCACCAAATACTCTTAGGCCCTGCATGTGAATGGACTATGATCTCTGCCTTTGCATCCTTCTCGACTTCTTAACTCCTACAAATCGTCTTTCTTAATTTTATTTGGCTACAATAAGTTGTTATTGTAAATTGGATCGAATTAGTGCTTTCGACAAGAGGATCATTGCAAATCACTAGAGGAAATCGATGGGCTGAGAGAAAATCAATGGAGTTGGAAATTAATTTGGTGACTTGCCTTCCTTTAAGGTACTGAGAATAGAAATAGGCGTCTTTGCTAAAAAAGCACCATGAATATCTGTTACAAAGGGGTATTCCATGAAATACGAAAAACTAGAGGGTATTAAGTGAAACTTAAAATTGTATAGAGGGATATCATCTCAGTAATTTATTTAAACTCAGGGATATGTCGTGAAATTCGTCAAAACATAATGGTATTTTGTAGTTTTTCCCTAGTATATCCTATTGTTTAAATTCGTTTTTTCCGATATGCCGAAAACTTTTTTGGATTTTTTTTCCCAGGTTGGTTTTCTAAGGTCTAGAAGCTTTTAGCTGCCGGAACACTTTTTAGGTATTCCAAAAATCGGGGTTTGAGGATTTTTGCATGATTTGCAAATTCTAGGTTTTGGGGTTGCCTTATCCGTTCTGAATTCTCCTTTTGTCTTTTGGTTTGGCTTCACCTTTTCTGATCGAGAGGGGAGCACAGCACGACAGCTTCAACACGGCGGCTTTACCTTTTCTAATCGAGAGGGGAGCACAGCACGGCATACAAGCCATGTATGTGCCTCTAAAATCATTTGCTCTAGACATATGATCTACAGCCAAGAGATTGTATCTTGCAGGGGCGGATTTGAAGGCCAGATATAGGGTTTTGTATTGTCGATTGATGGTTTCTGTCCAATACTGTTCTTAATCTTTCAGGTCATCACTAAACCAAAGCTTTGCTTTGGGGTTCTTAGATTACCATGTCTCTTTTTTTTCTTTTGTTTGATTGAACAAGCTCAGCCTCGCTGTCTGTTTGCCATGCATACCATGCATGTCATGATTGCTCAGACTTTGTATTTTTGTGTCTAGAAGAATTTCAACGAGTAAAAACAAAAGAATCTCTAGAACATGCATTACTTAAGCCCTAGCAGATTAATCCCTATATTCCTACAAGAGATCTTATTGGGATTGTTTGCTATTAGTTTTAGCAGCAGCTTGGCTATGGATGGAGTTAGATGCCACGATTCAAGGTAGAGTTTGTGATTGATTCCTAACTCCAATTCGTGTTTTCTGATGAAAATTTGATCTTTTCCAAGGGATCTATTCTCAGAGTTGTTGCTTTCTTCTGGGGATATACTAGAGCGTGGGTCTACAAATTTAGCTGTGATTTGTGATTTGGCCCAGATGCCCATGACTTGGACTAGATTTATTAAAAAAGTTATTTCCGTGAGGACCCTCTAGGTTTGCATGAAATTTATCTGTACAGTGACATCTTCTGCTGTTTTCATAAGGTAAGTGCAAGTATTCCGATATTCCTTTTTAGTTTTGTTGTTAGTCTGATGTTGCCTTCGATTTTGTGCAAGATAAGGCACATATGTTTTATAATCTTTTTGGTTCCCTTTTCAAACGCATTTTGTTCCAATGCTTCTGTTTCTATAGAATATATTTTTGGAAATTTTATCTTATCGATTCTTTGCCAATTTTGAAGGCCTTTTGTTTGGAAGATGTCCAGCCTTCCATTGCTTGATACAAGCAATGGTTGTGGAAGAACCCAGTTCGATGAGGATAAGCATATTTGTAAGCATATTAGATTTAGGATTATACACAAGGAAGCCAAAAATGAAATTTTGGAACTGCCAAAGTTTGCTTTTAGTTTTGGCATTTTTTAGTAGGCGTTACAGTAAACTGTGTGCATTTCCCTAATTATCTGCATTGGGAAAGAATGATGGAAGACGGGAGGAAAACAGCTGAGGTGAATCCAAATTTTCCAGCATTTCTTTTTTCTATGTAGCTGCGGCGTCTGAAGAAGTATGTTTTTAAACACCCAATTCTATTATATGCACAACAATTAAAATCTGGTTGTATCAGATAACTGCCAGGAATAAAAATGGATGCCTCTTATTTTCATAAGCATTCTCAAGCAACATTCTTAATGTCATTTATATATTGTGCAGACCGCTCTTGCAAAGAGGGCAAGGCATCTTGATTTTTGCTTCTACTCCATGATTTTTGCTTGCCATTTCTCTAAGAACTTGGATTGTTTCTATTGTAGGCATCACGGCTGCATGCAGACGCATTGGTACCTATAGGCTTTACTATTGTGGTACAGGCAACTTCTTCCAAGCAAAGTGAAATAAGGCATAATATTGTTTATAAATTGCACCACTTTGCAAGCAGATTCTTGCAAGCAACGAACAACTTGAGCAAGCTGATCCTAGGCTGGAAGAGTGCTTTCTTTCTCCTGGAGCATGCTGGGCTTTTCTGATTTGAAGAGAGTTTGGAGAAAGGTGGAGGTACATACTTATGCTTTTGACATTGAGCTTTTGATTTATGGTACACCATATATCCATTCTCTTTTGCTCTGCTGTATATACATACAGACCTTTTGCTAACAAACTGTTCGGGATTTTCTTATTGGTGTGGGTTACGCTCATTCTTTATTTGAGTGTCATCCAAGTAATAATTCTAAGGTATCTGATAGCCGAATTATACCAGGAATATGTTTCAGGTCAGAATCTGCATTGCATTCCACTTTTCCAAAGATTAGAAATGGAAAATTTTGGTGCCATTGTTTGTCAAACAATCTGCTGGTACAGGGCAACTTTCCCCTTCTCTGTAAGCTCTTCTTCATGATTTGCCATTTTATTTTGATTGCTTTGTATTGTTCAAGCTTGCATCAAAGTGGCATATTGTAAGAAGACACAATCACTTTTGCAGCAAAGCGGCATGCTGCAAATGGTGTAACCACATGAAGAAGATGTCCATATTTTTCCATTTTTGTCTTCTGTTGCTTCTCAGTTTTTGACTCCATGTCTACATTATTTGGTGTCAAACATGTTAACCTATATCTTTTTGCATGTCCAATGATCTTTTTACAAGTGTTAGGCATAGTTATATGTATAAAAACGAGCAGGCCAAATGGGAGGTATATAACTGGCTCAATAAATATTTACTGAGGTATATGCAGTTATTTGCTTCTACCTTTACTTTGCAAGTTATTTTTCTTATTTGTTGCATGCTTGGGCTTGATGAAACTTTTACGCCTATTTACATGCTCTTTTCTTCTGTTAGCTTCTGATCAGTATTCTCTTGCAACAATATGAGTTACAAGATACAGCCTGCGCCCTTATTTGTTTTACTGTTGTTCCATATGAACAATGAGTTGGCATGTGAACTGAATTTTTTTTGAATGTTATTGATATATATATTTGCAGACGCGATATTATGATTTTGTTGTTCTTGAAGCATTCTCTTTGCAAAAGAGAATTGGCTTTATAAGCTGCGTTCTGGTCAGACTGAAACAAGAAGCGACATACCATGTCTTGAGTTGCATGGGAGGTAGGGAAACAATTAGACTGCAGATTTGAGTTTAACATTTCTCATTCAACACAGGACTAGGACAAGCCAGAATGGAAACGGCAGATCTTGCAAATGTAAACTTTCTATTGCGCCATATTAGGAACTTTATATCTGTTATTTCAAGTGGGCAATTTTCTGTTTGTTGATTTGAAAGACCCTTTGGGATTCCATATGGGAAACAAGGATAACTGTCAGAAGGTCCTCTGTGATTCAGAGGGAATCGTAGATGGGGAAATGGGGAAGAGCAAGGATAATTGCTGTCAGAACATGCAACAACATGGATGACTGTCAAAATGCATGTTGTCAACGAAGCAAGTCTTACCAAATGTAGATAACTGTCAGAAGGTATACTGCTGTGAATGAACCAAGGATTAGCCACAAAGGTATTTTTAAAGTCTTGAGTTGATGCTTAGAGAGAGGCTGGCACATACCCTAAACGTAGTTCTAAATCTGCTTAGGTAGTTATGGCAACACATAGAAGACTGAAAATACACTCCATTCATTGTGTATACTTAGGTTTCCATCGGGAGCATATAGAAGGAAACCAGCAATTCGAAACAAGAATTTTAACCGGAGAGCAAACAATACCCATTGCAGTGGTTCAAATTTGATGAGAAAAGATTGTAAAAGACAGGGAGACTTTCATTGCAATTTGGCAATTCTTATTTTGACAGTAACTCAATTTGTGTCATTCTAAATTGTTGTAACGTTTAGGGCAAGTCTATTCAACAAGTCTATTCCATAAACTTAAATCGTTTGGGCAATAGATTCTTGCTTCATGGAACTTCACAGTTGCAACACATATTCATAAGATAACTTAGATTGTGTCCGGCAAACTTAGACCGTGTCGATGATTTATACTTGCTTCATGCAACTTCACAACCTCTTCAAGAAATGTTCACATGATATATACACTAACTTAAAAAAAACAGTGTCAACAACATCATGAACAATCCACAATGTCAATAACAAAATATACAATTTTAGACCATTTATGAGAACTCATTTATCAAAGCCTTTGTCCATGTTCTCTATAATGAGGCATATACAATTTTAGACCATTTATGAGAACTCATTTATCAAAGTCTTTGTCCATGTTCCCTATGATGAGGCATGAGATTTCCTTAGGAGATGCAATTCAATATGCATATTACAACCCCTTTCGATTTTGCTTCTCTTCCCAAATGCTGAAGTAGAAATCATGCAATATTTTACCAGGCCTAATTCCAGTTCTCCTCACAAATTGCCAATTGCCACATGCTTTAACATGCATGTTTGCAAACAAATTCCAATTTAATTTTGAAACTTTTCGCACATGCCACAGTTTAAATGCACAAGCATAACCATCAACATGTTTTACAACGAATGTAAGGCTATCATTTCGTGGATGGACATTTAACGACACGAGTACTCAAAAAATGTAAAAAAATTAAAAAAACGTGGAGTCTAGCGACAACTACAAAACAATATAACAAGATGTACATTTTGCATCCTTACGATTTGGGTGATTACCATATGCCAATGGCATAACCACCTATCTACGTGAGTATATATTTGTTATGCATCCTTCTATTACTTTTGAAAGCATAGATGTTCATCATAAATACAGTCAATTGGAGGAGTGTTGTCCTTTGGATTAAAGATGCATATTCAACATATTCCTTTCAAATTTGAGTTTTAGTTCAGACCACGATGTTTTCTATAGTACATTCAGGTTCAATGTTAGATTATGAGTTTTTGTACTTGGTTGAACATAACATAATCAAGTTCAAGTCCTAAATACCACCTACACAAAATCTATATATTGAACTCCATGTCAATGAATCTTAAAAAGATCCTCCACATTAACCTTGCCCCTCTAAGCCACCTTCTCTATTTTAGCCAGGAATCAAAGAACCACATCTTCAAAATGTTACTAAGCCCGGCAACGCCGGGCACCTATATCATTGTTGAAGTTGTGACATTGTTATATTAGTATAAGAATGCATACCCTATGCTTCACCTCAATCGGATGGGCTAGATAACATCCTCCCATAAGGGTATGTGGTAAAATTTATCAAAACATAAGGGTATAACTTTTCCCTAGAAATGTGTATTTTGACCAAGGGCATCTCAAAACATTATTCAAAGGGTATGTGTAAAATTTATCAAAACATAATGCTTTGCCCTATAACACCGTACAATGAACGCCAAACGTAGAGTGAAAATATGCTACACAACTATTCTGAAGTTCTGAATACCTCAATTCTTCTACAACAGCAATTTGGCAATGCTTCAAGCTGGAAATAAAATTGCTGTCATGTGAAAGATTCATTTTTGCTCTTTTGAGAATGCACATCCGACCCCTCAGTCCGAAGAAGCTCCGGACGGGCTTGAAGATTTAGAGCCATGTAAGATTTCTTACGTTCGTTTGGTCAGTATCTTATTCAAAATAAATAGTCTACGGGGCAGCTCCAGCGGAATTCGCACTTGATGAATCATGAAAGCGCTGCTCCTACGGCGTCAGGTCTTCTCTCAAAGGTATGACATTACTGGGCATTTAAAGCTTAAAAAATAAACAAACAAAAGAAGATGTCATCTTACTGAAATGCAGAACTAGACTTTGTCTTGATTATGGTAATAGTTTATTGAAGATTTGATTAGATTACTGGATGAAGGACTGGAGGCTACAGAGTTGATGGACAAGCAAGGTATACCTGTCGGTAGGAACTATGTATACTGCCTTATACAAGACTGTGAAAAAGGAAAGGATCTCACACATGGCAGGAGAGTGCAGTCTCTCATGCTCCTTAATGGACTCGATGCAATTTCTGTATTGGGAGATCATCTTATTAGGTTTTTTGCATATTTTGGTAATCTCTGTGAAGTGAATGATGTGTTTAAAGGAATTATTAGGCCAACTAAGCATACATGGGCTGCAGTTATTTCAGCACATGCTAAGGTAGGGCAAGATGGATTTGTATTCCAGTTGTACCACAGGGTGCAGCATTTAGGAATTCAAGGTGACAAATACATCTACATCGCTATCCTTAAAGCATGCACGATGACAAAGGACCTTCAACAAGGAAGATATGTCCATAACCAGGTCATTACGGCTGAGCTTCAGCCAGAAGTTGTTCTAGGAAGTACACTTGTTGACATGTACTCCAAATGTGGGAACTTAGAAGAGGCCATCAAAGTATTCGATGTTCTACACACTAGAAATGTGGTGGCCTGGAATGCAATGATTGTAGGATATGCCCAAAATGGACAAAGTTTGTTGGCTTTAAAATGTTTTGAGAAGATGCAAAAGGACGATACAAATGCAGATGAAATTACTTTCTCAGGTATTTTAAAAGCATGTGCCAGCATCGGTGCAATAGAATACGGCAGATTCATACACGAAAAACTTTTAGAAAACGAAGTGGAGTTAGATTTCTTTTTGGAAAGCAGTCTTATTAGTATGTATGCAAAATCTGGATATCTAGGGGAGGCCTGCAATGTTTTATTTAGGTTGTCAAGTCGGTGCGTCGTGTCATGGAATGCAATGATATCTGGGTACATTCAGCATGGAGAATATTCTCTTGCTCTTGATTGTTTTGAGAAGATGCAACGTGAAGGCATCAAACCAAATGTTTCATCATGGAATGCTATAATTACTGGATACACTTTGCAAGGAGAAAATCTTCGCGCCTTGGAATCATTTCACAAGATGCAAGAAGAAGGCATAAGACCAAATGCAGTAACATATCCAAGTGTCTTGCAGGCATGTGCTGATCTAAGAAGAATAGAGCAGGGGAGGGTCATGCATATTGAGGTCATAAATTATGGGCTTGAATCAGATGTTGTTGTTGGGAGTGCGCTGGTTGATATGTACGCTAAATGTGGGAGTCTGGAGGAGGGATGCAAAGCTTTTTACAATCTGTCAAACAGAAATGTTGTATCATGGAATGCAATGATTGCAGGATATGCCCAGCATGGAGAAGGCCTACTGGCACTAGGATGTTTTCATAAGATGCAAGAGGAAGCCACAAAACCAGATGAGGCCTCATATGCAAGTGCCCTTATTGCATGCAGTCGCGTTGGCCTGATGAAGGAAGGTCTTTGGTATTTCAAGAATATGAGAGAAAATCATGGCATCACGCCAACGGTGGCCCATTTTACTAGTATGATTGATCTTTTGGGACGTGCAGGTTGTCTGGAGGCGGCAGAAAATCTGCTTCGGGCTACCCTTCAAATGGATATCATGGCATGGATGTCTCTGTTTAATGCTTGTAAGCTACATGGGAATCTCAACCTAGGGAGGAAGTGCTTTGATGAAATTGCCCGTCTAGACTCTGGGTGTGCTGCTGGCTATGTGCTAATGTTAAACATCTATTGTGAAATGGGGATACAGGAGTGAAATCAAAATGCCCAGGTATCCATGTCTCACATATGGATTGATGCAAACATGCGCCGCAATTTCTTCCAAGCAGGTCTCGCATCTGTATTTAGCAAAAACAGATCAGTGGCCACATGTTTTCAGTTCCTGGAGGAGCAGCAGAAGGTTGTAGCTGGTCTGATTGTTGCCAATGCAACACAGCTGCTGAAGACACTTGTTTATGATCAATATTCTCCATTTAGAATCAGCAACACCTATTACTTTAGAATGATGCATGATATTACCCTATTATATGCAGCCCGACAAGAATAAGATTAGAGTATTCATGAGTTGTGCGACAGGAAATATTACATCTTTTGAGAACGAGGATTCAGCAAAGTACTTCTACAGAATGGAGCTGGACTAGAAACAAGTAAATACTTGACTTCCCATAATCTGTAGCACTCTATTTGCCATAGAGCAAGCCAAAATAATGGTTGCTCCTATTCTTCGGGGATGGAAAGGAGGAGAGGGATAACCCAAAATGCCTCTAATTTCTTAACCTCATTGACATCTAATTTCTTAACCTCGTTGACAGTTATGTGATTCAATGTGACGTCTTGTCAAGATGTAAAGGTCATTTATGGTGAGTGAGTATCATTGATGTAAATCAGGGGATCCTTGCTGAGGATCTGCATATGCTAATACCCCAACTTAGGAATGGGAACTCTTAGAATTCCGACAAAGCCATATTCTTTTGGATGGTACTTCTCTCTCCAAGCCACTATTTGTGGCTCAGCAATCTGGTGTAACATTGTTAATTTGTTTCTCTTTATTGTCTTTTTGGAAACAATAACCAGTTGCTCAGACAAATAGGATAGCCATGTTGATTGGCAGGTTTGCCTAACCTGAGGGTCACATGATGTGGATAATTTCATGTGTTTACATCCTTAATTGTGAAATCTAACAGTTCAAAAAAAATAGGAAAACGGAAGAAAACTTCCTGGGCTCTTTCTTAAGTGCGTGCGGTCACAGTCACGGCACCACATAATTCTGAGAATCTTGTGAGCAGACCTGAGGTACAAGATTTCCTTGAATTGTCTGCCACATCATTAAAAAAGACGTGGCCTATTTTTTACCGTTAGATTTCCAGTTTTCTGATCGTCCGGCCAGTGAAATTAGAAATTCCCTGGAAAGTTGATTGCCCCTTCTCTAATTCGACCGCAACAGCCATGAGTCATTCTGTTTTGCACTCAGATTATGATTCATCTAGTATTTGCATCATTCTTTTGTTTTTTATGCAGCCGGTTCCTTGAAAAAGAAAAATGGCCATGGAAGCCATGGTGCCTCCAGGTCCTTTGTTCCCTAACGCAGACATGCATGGAAGGTTACACAGAAGTTGTTCTTGGGGCGGGAGATCACTTAAGGAATTATACAGTTTGCACACTGCCGTATTCCATTGGTTGCCCACATTTTCTCATAGCTATGGTAACTGGGATATAGAAGCCGCAACTAGGAAAAATAGAAAAGGGAAAAATTTAGGAAGGTTTAGTAAGAAGGAAGACAGGTACAATCTCCATTCTTGAGGTATAGGAGGCTCAAAATCGTGCTGGAGTTTCGAGGAGATGATACCTTGCTAAGATTGGGAGAAAGCAACGGTCTTCGTCTTCGGGGATTACAAAGACGATCTTAGATGGTGTTCTAGACCATGATGCACGTCGCTTTCCAGCTTAATCTATGTCTCTTTCCAGCTTAACTGCTCCTTTTGTAGAGTCTGGGATTTTAGCTTCAGCATTGGCATGCCTCTGTGATTTTTATCTATTTCGTTAATGTAAGTTTCATTAATAGGACATTCAAGCTCTGAGAGTTCTTATAATTAGATTTATGGAAGGACTTTGCATCCTTGAAACTCAATAGGACTCTGCATCCCTGAAACTCAATACAACGCAGGGGACATGAGATTCCCTATAGTTTCAGAAGTTGGCTTCATATGATGGTGGTATGTCTTGTTAGACTGTTAATAGTCTCTGCGTTTGTTAGAAACAGAATGAAAAATGCAGATAACAACTAATTAGTTAATTTCTCAACGGATCCTCTATTATATGCCAGTGAATTTTTTATGAACTTCCTATTAAGTCACGTTTTCTTCCAGTTGATATAAACTATCAAGCATATTCTGACACAGACATTTGATCTGAGTTATTAAAACAGTACAAAAAGGACAATATGTTGTAAACAAGGACAGTGTGTGTTCTGGTTTACAACATATTTGGTCAAAAGTATTATGCTCACAAATACTCTTTGAAATTAATGAGACCTTTGTAGCTTTGGATCGTTAGAAAATAAAGTGTCGGGGCAGTTATGTAGAACTAAGCTAGTAATTCTGTTCTTTCTTTTAGTTAGGTGCATGTCTCTTCTCCTAATGCACGGGTTTTTGAAGCCCCCTGGTCATCTAATGCATGCATGGGATATTGTCAGGATCAGAGACTTAAGGCTGGAAAGTGAATGCTTTAAGGTAAAGGTGTCTTTTCCCAGTGATTTAAAGGTATGTGCACGGCAAAATTCCTTTCGCACTGGAGGCTTTTACATATTGGCTTATGTGCTGGCTATTTGCTGCAGGATCTTGGTGAAGCATATTCACCTGCATTATCTGCTGAATTTTATGGTTTCAGAATAATATCCTTGTGCAGTTGGTCAAGAGTTGGTTTTTTCATTAATTATGGAAATTCAAGTACATATACAACTAGGTTGCTAATACAGTAATAAGGCAGAACATCGACCCAACCTTGGTGAGCTTTACTCATCCAAGTTTCCTATCTTGCTTAGATAGGTTAACGACATAAAGCCTCACATTCTAATTGCATCATCCCGCACCATGCCGGAATCATATCATATGGTGCTTGCATTTTGACACCAAGATCACTAGGTAGAAACTTTTTCTGCACTCTTTCAATTTTTTGTCATAGCTTGAGAGCCTCGGCCCGCATACTTCACAATGATATAGAACCAAGGATTTAAAAAGCATTCGTTTTAAACCAAAATTCTAGATATCAGCTTTTAGGCACTAATTTTGCATGGCAAAACAAAGCCTTTATTCCCCTTCTTATCCTTTGCTCCCGTATGCGGTTCCAATTATAATGCTTATCTACAATGTGACCCAGCTACTTCTATGAGTATGTCTCCATCAACTCCCCGTTATATGTAAATGCATAATTTTTGTTCAAGTTTATCTCAAACAGTCTTTCCCAAGTTAAGTTTCATGTCTGTTGCATCACAAAAGCGCCCTAGTGTATTTAAATACTGTTGCAAACCCTCTTTAATTCTGGACAACAACATGATGTCATTTGCATATAGCAACAGGAGCTAGTCATGTATAAAAATACCAAGAGCATAGGAAAAAAAGACACCTATATTTAACTCCAATATTGATTTCCACATTCTCTTCACACTGAACATCGAATGAAAAAGATAGCTTTATTAGCACCTTCTCATACAGTTATTGGATTACAGTTCTCAAATGCATAGATATATTGTTTGCTCAAAACTCTCCCACAAATTGTCTCTGAGTACTATATCAAATGCCATAGATAAGTCCATGAAACTTTGAAGTGGGTTTCATGTCCCCTTTATCTATTAGAGCTTTGAATGTGACCAGGTGATTTATAATGCACTTTCTAGGTCTAACCCTGCTTCACTCTTAGCCCTCACATCATGATGCTAGATACACCAAATGACTTTGAAAACTACAAGAAGTGCACAGGGTTCTTGAAGCCTTTTATAGTCTGCTTCGTAGCATCAAAGTAGACACCAGAATGATTTAGGAGCAGCATAGTGCTAAAGCTAAATTTGGTATTATTCCAAGAAAATTATAGAGTTGCAAATACTATATACAGATATGATAGAGAAGAACAACTTCAATGAAGACAACTGGTGCCGAGGTAGTAGCATAATTCCATGACGTATACGGCGAATATGAACTTGTTTAAGGCAAAAGCTAAACCACAATAACAAGTCAAGATTAAAATATAAATTTGAGAAATCTTAGGCTTGAGATGTGGCTTTGAAGGCAAAAAGGCAGGAAGCATGATAGGAGGGTATCTTGGAAAATAGTAAAAAATGTTGGTCTTGTTTTCCATCAACGAGAAGAGAAGATGTACAGAATAAGCTGATCCAGAGGACTTTGCAAATATAGTCTCCATGAACACAAGTGTTGTGCACATTGAAATTGTCTGTTGTGCCAAAAGTATAGGTGTCATAGGACCAACCATTATGCACAAAAAGGGGAAATACATCCTCATCCCCCATAAGCAGCAACAAAGTACTATGTGTGTCTGCGATCTGCCATGAGTATAATACATTTGTTTGTATCTAAGTGAGAGAAAAATGGTGTGAAAACAAAAAATAATGCAGGCAGTGTATCTGAATCACTTCTCTACCGAAATTAAAGGCTCAATTATCCTGTTTGATTCTGTAGTAATCACCACCTTGATTTGGCTGTTTTCCTTTTGCAGATGACTGATAAGCATAAGGCAAACCCGTATTCTATACTTTTGGATGATATTTATACAGTGACATCTCATAATCATCCATGAAAGTGTCGAACTCAGTCCTTCCTTGGTCTCTTAAAAAATCAAGGTATCCTACCATCATCAGAATAGAATAAATTAGAATCAACCATATTTAAATTAGAAACAAACATATCAAACAAGCTTGTATTCGCCAATGTTGTTCCATCTCCTTGTTATATTTAATACAAAGTCTCTTCTCGTGAGTTGTTGCTATACATTCCATATCAAATTGAAGATGCAATTTTAACCAGAACGCAGACAAGTTTTTCCTTCCATAGTAAACTCTGTTTTTCTTGATTTCCATATATTCCATAAAGCAGAATGAACAATGGAATGAATAAAATAATCAACGAATTCATGTTCCATTCTTCACACAAACAACTAGAAGCGAGCCCTTTCAAATTGCAGGGGTAAAACCAGACTACTTTAGAAGCATGGTGTATTTGTTGAGGGGCTAAATATTTTTTATGGGGTTATCTAAACATATATAAAGCAGTCTTGCATTTTTCATTTTTGTTTTTGTCCCAGCTATTTTTTCTGCGCCGCCATCTAAATTGTTGTTTTAATAACACATTTGCAAGATGTATCTCGACCGTCGAAAAGAATGGCTATGCATTCTTTCTTTGGTCTTTTGTTCTGGTAGGGCAAGACATGTTCTGGTAGGGCAAGACATGAACGGCACCGAAACGCAGCAGCATGGAGCAAGAACGCCGATGTGGAATCCGAAACGCCGATAAGGCATGCTATTATGAGAGTTCCAGAACGCCGATAAGGCATGCTATTATGAGAGTTTCTGTTATAGCAGATATAGTGCGCCGATTCTAGTGGACGAAGAATTGAGAAGCGAGTGCAGTTCCGTCGCCAAATACATCTCTGCATCTTCATGCAGGATTTTCGGGATGGATTCCAGCCTCTGATCTGCAGAAATGTGCTTAAGGCAAGCAATTTGGGAAGGCAACTAGATTACTGGGAATGATCGATTGGGGGATAGAAAAGAGTGTCTCATAAGCTGTCCGGGAGTCGGTAGACACCATTGCCGATTCAGAGTCTGGAATATTCAACAAGCCTCAATGACTATAAAATGGGCAGAGTAGTGGGTAGAAAATTTTGTTGGATCCCTGAGTCTGAGATTTATGTTGGGTTCAAATACCAGACTCTATCTTCTTGAATCAAATATAATAACCGACTTGAAATCCGGATAACTCTGTGGCTGCAGTAGATTCAGGGCTCCAACAAGCATACGGATTTCTGCAACCTTACACGCTGACCATAGTATGCTCCGAGATGGTTTTTGCTGTACATTCAAAAACTTACTACTTTCTTTTTCACCGACTTCCTCTTGGGTGTAAGTAACAATCGAAAAGTGCAACTCTTCAATGAATTGGAGAGAGAACCAAGAGTTGTGATGCACACAAATCTGATTTTTGCGCAATGCTGATACAATTGCAGTGACGTATGATTGATGGGTAATGAATGCACCACTATGGGCGACCTGCTGCTTTGGCATCAAATCCGCCAAGCTAAAAGCCCTGCGATCTTGCCCGCAGACAAGAACAGAGCAAAAGCCCTTTTGTCTGTTTCAGCCAATGGGGTGCGGCCACATGACACTCCTTTTCAATGGTTCTACCCCCATTTATTATTTCATTTCTTTCCCTCCTTTAAATGTTTCATTATCTTTGTATGTTATAAAATATTGGCCATATTTATTTTGAGGTTTATAGCATGCTAGCTCATGTTTCATGGTTGCACATATTCTTTTTTCTCTCTGAGGCAAATAATTAGTTCAAAATACTGACAATATATTATACCATTTGATACTGCAAGATCTTTGTGTGGTTGATTTGAGCAAATATTTGATTGTCAAATGCTGGACATTAATAATGGGTCTAACTACACAAGTTTCAGCTAAAGAAATGCTCGCGGCGGTCTTGGGCCGCCGCGATAAATTTCTTGTAGACAAAATAGTGCTTTCCCGAAACCCGAAAATGCTTTTCATAGCAAATGAAAATGAGGAGGAGATTGGGTGATGACGCTTGGGAAGAGCACGAGGCCACTTGTTCAACAAATCCACGTAAAGTCAGGGTGCCGCGCGTCGGCCAACCTTCCTCGCCGGAATCCAAGACAGAGGGGCATTCCTGTATACGTAAAACAGAGGCGCAGCCACATTGGCAAAGCCATTTCAAACTAAAAAGCAATGTCTGTGGCCAGACTCTCTTTTTTACGTTTCTATAAATTCTGCCATCAACTTGCCATTCTTCAAATCAATCCATTCAGCTTCACATTTTTCTGCAATTGGATGGCAGATCATAACAGTGATGCGACAGTGCATGCCGGATGCGAATGCTGTGCGCATCTTGAAGAATGCACTCCCGGCTATTTGGGTCGGGTTAAGAAAAAAAACGAAAAAGAAAAACCTCGAATAAAATAAACTTACGCACATTGGGGTCATGCGTACATGCTTAACACATATGCCACCCTTTGAGTCCTATCCCCATTCACTATACACTTGCACCATCATAGAATTTTTTGAGATGCATATTGTGTTGCATAATGACATGGATATTCAACATTCAATAGCTTATGGATATTATAGCCAATGGATGTCTAATACGCATAGATATGCAATTCTTGTCATTTTGTCATTGCCTAGGGTTGTTTGTTGGATATTTGAGAATTGCTTTTATAGTGCCCATATCAATGGAAATAGCACTTTATCGAATGGGAAAATGTCCACAAAAAGCATAACATATCTCCAATCCAATCATATATTTCTACAATTAGGGCAGCAAGAACTAACTAGTATGATAGAGGTCCAAGCTTAGTGGCTCGAAAAATGCTTTCAATCTGATTTTACTCAAGCAAAAGTTATCTCACCCTTTCTTTTAGCCTATATTCCTGTTTTTTTTTTGGAAAATTAGCGGGAAATTTGCCAAGAATCCTTTATCTCATCCTAAATTTTTAAGGATAGCTGGATATTTTGGGGTAAAACCAGACTAATTTAGAAGCATGATGTATTTGTTGAGGGGCTAAATATTTTTTATGGGGTTATTTAAACATATATAAAGCAGTCTTGCATTTTTTTTTTTTGAAGAATATAAGAATATAGTAAACCACTAGAATGCGATCAAGTACAATGATAAGTGTGGTGCTAAGAAATGAAGCGCCCATCATGATCCACAATCTGTAGGAATGTCGACCAAATTTGCCGCTTAACTGTGCCAGACAAGCTTGAGACTTGGTAAGCCTGCCACAACTTATGCCTCAAGATCGGAACCAACCGAAAAGGGCTAAGCACTGCATTCTGAAAGACCTTCGCTCTCCGTCTTTTCCAAATCAGCCACAAAAGTCAAGCTCTGCATAAATGAAACGCCTGCCGCTTGGCCACTGCCCACCTGCTAGGAAGGACTTCCAAGAGAATCTTCTGACTGCATAGTGAAGTCCCAAAGAGGGCTCTCACCCAGGACCAAGCTGCCCCTACCTCTGTGCATAGGACAAAGCAGTGCTCAATGGTCTCACGTCGCCTCCCACATAAAGGGCATGTTTCCGCTACCTGAGGCTTGAACCTGTGGACTCGGACATTCACCCTGAGGCTACGGTGCAAGATCTACCACAAAAGGGTATGGATTTTAGGAGGAGGCAATGTATTCCACGCCCACTTCCACATGGCGGGCCACTTGCTCCCTGGAAGCTTAAGCGACCACTTATCCGAAGGCAGCAACGTGTCCTGAAGCGCTAGGAGCCCATAAGCCGATGCTACAAACTGAGATGCATCAAGTCCACTATGCGACTTCCAAACGCGATTGACTTGAGAAGACAACTGCAATGGAATAGCATTGGCAATTCTGGCCCAAGTCCGTATGTCCCACCGCCGAAAGCCAAATCTCTCCCTAAAAAACTCTCACGGCGCCAGATGACCCTCCCAATACCAGTCCCGGATGGATGTTACCCCTGTAGCAATCCATCGGCGCTGAGTACCTGGGTGTAGGGAAGAGGCCAAGGGAGATGCAGAGTCCAAGGGTACCCAGAGAAAGGGCGATGAGGCTACCATACACCTGCTAGGGTCCAATGAAAAGAGAACCTTGACCACCTTCCAGGCCTTCAGGAGACCCTTAAGAAAAGGTGAAACATGAGGGAATGGCCGCAAATCCTCAAACAGAGCCCACGACAACTGAGCCGGAATAGCTGGCTTTCTAAACACAATAGAGTGACGAAGCGACTGTGCCAACAGAGCCAAACCTGGGGATTGTTGCTCCTGCAACAACTGCCAGATGAATTTCGACACCAGAACCTTCGTGTGCAACGACACATCAAGCATACCCAATCCTCCTGCCTGTCTGGGACGCACACACTTCCACCACGTGACCTTCACTGTAGCCCCCTCCTCATTCCCTCCCCAAACAAAATTGCGAATGGTGTCATCCAACTCCTTAACCACACTTTCTGGTGCAAGTATGCAGGAGGCTGCGTAAACATGAGTGCTACAGAGCACTGACTTGGCTACCAGAATCCTACCAGCCATGGTGAGTTTACTTCCCCTCCACCAATTCAAATGCTGCTTAAGATTCTCTAATGTCTCCGCCCAAATTGCCCTAGCATTAATGTCCAAGCCAAATGGTATGCCTAACAGTTTGGCAGCTGTGTGTGGCGGTGTTAGAGCCCAGGAAAACTGACTCAACCACGCAGGAGGAGGTTCCTCCAGTATCCACATGGCCGAGCACTTCGACCAGTTAAGCAAGCATCCCGAAGCTAAAGAAAAGGTATCCAAAATATTCTTGGCTGCCTGGAGATTGGACTCATCTGCATGAAGAAAGAGGAATGTATCATCTGCAAATTGACTGCAAACCTGTTGTGACCCATCATCCATGCGGAGACCTTGCACCACATTGTCAGCAATTGCCACCTGAAAAAGCTGCGAGAGAGCTTCTGCCACTATATTGAACAGGAAGGGGGCCAACGGACATCCCTGCCTAATGCCTCGGCCCACAGAGAAGATTGAAGAGGTCTCACCCTGACACCACATCGTCGCCCTAGCGACACGCGTGCCTTCATAACCGCTTCCACGAAACTAGGCTCGCACCCAAAGGCTCGCATCATATCTCGCCAAGAACTGCCACCGACACTATCATAAGCCTTGGCAAAATCCAAATTTTAAGAAAAACAAGGGGCTGCCTCATCCCACGAGCCCAATGCACTCCCTCAAAAGCAAAGCACCACATTATGAAGAATATTCCGCCGAGGTATAAAACCGATCGCTTTCACTAATGGCGTGAACTAGTACCGCTTAAGCCTCTCGGACAAAGCCTTAGCAATGATTTTATACACTACGCATAACAACGAGTAATAGGCCTCCAGTCATTGATGGTTTTAGGATGCTTACACTTGGGTATAAGTGAAATACAACCCAGATTCAAAGAGAGGATGCATCGAAGTTATTCCCCAAAAGATCCACATACACCGCACCACCGAGTCCCCACCCATTCCCCATTTCCGAAAAAACTCCACCGGTATTCCATCCAACCCGGGACACTTATTCCGAAGCCAACAGCGCATCGTCCCCCAACTCCCCGCCTCGCCAACGGCTCCTCTAAGCTCGTCTTTGAAGGGCCGAGATTCTTGGCGATACCTTGGCCAAAGACCAGCTCTTGAAAAACACTCGCGGAGGGAAGCGCCTCTCCTTGAAAAATGTTTCATAGTGCGCTGCTACAAAGGCCTTGATAGCATTTGGTTGCTGCAACAACACTCCCTGGGGTGTAACTATATCCGCCATGGCTGCTGCATACTTCTTCTGGCGGGCTGCTCAGAAAAAGACTTTAGAGCAAGTGTCAGACTGCTTCACCACGTCAAACCTGCTTTGACCCCGGCCCGATACACCTTGGCCTCCTCCTCAACCTCGATCGACCGAAGCACCCACTGCTCACGCAAGCCATCAGAGACCCGCCCTCTAAGAGACTCCAGTTCTGCATATAAGGTATCCAACATGCGATGCTGAGCCAAAGCCTTTTGCCGCCCCCATTCTTTCGCAAACTGTTTTACCCTAGCCAATGCCGTAACCATTGCACTCATTCCGCTGTCTTGACTGAATATCTGCTGCCAAATGAGCTTCTGAATCGGTTTGTGAACTCGGATCCCGAAGAAAGGGCGTGTTAAGCTTAAAACCGGCCCCGAGGCCGCAGCGGGTGATCATGAAGCCGCCAATGATCCGGGAGTGTGATCGAGAGACAAAGGTGGCCGTAACATTCACCCTAGTGAAGGCTGGAGCATAATCCAAGACTGCTGGAGTGCCATAAACTCTATCCAGCCTAGAGTATGCCCTACCATGCCCCAGCCAATTATTGCACCAAGTAAAACTCTGATCCCCGGGAAGCTCTGTCAAACCCACTCCTGCACAAGCCTAAGCCATTGGTCACGCTCAAAACCCTGTACAATATCTGAACCAATACCATGCCTGTCCTCTGGGAGCTCCACCATGTTAAAGTCACCCAGGACAAACCATGTAGAACCCATACCAAAGGACTGGAGCTTATTTCGCAGTTGTGCCCATAAACAACCTCTCTGAGTGGCCCCAATTGGAGCATACACATTTACTAAGCCCCACTCAGACTGGCCCTCCTTCCATTTAATCACTGCCCACTGGCCCTGCCTATCTGTGGCTGAAAAGGTAACATGTACACCCATTTTCCAACAAATCATAGTACCTTCCCTGGCCCTGCCCGTTGTAGCAGCTGCAACTACATACTGTGATTACCCAAGATATTCATTAGGTTGTTAATATCGCCCCTGGCACATTTATGCTCCTGCAAATACAAGATATCTGGATTAAGATTCTTCACAGCCATGGCGAGATGTGCTCGCTTATTCGGAGAGGATTTGATGCCTCTCATATTCCAAGATAGAATTTTCTTATCCATGTGGGTCCTTGTGCACCAAGGGGTCAGGATCCCCTTGCAAAGCCTCACATGCCTCCACACGATCAGCCCAGGAAGAAAAGTTCTGGACTACTTGATCAATCACCATTCGATCCACTTGAGGAGGGGCCAGCACAGTGGGCTGCAGATGAGCTAAATGACCCTCTTGAGGAGCTCTCACCTGAGCTCACCTCCTAGAAACAACCTGTTGCCACCCTTCCTCTTTCTGCTGCAACTCTTCAATCTGTGCAAGTCTCCTACATACCTCGGGATGCACCATACGAGAGGAGGGTTCAGGTTGTGTCTCTGGACTGCCCACCTGCTCCACAGCCTCCAACACAGGGGGAACAAGTGCAGAAGATGAAGGTGGCCCAGTCACTATTTGCTCTGCCTGCTTGGGTGCTGAATCTGGATTATACTGGTGAAACTGCTTAAGCGAGGGAAACATTGCCAAAAGCTCTCCTCCATTGAGCAAGTCCAACTGGAAGTAAGAATAATAATCACCACTCTTAACCACAAGACTCTGAGGTAATACTTCATCCGCCCGAATACCTACACATATCTGTGGTGCACCCACAATCGAGTGCGCTATGTGAGTTCCCAGGCCTTTGGCCATGGCCACTAGAAACTCAGGCACCATCATCTCTAAAGGCAGATCCCGGATTTGAAGCCAGCATGGCACTCTAACTATAGCAGGCCTAGCAGAAGAGAAACCTGGAGCATAATGCTAGAACAAAACATAGGCCCCTCCCATACGTGCCACTCCGTGCGAGACCAACTGCTCTACCGTGGCCTCAGAATCAACCATAATAAGAAAAAAATTATTACCTAGAGACTTCAGGGTCACATATGGAGGCAACCCCAGCCTCTTAAACTGAGCCCGTAGCCAATACCCAAGCCTCTGCATATCCAAAAAGGCCCCAGTGAAATGGCCTAACACCGAAGATACAACCAAATTCTCTGTATACTGCACATGCTTCTGATGATTAATTTCTACAACAGGAGGTAATGATTTAAAAACTTGCTGCAAATCCTTCTTGTTATTCTTCTCTAAGATAAGCAGTGCCTCTGTCACCCTAGAACTTTTCTCTGCACTTTCTGCTTGCAATGGTTGCCTAATCCAATCAGAAAACCTAGGCCTAGAAAGACAGGCAACAGTGTCATTACCTTTCCATGCATGAGGAGCTGGGGCTCGTGGTGGTTGAGGCATCATCTCTGGAGAACATACCCGAAAGGGGTCTTCTGGCAGCAAACCACCATTCGCACCAACCAAAGATGGCAAAGTTACAGACTCCAAAGGTGGCATTGAGCTGGGCACCACCTCTCTATTCTTCATCCTCTCCAAATTTCAAGAAGCCAGCTCCTGGGAATCCACCAGATGCCTACTGGATACATCCTGGATAAGAATTGACTCTTGAAGATCCAGCGCCAAGCTGATGCAGCTTTTGGATATGTCCTTGCCTCCTTTCTTTCCTCTCGCAGCATCTCTGACATGAATCCCTGGCCCAGCCTTCTCCAGGCCCAAAATTGGTGCAGAATTCCCCGCCATCACCATATTCAAGGGTTTACAGCAGGAGGCCGCAAAAGGGGTATCAAAACCGGCTGCCAAACACAGCAAGAACCAAAGAAAAATATGTGCAAGAAGAAGGAACACTGAAAGAGCTTTCCAACGAACCAAAAATCGCTGAAAACGGAGTCCGGATGCAGAAGTTATGAAGGATTCACCAAGCCACCACTACCGCCATCACCATGGCGCCCATCTGAGCGCCTCATGCGTCACCCTTGCATTTTTCATTTTTGTTTTTGTCCCAGCTATTTTTTCTATGCCGCCATCTAAATTGTTGTTTTAATGACACATTTGCAAGATGTATCTCGCCCGTCGAAAAGAATGGCTATGCGTTCTTTCTTTGGTCTTTTGTTCTGGTAGGGCAAGACATGAACGGCACCGCAACGCAGCATCATGGAGCAAGAGCGCCGATGTGGAATCCGGAACGCCGATAAGGCATGCTATTATGAGAGTTCCGGAACGCCGATAAGGCATGCTATTATGAGAGTTTCATTCACAGCCCGATATAGTCTTGCGATTCTAGTGGACGAAGAATTGAGAAGCGAAAAGCGCCTGCCGCCAAAATAGTTTCTTGTATATATAAGACAAAATAGTGCTTTCCCGAAACCCGAAAATGCTTTTCATAGCGAATGAAAATGAGGAGGAGATTGGGTGATGACGCTTGGGAAGAGCAGGAGGCAAATGGATGAGGCCACTTGATCAACAAATCCACGTAAAGTCAGGGTGCCGCGCGTCGGCCAATTTTCCTCGTCGGAATCCAAGGCAGAGGGCATTCCTGTATACGTAAAACAGAGGCGCAGCCACATTGGCAAAGCCATTTCAAACTAAAAAGCAATGTCTGTGGCCGGACTCTCTTTTTTACGTTTCTATAAATTCCTCCATCAACTTGCCATTCTTCAAATCAATCTATTCAGCTTCACATTTTTCTGCAATTGGATGGCAGATCATAACAGCGATGCGACAGTGCATGCCGGATGCGAATGCTGTGCGCATCTTGAAGAATGCACTCCCGGTTATTTGGGTCGGGTTAAGAAAAAAAACGAAAAAAAAAACCTCGAATAAAATAAACTTACGCACATTGGGGTCATGCGTACATGCTTAACACAGATGCCACCCTTTGAGTCCTATCCCCATTCACTATACACTTGCACCATCATAGAATTTTTTGAGATGCATATTGTGTTGCATAATGACATGGATATTCAACATTCAATAGCTTATGGATATTATAGCCAATGGATGTCTAATACGCATAGATATGCAATTCTTGTCATTTTGTCATCGCCTAGGGTTGTTTGTTGGGTATTTGAGAATTGCTTTTATAGTGCCCATATCAATGGAAATAGCACTTTATCGAATGGGAAAATGTCCACAAAAAGCATAACATATCTCCAATCCAATCATATATTTCTACAATTAGGGCAGCAAGAACTAACTAGTGTGATAGGGGTCCAAGCTTAGTGGCTCGAAAAATGCTTTCAATCTGATTTTACTCAAGCAAAAGTTATCTCACCCTTTCTTTTAGCCTATATTCCTGTTTTTTTTTTTTGGAAAATTAGCGGGAAATTTGCCAGGAATCCTTTATCTCATCCTAAATTTTTAAGGATAGCTGGATATTTTGGGGTAAAACCAGACTATTTTAGAAGCATGGTGTATTTGTTGAGGGGCTAAATATTTTTTATGGGGTTATCTAAACATATATATAGCAGTCTTGCATTTTTCATTTTTGTCTTTGTCCCAAATTTTTTTTTCTCAAGCCATCTAAATTGTTGTTTTAATGACACATTTGCAAGATGTATCTCGGCCGCTTGAAAAGAATGGCTATCGCGTTCTTTTTCTTTGGTCTTTTGTTCCGGTAGGGCAAGACATGTTCGGTAGGGCAAGACATGAACGGCACCGAATGCAAAGAGCATGGAGCAAGAACGCCCGATGTGGAACTCGGGAACGATAAGGCATGCTATTATGAGAGTTCCTAACACCGATAAGGCATGCTATTATGAGAGTTTATTTCTACAAAGAGATATAGTCTTGGCCGATTCTAGTGGACGAAGAATTGAGAAGCGAGTGCAGTTCCGTCGCCAAAATAGTTTCTTGTATGTATAAGACAAAATAGTGCTTTCCCAAAACCCGAAAATGCTTTTCATAGCGAATGAAAATGAGGAGGAGATTGGGTGATGACGCTTGGGAAGAGCAGGAGGCAAATGGATGAGGCCACTTGATCAACAAATCCACGTAAAGTCAGGGTGCCGCGCGTCGGCCAGTCTTCCTCGCCGGAATCCAAGGCAGAGGGGCATTCCTGTATACGTAAAACAGAGGCGCAGCCACATTGGCAAAGCCATTTCAAACTAAAAAGCAATGTCTGTGGCCGGACTCTCTTTTTTACGTTTCTATAAATTTCGCCATCAACTTGTCATTCTTCAAATCAATCCATTCCGCTTCACATTTTTCTGCAATTGGATGGCAGATCATAACAGCGATGCGACAGTGCATGCCCGATGCGAATGCTGTGTGCATCTTGAAGAATGCACTCCCAGCTATTTGGGTCGGGTTAAGAAAAAAAACGAAAAAGAAAAACCTCGAATAAAATAAACTTACGCACATTGGGGTCATGCGTATAACACATATGCCACCCTTTGAGTCCTATCCCCATTCACTATACACTTGCAGCATCATAGAATTTTTTGAGATGCATATTGTGTTGCATAATGACATGGATATTCATATGCAATTCTTATCATTTTGTCATTGCCTAGGGTTGTTTGTTGGATATTTGAGAATTGCTTTTATAGTGCCCATATCAATGGAAATAGCACTTTATCGAATGGGAAAATGTCCATAAAAAGCATAACATCTCCAATCCAATCATATATTTCTACAATTAGGGCAGCAAGAACTAATTAGTGTGATAGGGGTCCAAGCTTAGTGGCTCAAAAAATGCTTTCAATCTGATTTTACTCAAGCAAAAGTTATCTCACCCTTTCTTTTAGCCTATATTCCTGTTTTTTTTTTGGAAAATTAGCGAGAAATTTGCCAAGAATCCTTTATCTCATCCTAAATTTTTAAGGATAGCTGGATATTTTGGGGTAAAACCAGACTATTTTAGAAGCATGATGTATTTGTTAGGGGCTAAATATTTTTTATGGGGTTATCTAAACATATATAAAGCACTCTTGCATTTTTCATTTTTGTTTTTGTCCCAGCTATTTTTTCTGCGCCGCCATCTAAATTGTTGTTTTAATGACACATTTGCAAGATGTATCTCGGCCGTCGAAAAGAATGTCTATGCGTTCTTTCTTTGGTCTTTTGTTCTGGTGGGGCAAGACATTTCTAGTAGGGCAAGACATGAACGGCACCGGAACGCAGCAGCATGGAGCAAGAACGCCGATGTGGAATCCGCAACGCCGATAAGGCATGCTATTATGAGAGTTTCTGTTATAGCAGATATTGTGCGCTGATTCTAGTGGACGAAGAATTGAGAAGCGAGTGCAGTTCCGTCGCCAAAATAGTTTCTTGTACATATGTATAAGACAAAATAGTGCTTTCCCGAAACCCAAAAATGCTTTTCATAGCGAATGAAAATTTGGAGGAGATTGGGTGATGACGCTTGGGAAGAGCACGAGGCAAATGGATGAGGCCACTTGATCAATAAATCCACGTAAAGTCAGGGTGCCGCGCGTCGGCCAGCCTTCCTCGCCGGAATCCAAGGCAGAGGGGCATTCCTGCATACGTAAAATAGAGGTGCATGTTGGAATATTAGGTCATTACATAAGGAATGCAGTGCTTGCTAATGCCAGGTGAGGCAGGGGTCAGAACATTCAATCATTCATGCAGTTATAGTAAGTGCTCCTTTGCCTCAAATTTACAAAGGGATGATATACACAATGGTTTCTCAAAACCATTGGAATTAAAAAAAGGGTCAAACAAAGTCAACGTTGTTTTAGTTGGGTTGGCCTGTGGGATATTTGGTTGGAACGAAGTTCATAGACGGGCGGGCTTATCTTCTCCGGAAATATAGCCTTGTCGGTAGATTTCCAGATATATATGGTGACTCAATCGACCCAAAGTGCGTGAAGGAACAGGACGGATCTGCACACACGCAATCTGGGTTAGAATCGAAATTGAATCAGTCGATTCAAGTTGGGTTTATTTTCACTGCAGTAATTTGGTTATTACTGACTTTTCAATATTCGAGCATTGAGTTATATTATATGAACTAGCTGCTCCTTGTATTGTCAAAATTTCATTTTGAATATTGAGAACTAAGCTTAGCAAGGGAGTTCAAATAGAATACATTGTGTGCACTTGTGCTAGAACTCACATCTGGTATCAGAGCTTTCGTGATCATTTGCAGGAATAATGTCAAGTCGATTTGGTGCTGGTCTTTTGGCCACAGTTGAAGTGTACAAAGGAGGCCCTGGCTTTCAGATCTGGAAAGATTCTGTAAAGCATGTATTGGAAGTGGAAGACTTATGGGATCTTATTGATCCCATTCTTATCGGGTGCGTGTTTGCAAACACAACCGTAAGTTCAAGCGTCTTCTTTGCTACCTCTACCGCAAAAGGTCGAAAGGAGATGTCGCCAAAGAAGTGGAGATGCTACCTCTGGAGAAAGCAGTGGAGCAGGGGGTCGGACTAATCTAGCCAAGATTAAAGAAGCACAAGGAATTATTGCTTGTAAGGTAAGTCCTACAATCAGGCTGAAATTGAGAAACAAAAGCCCTAGGGAAATGTGGTTGTTTATGCTTAAGCACTATGAGGAGAAAACCTCTTCACAAATAGATTTGCTGGATAAAGAACTAAGAAACCTTAAGTTACATGAAGAGGATGATGTATCAGACTTCTTTAATAAGTTTGATAACATAGTGGCAGACTTAGGAGGAGCCGGAGTAAATTTATCCGAGAGGTATCAGTCTTAGCCATTGCAAGAGTCATTATGGATAATGAGCAATTGGGATTGTTCATTAGAAATGTTGCAAAAAATAGAGATGAGGCTGAAACTATTATAAGAACTGAAGTAGAACAAAAAAAGGTTGTTAAGGGAACTGAGGAGCAGACTGAAATCTTGTATGCTGGCAGTAAGAAACAAGATAAAACTATTTGTTACTATTGTCATGAGGTTGGTCACATTAAAAGTAACCATCCCCAAGCTCAAAAACGAATGAGTTCTATTGTTACACTTGTGGTGGTCAAGGCCATTTGGCTTCAAAATGCCCTACTCCTAAAGAGTTAGGAAGAGGAAGAGGAGGATCCAGTAGAGGTAAATTTACCTCAAGAGGCCGAGGAGGAGGAAGGAGGTCTGGCCGGGCACATTTATTGCACAAGAGCATGAAGAAAGTGAGAAAATTGTTGATGAAGATGAGGTACATTTGCTAAACTCAGGTTCTTGAAAAGAAAATCCATGCTAACAATTTATCTCATGCTCTTGTAGTTGATAGTGGAGCTGAAAGATCAAGAGTCCACTCTTCCCGAAATGCTCAAAAATTTGGAACAAGGAGAATCTAGAAGCATCCAAGTTGGAAATGGAGCACCGCTTGAAGATTGAAGGAAGGGGATTGCTTCAATTGTGGGATTTGCATGGAAATATAGTAGACATTAAGAATGTTTTATGTGTGCCGTGAATAATAAAAAATCTGATCTCTTAGTCAGCTGGTTGACTTAGGCTACAGAGTTGTTTTTGAAGATGATGGTTGTAACATTTGGTTTGATAATGAAATCAAGTTTCATGCTAAACGAGTTGGAAAATTGTTTCAACTAGAACATACAAATGATTTGCCTTGCCAAGTTTTGATGTTGTCTGAGTTTGAGTTGTGGCATAATCGATTAGCACATACTCATGCCAATAATCTTAAGCTTTTAGCAAAGAAAGGGTTTATTAAATATGAGAATAATAAAAAGGTCACATTTGTGAAGGATGCATGTTGGGCAAGATAAGCAGGTTGCCTTTTCTTAGATCAAAGAAGAAATCCAAAGAAGTTTTAGAATTAGTTCATACAGATTTGTGTGGACCTCTGAATGTCAGAAGTAGAACTGGGAAAAGGTATTTCATTACTTTTATTGATGATTATTCAAGAAAATGCAAATGCTACTTGCTGGCCAACAAATCTCAAGCTTTGCTTGCCTTTAAACAATTTGTAGCGTAATCCGAGACAAACAGGGAAGAAGCTAAAATGTATAAGGTCTGATCGAGGAGGAGAGTATCTCTCAGCCAAATTTAAAGGTCTTTGCATGGCTAATGGCATTAAAAGGCAATTAACATGTAGATATAGTCCTCAGCAAAATGGTGTGGCAGAAAGAAGGAATAGAACTTTGATGAATGCAGTTAGGTCAATGATTAAAAATAGTGGTCTACCTAACTATTTGTGGGAAGAAGCCCTGTTGACTGCCAATAGCATACAAAATAAATTACCCTCTTCAAGTTTACAAGGAAACATTCCTGATTTGATGTGGTATGGTGAAGATTCAGAAATCAATTATGACAAATACAAGGTTTATGGATGCCTAGCCTATGTACATAAACCAGATGAGCTTAGAAAAAAACTTGATGCCAAGGCTGAAATTGGTTTTTTGGTAGGCTATGATAGCCACTCAAAAGGTTACAGAATCTTCACTCCAGAAAACAAAAATATCATCATTAGTAGGGATGTGATATTTTGTGAGGATGTCCTTTATCAAAATAGACATCAAATCACTGAAAAGATTGTTGCTGTCAAACCTGCAGAAATAACAATCAAACAAGTTGATTATGCAGAGGAGGAGGACGAAAATAATGAAAACAAAGGAGAAGAAAATATGGCACCAATACAGAGGGCTGAATCTGAACCTGCAGAAACACAAATGATTGGAAATGATGAAGTGCCAGAGAAAAAGATTAGGAAAAGAAGAACAGAAGCTCAAAGACTTAAAGATGAAATTCAGTTTGATCAAGAAGCTTATGGCAGAAATATCTCAGGTGGAAGCAAGAGGCTTGAGCAAGAACAAGAAACAGATGTGGTTGAGCAAATTATGGCTATAATAGAAGATGTGGAGGTGCCCAGAACAGTTGAGCAAGCCTTGGAAAGCTCAAATGCTGAACAGTGGAAAAATGCCATGTTTGATGAACTAAATTCCTTTGTTGATACTCATACATATGATATGATAGAACAACCTGCTGGGCAAAATATAGTGGGCAGTAAGTGGATATTCAAAATTAAATCTAATGCAGATGGTACAAAGAAGTACAAGGCACGTTTGGTTGCACAGGGATTTACACAAAAACAGGGTGAAGATTATGATGAGACATATTCCCCTATAGTAAAGCTCACTAGCATAAGACTTTTATTAAGTCTAGCAACTGCCCTTGACTTTGAAATACATCATATGGATGTGAAAACTGCTTTTTTAAATGCAACTTTGGAAGAAAATATTTTTATGAAACAGCCTCCTGGTTTTGAAAAAGGAGAAAATTTAGTTTGGAAATTGAATAGAGCAGTATATGGTCTTAAGCAAGCTCCAAGGGAATGGTATCTTTGTATGGATACTTTTCTTAGGGAGCAAGGGTTTGAGAAATTCCAGAATGATGGGAATTTATATAGATACAAAGTGGAAGATGAATTTTGCATTATTGCCTTGTATGTGGATGATTGTATCATGGTTGCCAATTCTGTGAAACTTTTAGATATTTGCAAGAATATTCTAAAAGACAGATTCAAAATGACAGATTTAGGGCCCTTGCAGAAGTTTCTGGGTATTGAAGTGATAAGAGACAGGGAAAATAAAGTGCTTAAGTTAAAACAAAGAGGACACATAGAGAACATGTTGAAAAAGTTTAATATGCAGGATGCTTGCACTGCTAGAACTCCTATTGTCCCAGGACATAACTTAACCTTGAATGTTGAGGCTGATGCAGAAGAACTCAAATATATGCAACAAGTTCCCTATCGAGCTCTAATAGGTTGTCTACTATATTTGAGCAACAACACAAGGCCTGATATAAGTTATGCTGTAAACATTCTCAGCAGAAGATGTAGTAACCCCTGCAAAATACACTGGATGGCAGCAAAAAGGGTGTTGAAGTATTTAAAGGGTACACAGGACTATGGGATAACATTTGACAATGAAAATCTACAAATGTTTGCCTACTCTGATGCTGACTGGGCAGGGGACCAAATGGAAAGAAAGTCCACAACAGGTTATGTAATATTTCTTGCTGGAGGTCCAATAACTTGGAGAACTAAGAAACAGTCTGCAATTGCATTATCTTCTGCTGAAGCAGAATATGCTGCCTCAAGTCTGCTGTCCAGGGAAATAGCTTGGCTTAGAAGACTACTGGAGGAGCTAAATATTAAGCAGATAAGTGCTACCATTATTTTCTGTGACAGTCAAAGTTGTATTTCAATTGTTAAAAACCCAGTTGAGCATGAAAGAACAAAGCACATAGAATTAAGCATGCATTATATCAGAGATCAAGCAGCCAAAGGAAATATTCGAATGGTTTATGTCAGCACTGATAAGCAAATAGCAGATATTTTCACAAAAGGGTTACCAGAAAGTAAATTTCTGAAGTTCCAAAGGCAGCTGAATGTTCATTCCTTATGCAATGAAGGAGGAGTGTTGGAATATTAGGTCATTACATAAGGAATGCAGTGCTTGCTAATGCCAGGTGAGGCAGGGGTCAGAACATTCAATCATTCATGCAGTTATAGTAAGTGCTCCTTTGCCTCAAATTTACAAAGGGATGATATACACAATGGTTTCTCAAAACCATTGGAATTAAAAAAAGGGTCAAACAAAGTCAACGTTGTTTTAGTTGGGTTGGCCTGTGGGATATTTGGTTGGAACGAAGTTCATAGACGGGGGGGCTTATCTTCTCCGGAAATATAGCCTTGTCGGTAGATTTCCAGATATATATGGTGACTCAATCGACCCAAAGTGCGTGAAGGAACAGGACGGATCTGCACACACGCAATCTGGGTTAGAATCGAAATTGAATCAGTCGATTCAAGTTGGGTTTATTTTCACTGCAGTAATTTGGTTATTACTGACTTTTCAATATTCGAGCGTTGAGTTATATTATATGAACTAGCTGCTCCTTGTATTGTCAAAATTTCATTTTGAATATTGAGAACTAAGCTTAGCAAGGGAGTTCAAATAGAATACATTGTGTGCACTTGTGCTAGAACTCACAGTGCAGCCACATTGGCAAAGCCATTTCAAACTAAAAAGCAATGTCTGTGGCCGGACTCTCTTTTTTACGTTTCTATAAATTCCACCATCAACTTGCCGTTCTTCAAATCAATCCATTCAGCCTCACATTTTTCTGCAATTGGATGGCAGATCATAACAGCGATGCGACAGTGCATGCCGGATGCGAATGCTGTGCACATCTTGAAGAATGCACTCCCGGCTATTTGGGTCGGGTTAAGAAAAAAAACGAAAAAGAAAAACCTCGAATAAAATAAACTCACGCACATTGGGGTCATGCGTACATGCTTAACACATATGCCACCCTTTGAGTCCTATCCCCATTCACTATACACTTGCACCATCATAGAATTTTTTGAGATGCATATTGTGTTGCATAATGACATGGATATTCAACATTCAATAGCTTATGGATATTATAGCCAATGGATGTCTAATATGCATAGATATGCAATTCTTGTCATTTTGTCATTGCCTAGGGTTGTTTGTTGGATATTTGAGAATTGCTTTTATAGTGCCCATATCAATTATCAATGGAAATAGCACTTTATCGAATGGGAAAATGTCCACAAAAAGCATAACATCTCCAATCCAATCATATATTTCTACAATTAGGGCAGCAAGAACTAATTAGTGTGATAGGGGTCCAAGCTTAGTGGCTCGAAAAATGCTTTCAATCTGTTTTTACTCAAGCAAACGTTATCTCACCCTTTCTTTTAGCCTATATTCCTGTTTTTTTTTTGGAAAATTAGCGGAAAATTTGCCAAGAATCCTTTATCTCATCCTAAATTTTTAAGGATAGCTGGATATTTTGGCGTAAAACCAGACTATTTTAGAAGCATGGTGTATTTGTTGAGGGGCTAAATATTTTTTATGGGGTTATCTAAACATATATAAAGCACTCTTGCATTTTTCATTTTTATTTTTGTCCCAGCTATTTTTTCTGCGCCGCCATCTAAATTGTTGTTTTAATGACACATTTGCAAGATGTATCTCGGCCGTCGAAAAGAATGGCTATGCGTTCTTTCTTTGGTCTTTTGTTCTGGTAGGGCAAGACATGAACGGCACCGCAACGCAGCAGCATGGAGCAAGAACGCCGATGTGGAATCCGGAACGCCGATAAGGCATGCTATTATGAGAGTTTCTGTTACAGCAGATATAGTGCGCTGATTCTAGTGGACGAAGAATTGAGAAGCGAGTGCAGTTCCGTCGCCAAAATAGTTTCTTGTATGTATAAGACAAAATAGTGCTTTCCCGAAACCCGAAAATGCTTTTCATAGCGAATGAAAATGAGGAGAAGATTGGGTGATGACGCTTGGGAAGAGCACGAGGCAAATGGATGAGGCCACTTGATCAACAAATCCACGTAAAGTCAGGGTGCCACGCGTCGGCCAGCCTTCCTCGCCAGAATCCAAGGCAGAGGGGCATTCCTGTATACGTAAAACAGAGGCGCAAAACAGAGGCGCAGCCACATTGGCAAAGCCATTTCAAACTAAAAAGCAATGTCTGTGGCCGGACTCCTTTTTTACGTTTCTATAAATTCCGCCATCAACTTGCCGTTCTTCAAATCAATCCATCCAGCTTCACATTTTTCTGCAATTGGATGGCATATCATAACAGCGATGCGACAGTGCATGCCGGATGCGAATGCTGTGCGCATCTTGAAGAATGCACTCCCGGTTATTTGGGTCGGGTTAAGAAAAAAATTGAAAAAAAAAAAAACCTCGAATAAAATAAACTTACGCACATTGGGGTCATGCGTACATGCTTAACACAGATGCCACCCTTTGAGTCCTATCCCCATTCACTATACACTTGCACCATCATAGAATTTTTTGAGATGCATATTGTGTTGCATAATGACATGGATATTCAACATTCAATAGCTTATGGATATTATAGCCTATGGATGTCTAATATGCATAGATATGCAATTCTTGCCATTTTGTCATTGCCTAGGGTTGTTTGTTGGGTATTTGAGAATTGCTTTTATAGTGCCCATATCAATGGAAATAGCATTTTATCGAATGGGAAAATATCTACAAAAAGCATAACATATCTCCAATCCAATCATATATTTGTACAATTAGGGCAGCAAGAACTAACTAGTGTGATAGGGGTCCAAGCTTAGTGGCTCGAAAAATGCTTTCAATCTGATTTTACTCAAGCAAAAGTTATCTCACCCTTTCTTTTAGCCTATATTCCTGTTTTTTTTTTTTTGGAAAATTAGCGGAAATTTTGCCAAGAATCCTTTATCTCATCCTAAATTTTTAAGGATAGCTGGATATTTTGGGGTAAAACCAGACTATTTTAGAAGCATGGTGTATTTGTTGAGGGGCTAAATATTTTTTATGGGGTTATCTAAACATATATAAAGCACTCTTGCATTTTTCATTTTTATTTTTATCCCAGCTATTTTTTCTGCGCCGCCATCTAAATTGTTGTTTTAATGCCTGCAAGATGTATCTCGGCCGTCGAAAAGAATGGCTATGCGTTCTTTCTTTGGTCTTTTGTTCTGGTAGGGCAAGACATGTTCTGGTAGGGCAAGACATGAACGGCACCGGAACGCAGCAGCATGGAGCAAGAACGCCAATGTGGAATCCGGAACGCCGATAAGGCATGCTATTATGAGAGTTCCGGAACGCCGATAAGGCATGCTATTATGAGAGTTTCTGTTACAGCAGATATAGTGTGCTGATTCTAGTGGACGAAGAATTGAGAAGTGAGTGCAGTTCCGTCGCCAAAATAGTTTCTTGTATGTATAAGACAAAATAGTGCTTTTCCGAAACCCGAAAATGCTTTTCATAGCGAATGAAAATGAGGAGGAGATTGGGTGATGACGTTTGGGAAGAGCACGAGGCAAATGGATGAGGCCACTTGATCAACAAATCCACGTAAAGTCAGGGTGCCGCGCGTCGGCCAGCCTTCCTCGCCAGAATCCAAGGCAGAGGGGCATTCCTGTATACGTAAAATAGAGGCGCAGCCACATTGGCAAAGCCATTTCAAACTAAAAAGCAATGTCTGTGGCCGGACTCTTTTTTTACGTTTCTATAAATTCCGCCATCAACTTGCCGTTCTTCAAATCAATCCATCCAGCTTCACATTTTTCTGCAATTGGATGGCATATCATAACAAAGATGCGACAGTGCATCCCGGATGCGAATGCTGTGCGCATCTTGAAGAATGCACTCTCGGCTATTTGGGTTGGGTTAAGAAGTCGTTTTTTGGGCATTATCTGTGTGGCCTCTGCGCAGAAGCTGTGAAGGAAGAACATGGCCGCTCTAGCGATGGCTGTTTGAGCTCTGCGCTGCGTTCTCATATGCTTGTCTGTTCTAACTTCAATTCCGCAATTAAGCGTGGCCCGGCTTTGTCCGTGTCCGCCGCCGCCCCCGCCAATGAAAAAGCCTCTATCCAGACGATCATCCATGCCCATTCCGGATTCAGAATTGCTCTTGCCTTAATTTCGGCAAGCTTTTCTTCGTCTTCTTTCTCCGGCCAAAGCTCATGTTCACGAATTTCATCCCGAATTTCATTCATCGGCAGCCCTGTCTTTACCAGTTTCAATCCTGTCCAAACATGAAAATTTTTGTTCTAAATCCATAGTTCTGGGGCTGTATAACTTTTATTTATGTACCGGATGTGTGACATTTTGTCTTCCCGGTTGCGACATGTTATGTGAAACAGCAACAAGGCAAATGGAACCAAAGAAAAATATGTGCAAGAAGAAGGAACACTGAAAGAGCTTTCAAACGAACTAAAAATTGCTGAAAACGGAGTCCGGATGCAGAAGTTATGAAGGATTCACCAAGCCACCACTGCCGCCATCACCATGGCGCCCATCTGAGCGCCTCATGCGTCACCTCTGCATTTTTCATTTTTGTTTTTGTCCCAACTATTTTTTCAGCGCCGCCATCTAAATTGTTGTTTTAATGACACATTTGCAAGATGTATCTCGGCCGTCGAAAAGAATGGCTATGCGTTCTTTCTTTGGTCTTTTGTTCTGGTAGGGCAAGACATGAACGACATCGCAACGCAGCAGCATGGAGCAAGAATGCCGATGTGGAATCCGGAATGCCGATAAGGCATGCTATTATGAGAGTTTCTGTTACAACAGATATAGTGCGCTGATTCTAGTGGACGAAGAATTGAGAAGCGAAAAGTACCATTCAAAAATAGTTTCTTGTATGTATAAGACAAAATAGTGCTTTCCGAAACCCGAAAAATGCTTTTCATAGCTTAATGAAAATGAGGAGAAGATTGGGTGATGACGCTTTGGGAAGAGCACGAGGCAAATGAATGAGGCCACTTGATCAACAAATCCACGTAAAGCGTGGTGTCGCTGGCACGTCGGCCCGCCTTCCTTCCTCTCCCGAATCCAAGGCGTAGAGGCATTCTCAGATATGTAAAACAGAGGCGCAGCCACATTGACAAAGCCATTTCAAACTAAAAAGCAATGTCCGTGGGGCCGACTCTCTTTTTACGCTTCTATAAATTCCCCATCAACTTGCCGCTCTTCAAATAATCCATTCACTTCACATTTTTCTCGCAATTGGATGGCGATCATAATAGCGCGACACGAGCATGCTTTGGATGCTAATGCTTTGTATGATCTTGAAGAATGCACTCCCTAAGTTATTTGGGTCGGGTTAAGAAAAAACAAAAAAAAAACCTAAAAAAAAACTTACGCACGGGTCATGCGATATGCTTAACATAGATGCCACCCTTTGAGTCCTATCCCCATTCACTATACACTTGCACCATCATAGAATTTTTTGAGATGCATATTGTGTTGCATAATGACATGGATATTCAACATTCTAGAATGGGGCTCGCATGAAACCAACAAACCGTAGATAGGCTTCTCATTCATCTCAGCAAATTTTCTACAATGGTGAAAGGTAGCGCATTACGCGAACTACCCACGAAAAAATAAAGGGAAAATCCAATTATATCATTTGGACCCCAAAAAATACAATGCTAATAGATGAGTGGTTGATGTACCGCCGAAAAGCTTATCACGGATTAAAAAACCTCACCCTTTCGGGTTTCGAGGAAAAACCCTAGTGATAAGCCTTCGGCAAGGGGCTTGGACAAACGTAAGGCATAGAAATCGCTCCCAAAAAACCCCCGCATGGAGAAGTCGAAATAGATGCCACTCGCCAACCTGTACCTGCACATCACCAACACAACAAACGAGACAACACAAACATACCAGAGGATAGCATCATCCAGGGGGTGGAAAAAAAGCATCACCCAGCGGGTGGAAGAAAAACACGATAAACAGAAAATTGTGCACAATACAATAAACAAAGAAGGGGGGGGAGGGTGGGTTCAAAGAGAATAAGGTACTGCTGAGAGAAGAGGAAGCGCCGATGAGACGTTGATGCAGAACCGCGCCTAAAATAGCGAAACCCTAACCAAAGAGGGCATGCGTCGCATGCATGCATGCAAGACATGCATGCTCGCCCCCTTCTAGAATGCCGATCCGATGTCTCGGATCGATGCGATTCAATAGCTTATGGATATTATAGCCTATGGATGTCTAATATGCATAGATATGCAATTCTTGTCATTTTGTCATTGCCTAGGGTTGTTTGTTGGGTATTTGAGAATTGCTTTTATAGTGCCCATATCAATGGAAATAGCATTTTATCGAATGGGAAAATATCTACAAAAAGCATAACATATCTCCAATCCAATCATATATTTCTACAATTAGGGCAGCAAGAACTAACTAGTGTGATAGGGGTCCAAGCTTAGTGGCTCGAAAAATGCTTTCAATCTGATTTTACTCAAGCAAAAGTTATCTCACCCTTTCTTTTAGCCTATATTCCTGTTTTTGTTTTTGGAAAATTAGCGGGAAATTTGCCAAGAATCCTTTATCTCATCCTAAATTTTTAAGGATAGCTGGATATTTTGCGGTATTTTAGAAGCATGGTGTATTTGTTAGGGGCTAAATATTTTTTATGGGGTTATAAACATATATAAAGCAGTCTTGCATTTTTCATTTTTGTTTTTGTCCCAGCTATTTTTTCTGCGCCACCATCTAAATTGTTGTTTTAATGACACATTTGCAAGATGTATCTCGGCCGTCGAAAAGAATGGCTATGCGTTCTTTCTTTGGTCTTTTGTTCTAGTAGGGCAAGACATTTCTGGTAGGGCAAGACATGAACGGCACCGGAATGCAGCAGCATGGAGCAAGAACGCCGATGTAGAATCCGCAACGCCGATAAGGCATGCTATTATGAGAGTTTCTGTTACAGCAGATATAGTGCGCTGATTCTAGTGGACGAAGAATTGAGAAGCGAGTGCAGTTCCATCGCCAAAATAGTTTCTTGTATGTATAAGACAAAATAGTGCTTTCCCGAAACCCGAAAATGCTTTTCATAGCGGATGAAAATGAGGAGGAGATTGGGTGATGACGCTTGGGAAGAGCACGAGGCAAATGGATGAGGCCACTTGAACGTAAAGTCAGGGTGCCGCGCGTCGGCCAGCCTTCCTCGCCAGAATCCAAGGCGAGGGGGGCATTCCTGCATACGTAAAACAGAGGCGCAGCCACATTGGCAAAGCCATTTCAAACTAAAAAGCAATGTCTATGGCCGGACTCTCTTTTTTACATTTCTATAAATTCCGCCATCACTTGTCGTTCTTCAAATCAATCCATTCAGCTTCACGCAATTGGATGGCAGAGCATAACAGTGATGCGACAGTGCATGCCGGATGCGAATGCTGTGCACATCTTGAAGAATGCACTCTCGGCTATTTGGGTCGGGTTAAGAAAAAAAAACGAAAAAGAAAAACCTCGAATAAAATAAACTTACGCACGTTGGGGTCATGCATACATGCTTAACACATATGCCACCCTTTGAGTCCTATACCCATTCACTATACACTTGCACCATCATAGAATTTTTTGAGATGCATATTGTGTTGCATAATGACATGGATATTAAACATTCAATAGCTTATGGATATTATAGCCAATGGATGTCTAATACGCATAGATATGCAATTCTTGTCATTTTGTCATTGCCTAGGGTTGTTTGTTGGATATTTGAGAATTGCTTTTATAGTGCCCATATCAATGGAAATAGCAGTTTATCGAATGGGAAAATGTCCACAAAAAGCATAACATCTCCAATCCAATCATATATTTCTACAATTAGGGCAGCAAGAACTAATTAGTGTGATAGGGGTCCAAGCTTAGTGGCTCGAAAAATGCTTTCAATCTGATTTTACTCAAGCAAAAGTTATCTCACCCCTGCATTTTTCATTTTTGTTTTGTCCCAACTATTTTTCCTCAATTTTACCATTTAAATTGTTGTTTTAATGACACATTTGCAAGATGTATCTCGGCCGTCGAAAAGAATGGCTATGCGTTCTTTCTTTGGTCTTTTGTTCTGGTAGAGCAAACATGTTCTGGTAGGGCAAGACATGAACGGCACTGGAACGCAGCAGCGTGGAGCAAGAACGCCAATGTGGAATCCGGAATGCCGATAAGGCATGCTATTATGAGAGTTCCGGAACGCCGATAAGGCATGCTATTATGAGAGTTTCTGTTACAGCAGATATAGTCTGCTGATTCTAGTGGACGTAGAATTGAGAAGTGAGTGCAGTTCCGTCGCGAAAATAGTTTCTTGTATGTATAAGACAAAATAGTGCTTTCCCGAAACCCAAAAATGCTTTTCATAGCGAATGAAAATGAGGAGGAGATTGGGTGATGACGTTTGAGAAGAGCACAAGGCAAATGGATGAGGCCACTTGATCAACAAATCCACGTAAAGTCGTGGTGCCGCTGCGAAAAAAGCCTTCCTTCCTCCCGTAATCCAAGGCGAGGGGCATTCCCGTATAATGTAAAAGCGAGGCGCAACCACATTGGCAAAGCCATTTCAAACTAAAAAGCAATGTCTGTGGCCGGACTCTTTTTTTACGTTTCTATAAATTCCGCCATCAACTTGCCGTTCTTCAAATCAATCCATTCAGCTTCACATTTTTCTGCAATTGGATGGCATATCATAACAAAGATGCGACAGTGCAATGCTGTGCGCATCTTGAAGAATGCACTCTCGGCTATTTGGGTTGGGTTAAGAAGTCATTTTTTGGCATTATCGTGTGGCCTCTGCTTGCCGTGAAGGAAGAACATGGCAGCTCTAGCGATGGTCGTTTTGAGCTCTATGGCTGGCGTTCTCATATGCTTGTGCGTTTCTAACTTCAATTCCGCACTAAGCGTAAGCTTCTTTGTCCGTCATTTGTGGCCGCCGCCCTCAAATGAAAAAGCCTCTATCCGGGCGATCATCCATGCCCATTCGGATTGAGTAATCTTGCCTTAATTTACGGCAAGCTTTTCTTCGCCTTCTTTCTCCCGCCAAAGCTCATGTTCACGAATTTCATCCCGAATTTCATTCATCGGCAGCCTGTCTTTTACCGGTTTCAATCTCGTCGGTGGCGCGTGAAAATTTTGTTCTAAATCCACGCTTAAATATAACTTTTATTTATGTACCGGATGTGTGACATTTTGTCTTCCCAGTTGCGACATGTTATGTGGAACAACAACAAAGGGGCGATTCTTTGCTCGAATGGAGCTCGCGGCAAGGCGGACGGCCGGAGGCCGCGGGTAAGCGCGGCCGGCTCGCCACCCTTTCCAGCAAGAATCAGCGACTTGTTGCTGCTCCACGACGTCAAGGAAAGCCAAGAACAAGCTGACTTGAGCGATTTCAGATGTAAGAACAGAGACTTGGCCAAGAACAGAGTGATTCGAAGTAATTTCAGGTGTAAGAAGAGAGATTAAGGCCAAGAACAGAAGATTTATGGTAAAAAAAATAGAGTTTTAGGGCTTCCCGCTTTGAGTTCTGGTTTTGGCAGATGATGCACATGCTTCAGATGCTTAAATCGAGCTATGGTTTCGACGGATCATGCTTCAGGCTTGGAGTGCGACGGATCATGCTTCAGGCTTCGCGATCTTCAGAGTTAGGTACAGAAACGGGCTATAACAGGTGATCCGGAGAATGATTACCCATTTATCATTCTTGATTTGAATGGTCGCCACATGGCGGCCATTAATTGGTCAATAATCAAGAACGTGAGTCCACTTTCCTTGACGTGCACTTTTTATCTTCAATGTGCACTACGGTAACCTTTTTATAATCCATGGAACATGGATCCTAATTAAACAGCTACGTCGTCGTTCTTTTTTTTACAACAGTGTTCAAATCTTAGGGCTTTAACTAGAGTCCTTGCGTATTCTGAAATATAAATAACTAGATCATAAATGCAACCAAAAGTTGCATCATATAGGTTATATGATGTCATATTGATATTGTTATTGGGTAAGATGTTTGGGACAACTTTAGTGGATGATGAGACTGACGTGCTGGAAGCAGCCCACCAAAGCAAGCATGGGAAGCTAGACCGAACAACTTATACTAACAGTATCATAGTCGGAGAATACAACATGTTAGATTTTATCAACGATTTTTTATTGGTTCAACATGTTAGTTTTTATCAACAATTTTGTACTGGTTCAATTGGTGGTAGCAACAATTTTGTACTGGTTCAAGTGGTGGCAGGGAATCCATTGGCCCAAACAAGTATGCCTTCTTATTGGTGTAAGTGACGTGCGAGGCTAAAATTATGCCACCAAACATTATAACGACCCAAGTACCATATTGTGTTGCACCTACTATTCATGTGAATCTAGCATGTCCAAGTCCATTGTAAGGTACAACTTTGAATTTTCACAACACATTTGATGTCTATTAACCTAGTAGTTTAAATACTTGCTAAAAACCAAGTGTTAATTCGTACAAGAAAGTTAAATTTGACTTCATAAGAGAGCTCTTAATAGAGCTGGACTACCAATAACCTCTTATCTAACCTCTTATAATGCCTAAATAATAAGCGGACCATTTAAGAGCCATAGCTAAGAAGATTCTGGTGTGAGAAAAATTTGGATACATATTGTCCATAAAATCTCCCTTTGAACTACATTTAACAATAGAAAGAATCATTAAAAACCCTAATTGTGGACCAAGGTCTAATGGTTAAGATAAAATCCACTTTTTTTCATCCAATGGTTTAGATTGATATAATAATTATGGGTTGATAGATCCACTATTTAGAACTTGATCCATTTTGTTATGATCCACAATTGGACCATGTCCACTATTCATGACCACCCTCCCATATGTAGTAATTCCTCTTTTAAATAAAGTATTGAATCTTATATGTAGGGAAAGTATTGAGTTCTTGGGCTTTTTGAAGCATACAAACAAATCATAAATGCAGAAATAGATCATAATGTGATATGGTTGTATGGTTGTATAGTTCCAGAAGGGGTGTCTTTGGGCATCAAGAGCTGTTAAATAGGCATATTCATAGGTTGTGCCTTAATTTGGACCTTTAGATAGCAATTTACGTTTGTGGATGTATACTATACAATGAGATTAATGATATACTATAAGATTTAAATAAACGTACTTAATGGTATTAATTTGAAATATATGTATTGTATAATTGAGAAGGGGGAGGAAGAAGGATCTTGTTGTCCTACCTCACCCCTCGTGTAAATATGCACGCAAAAAAAGGCGGATTTCAGGGGATTTAATGTCGTGTAAGGGTAGTGGTTTGTGAAAAAAAATTGTCCCTTCGGGGCCTTGGCATACATTCCACGGGTAAAAAACAAGGAAAAAAATAACAACTAGAAGAGGATAAAGCACCATTGCCAACATTTCTAAGTACATATTGCATTTGCGAAACATGGTTTAGTTCAAAGGAGAATATCCAATGTAATCAAATATAAAGGTAGCAAGAAATATGTATGTATAATTGAACATTGAGTTATCAATGATGGGATCCGAACCCATTGTATTGTATTGTATTGTATTGTATTGTATTGTATTGTATTGTATTGTATTGTATTGTATTGTGCTACATTGAACCCATTGTACCCTAATAGGCAAAATGGCTATGTATGTTGCGAGAAACAAATTAAATTTCAATGCACAAATTGATCGAGTTAATATTTGCAAACATGAAAATATCGTACTTGCATGTAAAGAAACATGCAAGAGTTATAAGATGTGGATCAATATCATTCAGGATTGTCAATCCAACTTGTCTTGGCATCTACCAACTTGCCCCATGTAGAGTTGAGCTGCTATTTCCAAACTTTTTGGCATTAACCAACATTTCTACTATTTTAGATTCCATATCAAAAAATCAAACTAAGATTCAACATCACAAGGAAAACAGCTTTTTTGCATTTTCAAGCTATAAACATTGTTTTGAAGATATAAATATCATATCTTAGCTGCGTAAAAGTCATATTTGAAATAGTTGCTTGTGGAATAGATGATTGAAAGTCAAATGTAGCATATAAAAACATGTATTAGGAGAGTACTTGTACTGGAAAGATGTCTCTTTATTTCCTATTTGCTGGAAAGACAAGCATTCAAGCATTGTCTAGAAAGCACCATAGAATCACAAACCAATTACATAAATGCAAGAGCTAAAATAACCATAAGCATAAACAATAAATAGTTGTTGTAATAACTAAAGCAATAATATAACTAACATAAGTATCGTGCCATCTTTAGTTTCTCTTTCAGGCAGTTGGTGCCAGAAAAACGACGAATCACAGAATTGGAGGATCGCGTACGACAGGCAGATGATAGCATCCACTTGCTACAATTTGACAGACAGCAATACCAGCAGGAGCTTGCAGATATGAGGGGGCGTGTAGACACCGTTGGCAAAATATGGAAGCCGGGACGCGGACAGAACCGGTAGAGCAGAGACACTGCACCCCTCACATGTCCTGATCCGGCCGAGGTTGAGGAGGCTAAGGCCACGGCACGAGGAGCACGTGCCGCCCTCCCCGCCGAGGTTGCGGAGGCCGCCACTTGTGAGACAAGGAGTCCGGCTGCTTTGGAAGCTAGCCAGGCAAACGAAGCTCTTGAGTAAGGATTTAGCACGAGATGGGAGCTACAGAGGCCGGGCGCCGTTGCCCGGCAAAGGCAAGGGCCTCCGTGCCGAGGCACATGAGCAACTATGCCATTGCACGCGGGAGATGGCAAGACATGACAACGTCGTGCAAAGAGCCGAGCTCCGCACCAAGAACGTAAACCACGAAGAAAGAACACACCAATCCCGCGAACCCACCAACCTACGAGGCGTCAACCTGCAACACCGCCGCGGACACATCGAGGATCCGCCGGGCCGCCACCACCCGGCGCCCGGCCCGCGACCTATGCCTCACCCACCTCAACCAACACACAGTGCGGCCCCATGCGAACTCCGTGAACGAGACGCGAGGAGCCGCAATGTGGTAGTCGCGAGGCCGACGGAGGAGCGGAGAACATCTCACTTCCGACTCGGCACCGCATCTTGGACGGATGATGTTCCCGGCGCACTTGTGACCATTGAAAAGGCGAAGTCGTCATGGAATTGGCCCCGTCGCCCCGGATGGTCATCTTCACGGTTGAGAGCGTGCAGGCGGGTGGCCATCCCGCATCGGGGATGAAGTTGAAGGGCGGCTCACGGGCGTTGACGCTGGATCGACTTGACCCCAAAGACAAAGAAGAGACCAAGGTGTGGAGCCGCCAAAGTCGAGGGACCCGCCAGACATGGAGGGGCGTGGGGGCTGGTCCGGGGAAGGATGCGGGAATTCAGGCGACCAAACAGGGATCACGGGCACTCCGCCCCTCGAGTCCCCTCGAGGGGCCCCAAATGGCATCGTGCATCCACATCCGCAGCTCTCCCCGCGACCACCACTACCACCCGGACTGGCGCATGCGTGCATGCCACTAAATAGGGATCGTGCCTCGGCGTGGTATCCTGAATTGCCGTGGCTTTCCATGGCGTAAGGGGGGGATCTCAATTCCGGTAAGCCATGGACATGGACCTTATCTTCCTCATGGAAACATGGGAACATGCCGGGTCACGCAGGCTACCTGATTTGCCGGGGATACCAAAGCTACTCCATCTTCAATGAGTGCACCGGAAACGAGGACATGGAGGAATTGCGTGTTACTACCAGACGGCCTTGGCCCAATCGGTCTCCCCCTGCAAAGGCGGACAGCACAACAGATACACGTGGTGCGAGTGCGAAAAACGTACTGATGGCAGCCCTCTCTTTGTGGCGGCTTGCTACTTCCCACATCTTGCCGAGAGCAACTTTTACCACCGCGCTTGGATGTGGATGAGCGGTAGCCCTATGTCGATCTATATGATGACATACGCCATCATGAACAATTGGGCAAGGTCATGTTGCTTGGAGATTTCAATGCGGCCGAGGGAAAGCGAGATCCCAAAATTCGCACCTCTAGCCGAGGATGTGTTGCAAATGGACCCGCGAGATGGTTTTGGCCAAGGGCCGATGACGACCAGTGACACGGTATGGCCGGGCACCGCTGGTTGCGGGCGATATCTTTGACACGGTCATTTGCAATGGGCTGCACGGTGGCGATCCTCCGTAACGCTTCACTTGTAGGCGGGAGAACCCGTGGGGGCGGCACGGTGTGGTGGATTACGTGCTAGCAGACGAGCAATGCCTACACTTGATCACTGCAGCCGGTGTGGGGACAGGTGGCGGGGCGAGGAAGTAGACTCACCATCGGCCCCTCGCTTGCGAGATAGATTGGCGAGGCCAACCCGAGCACCCATTGCCCCAACACCCCATGTACCACGGTTGTATGCGGACTATGATCATCGCGGCCGGTCTATCACGAGGATGCTTGAGCATGAGCTGCGGGGAGTCTTGCAGCTCCCCACACTTCAACATCGGCTATGAACCCGGCTCCTTGCCAAGTTGCTTGCCGGGGATTCTTGGCGCTGGCCCGACACTTTGGGTAGAGGATGGAGAAGTGCGGGCTCTCACCAGTAAAGCTTCCGCCCCAGGCATTCTACTATTGACCATATCTTCACTCTGCCCGAACACTCATAGAGGATAGCGGAATCAACTCGAGAATGCATGTCTTGCTTTGTGGATTTCGCAGCGGCTTTTGACACAAAGGTCCTCTGCTAAATTGTGGGACAGATTGAGACGCCTAGGGACCCCGCCGACTTGCGTAATGCTATATACTGACTATAATGAGGCTTGCTCCGGTCATCTCACACCGCTTGGGAGCCCGTTGTTAGTAGTATTGGGGTGCCCGGTGGCTGCCCTCTATCCCCGGCGGCTCTTGGCGTACATTGACCAACTAGAAGAATGGCTAGGAAAGTGCGGGGGAGGAGGTGCTCGGCTGATGCACCACATAATCCGCAACTCATATATCCGATGATGTTGACTGCTCGCATATACCCCGGAGGACATGCAACGCCACCGGATGCTTTGGACACTTTCCGCCAATTCAATCGACATGAGAGTTAACTTGGCCAAGACAAGGGTGTTCTTTGGTCCCATCATCCGGCACCCACGCCTTCCCTCATTCACTTACTAGGGCAGGTAGTGGAGGTGGCTTAGTCTTATAAGTATTTGGGCATTGAGTTTTCTACTACCACACACCGGGATGCATCCATCGGGTTCTGTCACTGCGGGCCGGAAAGCCCCAGATGCAATGCAAAACAACGGTTACAAGGCAGTATGCATGCATGGGGTCACCGAGGCACACTTGTTCGGGGCCTTGGTTGAACCGGTCCTCCTCTATGGGGCGTGAAGTGTGGGGCCGGTGATATCCCTCACCACTTGGAACGATCTAGAGCAGTGCTGAAGGCCTTCTTGGCCCGAACCTTTGGGAGTGAAGTCCACGGTCCCCATATCGATCTTGCTCCGGGGAGGCTTCCTTCCATTCTGAGAGGGTCATACTGAACGTCACATTATTTATTTCCCGTAAGGTGGTGGCTATGGATGAAGCCCGGCTGCCCAACCTTGCTTTGGCGAAGGCGATGGGCCCGCAATGCGACTCAAAGCCTCTTTTGAAAGACAAGCAAGCCCGTGGTTCGCTATGGAATGTCGCGAGCACACGATGTGGACCGGTGCATACACCGAAGGAACGCTGCGCCTTGAAGCGATGCCCGGATGCTTGCTTCATGGCCAAGCTTTGGGATGTAGAGGCCTGTCACATGTCAAGGTGGCAAATTATCGACATCGTGTTAATCCCATGCTCACGAGGGGCCCACACCACTACTGCGCACCCATCTACCCATGAAAAGCGCTGGGTGATTGCTTCCATTCGCGACAGTGCACACCCACCTCCGCATTGAGAGCGGGGAGATGGATTCGGGAGCCGCGTGAGGACGAGTCTGTCGATCTTTGCCACCAGGCGCCATTGAGGATGAAAGTCACGCCCTCCAGGGCTCGCTCCGGGCGCATACCCGGATATCCGGCTCGGTATGCTTTCGGGTTAGTTGTGCCCCATCGAGGCCTTGCATGAGCTAATGAAAGCACGGCCTCACAGTGGGTTTGTTGGGATCGTACCTCCGAGGTAATAATGGATCTGACTTCGCTTATGCCCCCCGTCCCCACATTAACCTCACCAGTACTTGTGATTATGTATATAATCAGGCGGTATGTCGAAGATCCTTATTGCTACTAAGGTTTTTCCCCCGAAAACCCTTCGGGGCGGGGGTTTTTTAATCCTGGTAGTAATACGCCTGCTGTTCTCTCTTTGTACTTGGGTCCCATAGGCCAGTTGGTCTTCGTGGACGATAAAATCATATTCTATTCTATTCTTTATCATTCTCTATATTTTAGAGCTATGTCATTCCATGCAGATTTTTCTAAGGCACAATGTCTCCTTGTGGATACGACATAGCATGCCATGACAATGGAAAGAGAGAAAAGACCTATAATGCAACTACAAAGTAGTGATATATTTTTTATGACAGATTGAAATATTCCAAGCAGTGATGATTTTAGTGGCACCATACTGGGACATGACTATAGCTAGTCTGGCAAATAATCTAAGGTCAAAGAAATTGGTTGAGGCGATAAAATATCCCATAAATCCAATTTCATAGTACCTGCGGCGATAAAGTTTACCCATAAATTTATTTTTTTAATCCTAGTGGCATAAAGTTCACCCATAAATTTATTTTAGTAATCATATTGTCATGTATCTATGCAATTCATGGCTAGCACTTTTGCGATATTATGAGATATGAAGAGCAATTCTAGAGATGCAAATGAAAAACAAATATGGTAAATCTACTTGTACATACAAACCGATGAATACAAGATCAAATTTTACAAGATCAAATTTCAATGTTAAGGATGATATTTATCAAGTGCAATATTCAACCATTATATAAAGCAAACAATATTAAACCGGTAAACAATATTCAACCATTGAAATAAAGTTTCAAAAAACACTATACATCCAGTGCATTGTTCATGCGTGCACTGTACATTTGCGAACTAATTCGAATCTCTAACTAATTCGAATCTCTAACTTGAACTCAACCGACTACAATAATCCTCAGAAGGTTTTACTATGAAATTTGTGTGTACTCAGATGACTACAATCCGGGATGCTTGTCTTACTGCATGCGAAAAACACAGTTCTTGCTTGCGTGACCTACTCCAGGCTGCTCCAAACATGCATTATGTTTATATACAATAAAAAGTCCAAACATCAAGGGTTACAGTCACAACCAACATAGGTCTCTTACAGTCACAACCAACATAGGTCTCTTATAGTCACAACGAAAATAGGTTTTTGCAGTTCAAGATCTTTCACAGAAAAACCTTCGACGTAAAATTAAGCTGCCGACTTATATGCCATTATTGTTGAACAGTTGTTCTTCAATGGCATTATCCCTGAACAGAATTATATGGAGCTATAGAGCTCTCTCAAACATTTAAACCAGCATATTAAGTTAAAGAAATTATCTCTGAACAGTTTTATATGGAGCTATAGAACTCTCTCAAACATTTAAATCAGGGCTTTCTACATTCAGAACAACATATTAAGAACATGAACATTGACTTTATTTCCCCTGCAAGTCATGATAAGCATGTAAAAATAAGACACAATTCTAAACAATTAAGAAGATAGACTTAGAACTAATTTTACAGATCAAAGACCACGAAGATAGAAACTTACCCTTATGCTTTCCAGCCTATCGATTTTGGAGGTTCTGGCACTGTCACTTTCTCCTCACAGCCTCTTCGTTCTTTTTGGGAACTCTATATTGCCAATTCATGTTCATATGGTAATTCTTCAATATCATACTTGCACCCATATGCACGAAGGCAAAGATCCGGATTTATGTAATTGTCAAAAGCCAGGTAGTTAGGTCTGCCTGGCAGTTAGGTTTCGTGTGCTTTTATACCACTCCATATCTTCCCTTGTTCATTAGCGCATCTGTATCTCCACAGTTCTTTTGTGCTTTTGCTCCCCATCGTACTCGGTTTCCTTTCTTTGCTTTCCTCAGTCCTCCTTGTTATGTCTAGATATGCTCGAAGGCAAAGATCCGGATTTTTTGTTAATTTGTTGCGCACCTTATTCTTCAAAACTCCCATAATGCTGAAGCTCCTCTCCTCTTCCACGGATCTTAGAATCACTGTTTGACATAAATCTACAAGCTTAAAATATTCAGACATGTGTTCACAAAGCACTTGACTGTAACCAAGCAAGTTCCAGAGCTTTGTGATGCAGCTAAATTCAGTAATCTCCTTGTCAGTAAATTGGCCAGCATGTGACCACATAGTTGTGCCAAAGGTTTGCAATTATGCTAATAAATTATCTTCATCCAATATGCCATGTATTTGGATACTATTCAATAGTCTAGAATGTGCAAAATGGGCTAGCAATATATGCAACCTTCGTTTAAACTCAGATTGTACCTTCTCAATTCTTTGGTAATTTATCTAGAATTGTGGATACTCAATTGTCATTGCTTCTAGTAGCTCATCATTTGGAAAATGCTCACAAATCTGTTTCGCCAACGCTTTTGCAACTTCAACCAAGTTCTTTCGTACCTTTGGTATGATTGCTTCAAAATCAGATCTCTTGACGCCTACTCTACATGGAAGATGCCCTCTTTTTCTAGGTTTAGTCATATACATCTGTTGGATAAACATGAAAACTTGATAATCAAAATAGCAATACTTACCTTCACAAGTCTTGAATCTGCTTTAACACAAAGGAATCCCGCGCAGTTGTATGTAAGAAAGCTTGTACTGTTTTCCCCTTCTATTTGAATCTACTTGTACCAAGCTGGAAACTTATCCTTGTTATATGCCACACTTGAACTACCCATTTACAAACAATCCAGAGGTATGCAAAACAACTTTCGCACCCTAGAATATTCAGAAATGTATAAAGTTCTAGATTGTGCCAACTTTGATAATATGCTCAATTCCCTCAAGATTTGTAACAACTCTGAAAGATGTGGTAATTAGTATCCACAATAGCAACATGGAATAAAAAGCGAAAATGGCAATTCATTAACCTGAGAATGTCAGTAACGTCTCGACATCATTGAGTTCCTCGAGCAATTGTAAGGCCTCCTCTCCTTCTTTATTTGTAGATGCTAACTTGTCGACTAGAGCAATAAGAGCTTCATATTCATTGAAAAGCCGCTTTGCTAGAGAACTTAGTGAAATCCACCTTGTTGCCACATTTTTTAGCATTCTGTTTCCTTTGTCAAATGATGACAATTGAGAATTTTTGTTCCAGCATGCTTATGACTGTATATACTTTAGGGAAGAAAGTAAGAAGTTACTAGAGACATAGCCATAGCAGCTTACACACAGTCGGAGACTGCAGGGAATCAAGAAGTGATGCAGTTTGACATATCTGAAAATTTTGAGTCCTGGAATCGAATTCGTGTATGGAAATTTAAGTTACACGAGCTTGGTAGTGAGATCTAGAATGCAGTGATGGCGATAGAAAGAGAGGACGACAAAAGGTTTAAATCTTTCAAATTCTAAATTTTCTGGTCTAAAATCGGAGTTAAACAATAGTATCAACTTCCATGTAATCTTTCAATCTCAGGAAACATCTTCTTTAGAGGGCAACCCATCATACCTAGACCTTGTTAACCTTGATGAAACCTTTACACTGAAGTTTCTCCCAGAAGAAAAAGCTCCCCCGAGCTAAAGAATGAAGAATTGAAGCTTTTTGTTCAAAGAATTGAGCCAGCATAATGCTAATTCATTGCTCATCCATCAGTTTCCCCTGACTGATGAGGTCTCCCTTTCAATCTCAACAGAGAGATAGTGGAATAAATCCCAAAATGGACAAGCTGATATATCCCAGCTCCTACTGCAACATGGAAACTCGTTTAAGAAACTCAATAAATGCCGGTAGTAAATTGAAATTGATGATACCATGAGTAGAACAGACCCTTACCTTTGGTTTTTCTACTTGTCCCTGCCGTGGATATTGGGAAAGCATAAGAAAATACATAAGATACTAAAAAGAATGTGGATAAACCCATGTGACATTTTATTTTTACCTTATTTTCATGACGCTTCTATTTAGTTGTGCCAAGAAAATGACGAGTAGAAGGAAGTAAGGGAGCTTCTTCATCGTGTACCACTGGAATTGAGTTTCCATTAGGAGTATCCCTTTCCAGTATATCTGATTGTTTTTTATCTAGTCTCCACTCCTGCCATAGTTAAGACCTTTATGAATAAAGCATGGTTAAACAACCAGATCTAATATAGATTAGTTATGCCCCAAAAGGTGAAACCATGGGCCACACCCACCCATGTTGTAGAGGAGTTCAATTAACAAAAGACCAATCTTTGGTTTCTCCGATGCATCGGTTTGTTAACCGGTTACCAGCAGCCTTTTGAGTCTCTCATTTTCAAGTAATTGTAAAGAACAACACCCAAAAGAGCTGCATTCAAACAATGAAGTCACATCAAACCAATGTGGAAGTATTCTCAAATAAGATGGAACAGAGCAATTACCTATGGCATATCCACCCGTGTTAAGACACATTGTCGATTTTATTCCTAAACAAGAGAGTAGAAAGAGCAATAAGGATCCAATCTTTCAAGTACTCTCGCTACTCGACAATCAAAGTTCCCCGTCCTTCCAATCACCAAGAAAATTGAGAAGTTCAGAGTCAATGCACATAAGGCATTTGAGAGGAAAACCCAGAAGTCAAACTTCCAGTTGCTATTAGCCATCTCAGGCTAGCCAGGGTATAAATAGAAATAAGAAACTGCAAAAGCAATAAATCTATGTCATAATGGAGTTGTTTAAAAAATGCAACAAAAGTTAATTCGAGAATCTCAAGCATCATTAAAGCTTCACATTTGATGATTAGCAAGGGAAGATATATTGCATTGCACCCACAAATTGTGTTGGTTATATTATAGCCATTCTGGCAAATATGCCTACAAAGGGATATGTTCAAGATGAAACACATTGCCTTAAAAGACAATATTACAGTAATAACTCTTTCAAATAGGTTTAGGTGCATCAAGTGCCACGTGTATGTTTACCACCAGAATGAGATTTTCATAACTCTTTTACGCTCTCTATGCATGGAAGTTTATAAATGGTAGAATGATTTTTGCATATCTCGTACTCCATCCTATAGAGCAATTTTGCATTCGGACCTACATGTTTCAGTGGTCAACAAAATGAGGAGCATATGAATCATAAATAATATTGCCTACAAGTCTGATTCCATCCTCCATGGATAGCATACCCTACATATTCAAAGTCAAGACTGGGAAGTGTTTGTGGTACTAAAACTATTTAACACTCATGACAATGCATCTAGTTAATAATAAACCCAAGGTTGTTACAAAATGATCACTCGAAATTTAATAACATTACTATCACAGCAATATAAGAAGAGATTTTTTATTTTGAGTGTATAATATGAAGTAAAACACGTTCTTCAAAAAAAATATAAGAAGAGATTTTTGTGGTTAAGTTTTTTGTATGATTGCTTTATTACTTTAACTTGCTAATCTTGTTATAAGTATGGAGAATGCAAGGTTAAATCAAGATAAAGAATGTTTTCTTTTAATCTTAATGACAAGCATACCTGCATGGAGCAATGACAGCCCTTTCTTTTGTAGAAGAACTTGCGTAAGTACTAAATGCAGTGCCTCACAGATGATGCCTGTAACTTGAAACAAGGTTCCGACTACATTGAAATGTATCTCCCCATATGAAGAAATGGCAACTCCTACACTGACCAAAAGCATATTGAGAAATAAATCACATGTCGGTGTGTCAGTCCCACATATTACAACCATAATGAATGTGGCTACTGGCACTGCATGACAACATAAAAGAACAAAGTTTCAATAAACTCGTAGAGCAACCACCAATAACAATGTAGCTAGAGAAACTTCAGATAGTCTTGCAAAATACGTACTAAGTGCTTTTAACATTTGAATGAACGCCACGTAGATATATATAAATATGTTTGATTACCAAACCTCGAAAAAGAAGTCGTCGGTTGAAGATACTTTGTTGTTGTGTTCACATAACTAAGCATGCCAAAGTCATAAACAACTACACAAAAAGTAAACGATAATGTAAACACCAAAGATCATCATCCCCAAGCACTTTAATTAGCATCTGAGAGATTTAAAAAAGAAATAAATAGAGCGTGCTTAGACAACCGCAGGTTTTTGCCAATTTCTGCATTAAATTTTTTGTAACAAGACAAAAAACACGACTAAGATTATGTCTTCTCAAGATCATTGCTTTGCGATAATGATCTATGGAGCAAAAAGAAAAATCGAGTCGATATAAAAACACGTATTCTGCATTTAAAATGGCATGAGAAAATGACCGAGCAAACAGGGGACAGAGCAAACAGAATGCGTTAATTGAGAGGAATCAACCATGTGTATGGCTGTGCCTTTGTCGCCATTGCCATATACCATAGGTCTAAGCCCCGTCTGCGGTCGAATATCTTGCCCGAGACGAAGCTCTATGGAAGCACCTTTGCCTCCGACAATGGCCGTCTCTTGCCCATGACCATGGCCCCTGCCTAACCACACCGCAGGTAGTTTCCCTATGTTTTACCTTCTCAGATCTATTTCTTTTATCAGTTCAAACATCAAGCATGCATTGTGCACCAAAAATCAAGCTCCAATATTTAGTTTTTATGGTAGATATAAGCTATGGAAACAGAGTTCTCTGCTCCCCATAGCCGGATTCATGGTATGCAACCAGATTCATGGCAAACAGCCGGACATCCCAAGCTTCCACGATTACATTTGATGGCACAATTACACAGTGGGATTCATGGCATACAGCCAGATTCATAGCCAGTAGCCCGACAACCAATAGACGACTACCTTGCTGCTGTCCTACTCCAAGCCGACTCGACTTAGAAAAAAGTCGGACAGCTTTGGCTATGGCGGCCCTTGAAGCGATGGCTATGGCTATGGCTGGGGATTGGAGATGCCTCTAGCTCCAAGAAACGGCAAAGCTTCAATTGGCAAAGCCGGAGTTTGAAGGGGGTTCGGACCGACAGTTTACTGGCAGCAGCCAGTTTGGAGTAGTCACCAGCATATTCTAAGCATATGCCGGTATATACTTGGATATGCCATAAACCCACATAAACAAGGGTTTGCCCCCCTAGGGGCAACCCAAAAATGGAGGCATGGTCAAACTCAAAATTGGTTAAAAACATGATTTTTGGATACCTAACATGTTCGTTTCATATGAACAAAAAATCGCTTGATTCTGACATATCTACAAAAAGTTAGAGTAGGCGGAAGAGGAGGGAGTCTAATGGCCCCCTCCGTGAGGCGGGTCCCCTTCCTAGCGCGCAGGGGGTTTCCATCAACTTCTTTGAAGCTTTTCAAGAGATTTAAGAGGCAAACGTGGCTCGGAAAGCCCTTTCAAATAGCTTTCAAATGCACGTATCCATGTACTAAACAAAGATGGGAAAGAGAAGTTATGACACTTTTAGTGAGGAGCCCATAAATCGTGGGGGATGGGCCCATAAACCGTGGTGGATGGGCCCTGTTATCATGACATCAAATCTTAGCCATTGATTTTTTATTTTAACAGCCTGGCAACATATGGGTTGAGCGATGACGGATGATGGTCCATGCGCGAAGGAAAGCGACCATACCCTAAATATTACTCATTTCGCGGCAAGGTAGACACTCGAAAATTGCTATAAAGTGTGAAGCCATGTTTGTGCAAAGGTGCAAAAATACAAGCATATAAAAGTAAACAAGGTGCTGCGCACGGAGGGTTGCCCTCCATGGCCAGAGGGTATTTTTGCACAATCATACCTATACCATGTCGTAAAAAGAGCGGGCTTGAAGTCTCCGGATGATGTGGTCGAATGGTGTCGCTGGAGTTTATGGCGGCTTTGACTTGTTGGACTTCTTGGGTTAGAAAAAAAAAAAAAAGGAAGGGGGATACAAAAGAATGGAAAAGCGGAGAAAGACAAAAGATAAATAAATAGATAGAATAGAATATTATAAATAAATAGATAGAATATTTAACATCCGACTGATTAGAAAAAAAAAGGAAGGGGAAAGGTATAGAACATTTAACATCCGACTAACTAGGAAAAATGGGAAGGGGGAAAAGCTCAAACGCTTTTAACAAAGGGAGAGTTATGCGGGAGTTATAATCATGCTAGCTTTATTTTTTTGCGTAATTGCATTTGCAACCGATGCAAATTTAAGCATATCGCATATGAAAATTTCAAAACTTTATGGCAAAATACAGTAATTTGCAATAACTTCTATATATAGATGCTTTCTTTTTAATATACAGATCTTGTGCATTCTTGTAACACAATACTGGACCATATGTAACATAAAACTGGACTATGAATTGGGAAAGAAATGGGTGCAAAGAGATATGTTCAATACTTGAAAAGAATCCTTTGTATGAGCTAGGACAAATGGATTTATTTACCATGGGAACATATGGATTTATTTTGCATGGGAACAAACAACTTTTCCAAAGAACAACATAAAAAAGGAAAAATGGGCATGGCAAGGGTTGACAAAAAGGGCTAGAAAATGATTGGCATGGATAATGTCGAACTTTTTATCATTGAAGAATCTTGTGTACAACAAATTATTAGATAGATAAATAATACATTTTCAAAAAGAGACATTTCTCTTCCACACCAGCCTCTTCAACAATGTAGGGACAGAAAAATCCTGTGTGAGAGGAAAAATGCCCCTATTTTTTGTCTTCAAATTAAAATGCCGATATCACGTCTTCCGTGATCAACCATCACAACATGGTCGATCACATCATACGTGATCGCCATTTTTACATCTTCGCCGCGAAGATGCATGCTACATAGATCCGTTATACTCGTTGGATCGCTTGTTATATCCGGCACGGGTTGATCGGGATTTTCCGCTCTTCTTTGTGTAGCCCGAATTAGCCGCTTCATCAATACCGCATTGTTCAAAAATAAAGTTTCAATTTGATGCGATTGCTTGAGCTATCGAGCAATCTATTTTGCAATAAACGTAAGAACTTGCTGGCACGTATATATCAATATCACATTACATTATGACCACATCAATTAATTCATCCCATGCAAATCATGATCCCTAGTACTTATCATTAAATCCCTTTTTTACCTTGACTTGTAGCTGCGCAGAAACTTCACGTAATTAATAGCTTTCTCTAGCATTGTCACTAAATCAACTCCGCAAAAACGGCCACCCAATGCATGTTATAAATCAGCGGGCTTATTCTTGATGTAAATGGATGCATAATTAACGTGGAAATCGAAAGGACTTGCCTTGGATCCATTGAGTCGTCCGGATGCGACCTAATAACTCCAGAGTCGAAGGTAGCATCCATTCTTCCGGAGCTTCGTGAAAATAACCCCGGATGCATCTAGCATAATCAACATCGCATTCTAGGACTCTACAAAATACAACTCTTCCGGAAGCATATTCAAAGCAAGTTTGCAAGTAGAATCTTGTATCTTCTAAATAGGTCCATACGCCTTTTTTCGCTAACTACAAACTATGCCGTGAGGTGTGAACTCGTTGGAAATGCTATCAACATGTTGGAATGCAAATAACATGACAAAGATAACATGAAAAATTAAGTAGAATATGAAGTAAAATATAAAATGAATCAAGCATGGCTACTTACTTGTCTTGTTTGCATCCGGGCGAAAACCCGGATGTATATCAAATGTATTCAAAAACTCAACTTGAATGTGCAAATCAAGATTGTAAGATTGTAAAATTTTGATCAAGCTATCAAGGCAACTCTGTCTAAAAATAAAAGCATGAATAAATAATGCGAGCGTAAGCACATGGAAGCATAGAGAATGCGAGCAAAGGGCATTCTAAGAAGGTTATAAAGCCAAGAGCCTATACACGATAGAGAATGTAGAGCCAAGCTAAGCTCGACCATTGCGGATATGAACAATGCAAACTCACAAATAGTGGAGCCTATAAGCGTAAGCGGATGCTAACAGATCCCCGATCCTATGCGCATAGGCTATGTTTATAAATGTAAGAGAACATCTTATCTCATTAAGCCACCAAAGCTAAATTTTGCACGATGTCAATTTATTTTCTACTTAGAAGCCGAAGAAATATTTCAAAAAGGAGCCAAGCTAAGCTCGACCATTGCGCACATGAACAATGCAAACTCACAAATAGTGGAGCCTAAAAGCGTAAGCAGATGCTAACAGATCCTGATCCTAAAAAGCGGGGAAAAAGGTCGATGTGGACATCCGAATTTGAACAGGATCAACTGGGGCAACTTTCGGGCTATGGCATAAAGATTTCTTTGAAACTCGCACTACTACTCGCCATCTTTGATTGCTTGGATTCAAGCCTTCCTATCAACGACTTTTACGCCTCTTGAAAGCTAAAATTTGCCCTTGCTTCCTTTTTTTTCACCTGCACACGCCCCATTGCCTCTGTTGCTGATAAGTGCAACCTTTCAACAAAAATTATGTCTTCGGTTGCATTTTTTCAAGCATGACAACATTGCCCATCGCCTGAAATTCGCCCATTTACCTTGCTTAATCTATGAAAAATTCTAAGGATAACTCGATACTCTCTTTCCCTCTATAACCCCAATTCATAGTTCCTATCTCCGTGAAGAAAAAAAACTTGGGCCAAACAAACCACGGCCGCCATAGCTCGCTTGTGCTTTGAGCCTAAAGGGGTTGCCGTTTTCGAAACAAAAGTCTTACTACCCAAAAAGAGTTTTTGCGCAATGTTTAACCCAGGTCGGAACAAAAATTAATCTGAAGCAATCGATGGAATTCGCAGGCGGTCAAGGCCGAAAAGCCCCGAGTCGTGCCCTTGTTTTATCCGGCTTTTTCCAAACAAACCACGGTCGCTATAGCCTTGCTTGTGCTAAGGAAATGTTCATCCTCTCTCAGCCTAAACACACACCGCCTATTACGCCTACAAATTTAACTAAGCAACCCACGAAACCCCTAAATTTATCCTTGGTGCGGCTTTGTGCTCTTTAGATTTAGAGTTCAAAGGATTTATCTGATTTTGTGCTCTCTAGAATTACAAATCAATTCAATTTAACGATGGAAGCGTGCACTGGTTTTACACGGGTCGCGTCTTTTTATTCTTGGCCTAGCCTCGGCAAAGAAGGTTATTCGCAACGCTCAAATCGTAAGGGTAATTTTACAAATTCTTGTCGACTTGAATTCTTACAACATCGGTACCGTGAATTGCCTTCTAACGATTATTGCACAGAGGTTCACAAAATCCGTGGTTCCCAATTTATGAATTTGCACGACCTCCAGTTTCTGGCACCGGGCAAAAGCATCCATTGCTTGCCTTTGAAAACCGGAAGCAAAGGCTATATGCCCAAAGCACTCAAAGCGAGGTCGCCAAATCAGAAAAAATACTTAGCTATGGAATAGAACAACCACAAAAAAACTCCAAGCTCGGCTAGGTTAGCCGGTTTGCACAAAGATCCACCCGGAAAACGCAACCGACCTAACACTTACAGGCACCAGCCAGTTTTTAGCAGTCACCAGTATATGCTAGGCATATGCCGGCATATACCTAGATATGCCCACATACCCACGTAAACGAGGGTTTGCCCCCCTAGGGTAGGGGGGCAAACCCAAAAAAAAACCCTTGTTGCATTTAGAGCCCTTCTTCGTCCAGATTTAGGGTTCTTCATCCTTTTCAAGTCCGGCATGGTGCCCTCGCAGGCGCTACCTGCCCTAAAAGAAGGCGTTCGATTGTGCCTTGCTCGATGGACGGCTCTGCAACTCGCCGTTCAAAATGAATGGGGAGGTCGCCAATCCTCTCAAAAGGCCCAACAATTCCAAGCCGATATTGTTGCCTGGTTTGAAAATTGTACAGGTGCGCCTTCCATAGTTGCTGCCATTTGCTTTTTTTTTTGTAAAAACGAGTATCCGACGTGCAATTGAGCTCCATTCAGAGTTTTTGCTTGTTGAAATTGTAGTCATTTCCCTTATTTGCAAATTGTCATTGCCAAATTGATAGTTTTTGTTTTTCAAATGATGATCAGAGCCTTTTCGTTCATGCAACTAATCGTGTTTTCATTTTCTCTAGAATCTCCATGCGTAGACGATCTTGAGGCGCTTCTAGATGATAACATGTTGTTATCGTTTAATACCGAGGTAGAGGATGGCAGCCTTAAAAAAGGTATTGTTTTTCTAGACATATAACTGTAGCTTTAGTAAACTTTCAGAGAAAGATTATGTGGCACATAGTTTGCTGTTCGTGAGATAAATATTTTGCATTATGTTTTGATGCTAAGTACAATATGCTGACAAGTATTCAGGTTGCTGAAGTACTGGTGCTGTTACATAACGAATGTCTACAAGGTAATTTTGAGCGCCTACAAGAGCTCATTCAAAGAGTCTAGCTAACTAGCTAGCATCAGTTCTAAAGAGTCTTCTAGCTAACATCTCTTCCAAAGAGTCTTCTATTTATTGTAGCCATCCAAAGAGTCTTCTATTTATTGTGGTGGCTACCATTATTTATTGGGCCAAAAAATGGATCCGACTTGGGCTCCTGAATTGTTCAACTGACATATTCTCGAACATGTTTAACAACATTCTCATAAGAAAGCTCCATATTTGAACCCCTGATTCCGACCTGATTATGTTATGGGTATGCTAGGGGAAATCTCTATTTAAAACATCAAATGTTAAGGACGAAATCGAATGTTTAATCTCTCTCTCATCGTGTCTAGCAATAACTCCTTTGGTTTGGCTGGTTACCACACCCTTCCATTTATCTTATTTCTGATTCTAAGAAGCAAATCTCCAACCACGGATAAAGAAAGTGAAGGTTATACCACGATATCGGCGTGGTTGAGGTAATTTTTTATTTGAAGTGACACTATATGTCGTGACATGGGATGGAAAAGATCTCCAATCAAACAGTTTTACTTGAAAATGTAATAAGCTCAAAACCATGTTGACTCTTAAAATGTTGTCTGGCTAACGTGAGAAGGCAGTTCCAAAGAGCTTCTATGTGGTTGCTAATCTATATTTAACACTTTATCAATGCACGGGCCAAAAACTGGGCTGCCTTTGCCTCCTGAATCACACCCTTGATTCAGAGCCTTGGGTATGCTAGAGGAAGTCATATCTTCCACGCTAAAATAGATCTAGCAATAACTCTTCCTAGTTTGGTTAGTTATCACACTCATTCATCTCATCTCTGATATGTCTCCAACCACAGATATATAAAGTGAAGGCCACACACTGTTATTAACGTAATTGAGGTAGTTCTTGTTGAAGTAACAATATATGTCCTACATTGGCCCTTTCAGGAGGATATGCAATCTGCAGTCTTGTCGAAGGTCCACCCCATTGTGTCAGCTGAGCAGCGTGCACAACTAGAATCAGACATCACCATCAATGACTTACATTCAGCTGCTTCTCTGCCAAGGCATATGACAGTGTGGATTGGGAATTTTTGAAAAAAGGCCTCTTAACATTGGGCTTTGGTTAGCAGTTTACCAATGATGTTATGAAGCTCCATATCTCGGCACGGTCTTCTGTGTTGTTTGAGGGGGAATCCTCCACTGTTTTTTTGGTTGTGCAGGGTGTTCGTCAAGGATGCCCATTAGCTCCATTTTTGTTCACAATAGTAGCTGAGGTCCTCTCCCAGCTATTTGCTAAGGCCGTGCAGGATGGGATAGTGCAAGGGTTGAGTATGGAGGATGGTTCACAAGAAATTTGTAATCAGTATGCTGATGCCACGTTTCTCTTTCTTGTTGCTGATGCGGACAATCTTCACAATGCAAAGCTTCTTCTTGATACTTTCTCTTTAGCATCTGGAGTTCTTGTTGGTTGGCCAAAGTGTTCTGCATTATGAACGCTTGATGGGGTTGTGCCTCTTTATGTTGTTGATTTTCCTTGGAAGGTGCTTCCTCATGAGAAGGCTACTAAACTTCCTGATATTTATGTGGCCATTCATATTTCTACCTCCGATGGTAGAGAGAGCTTAGCGCCACAATGTTAACAATCACCTGAAATTTTGACTGAGAAGCCAGAAGGGCAGAAGCAGCTATTGCATTATAATAGCCACAATCATGTCAGGCGTAAGCATGTTTTAAGAAATGCCCACATCTATATGGCCTCTGCCCTTCTGGCTTCTCAGTCAAAATTTCAGGTGATTGTTAACATTGTCCGTAATTTTATTTGGGGTGGGACTGAGGAGCATGCTGTGGTCAAGATTGCATGGTCCAAATGCACTAGGCCAAAATTTGCAGGTAGTTTGGGTATGACAGACTTCCATTTGCAGAGTAAGATTCTAATTTCTAAGTTCATTTGGAGGATCCTTAAGGATATGGTTGACTCAGCTAGAGTGCAGTTGGTGAAGCAGTCACTTGCACATTGTGTTCCTTTTGGGAAAGCTTCGTTAAAAACTCTTCTTCCTTAGGGTCTGTTTTATCAGCTATTCCCTTTTTCTAATGCCTCCCCTTTTTTGAAAGGCTTGCTGGAGTCTTGGGAGACAACACAGACCTTATTTCGTATTGATCTTGTTGCATGTCGTCAGTGAGTGCCCTTTGTTGGTGAATACCTATGGAAAATAATCTTCCACTTTGTGCCTCAATTCATCCATTAACTCAACGACGCTGTAGGTTAGCATGAATCTTGCTAGTTGCGGCATGGTATGGTTCTGGCCAGTTAGCGACATGGCAAATCTTTTAAACAAAATTCTTATTGGCTCGATGGGACAGACCTATTTGGCAAAAGGTTGCGAGTACTCTGCCATTGGTTGCTTCAGAGGCTATTGAAGGGTGCATGTGGGTTTCCCACCAGAGTGTTCACGAGCATAGGCTTGTGAACTCTATGTATAGGCTGCTTGTCAATGGTGATATCCTTTCGCCATCCACTAAGTGGACCCTTCAGCTCTCACCTCCTAGTTGGAGACGTATGTGGACTTGGGCTTGGGATAAACTACTCCATCCTAAGATGGCTGTGCTTTGGTGGCAGATTCTTCACAGATGCCCTCATGTGAATGTGCTTGTCCACAGATTTGATCCTCGAGTGTCAGCACTCTTCCCACTGTGCAAGCAAAGGGATGAGACCATTGAGCATTGTTTCTTTTTAGTGTGATCATTTCCAGCCTGTTTGGTCTTGGCTGCTTTCTCTTTTTCATGTGACATTGACAAGTCAGCAAGTGCTTCTGGCTATTTATCCGGATACTTGGAATAAGTTGCAGAGCCAAGCATTTCATTTAGCATCAAGATGTGTTGTGGTCCATTTGGAAGCACAGAAGATTATGTATCTTTCAGGGTTTGGATATTCGTCCTGCAGTTGTGCTCCAGGATGCACAAGCTAGAATCGCTAAAGCCTATCATTGCTCTTCGCTTGCTCCTGCCAAGCGACAGTTGATATTTGAGTCCTATTTGAGTGTGTTGTCTTATGCATAGGTTGGTGGTTCTTCTCAGTGGATCATGATTATCCTCTGAGATTTTATTCCCGCCTCTGCATTTGTTTGCTTTTGGCTTGGAGTTTCAATAAAGTTTGTCGTTCTTTAAAAAAAAAAAAAACATTCATCTTCACGATAAATTTGCATATTAGCTTTGTTTTTGTATGAGAGCTAGAATTCACAAATTTCCAATTCATACGTATATAGCTTATTATGCTCGAGTAGCAAGTTGTGATACTGTGTTCATGCAGGCATCAAGATCCATTACTATGTTCACGAGAATCCCGCTGCTTTTGCTTGTATTTTAGTCCTTCAAAGAAGAACAAAAGAATATACCTCTCAAAGCATAATTTGAAAGCCTCTTCATCATATGCATCTACCTGAAGAAAGCTTTGAAGTAACTTTTGCCAAGTTGTATGATTGCATAGTTGTGATTTACGTGTTGGGCAAGGGTTATTCCACAGGAGATCAAAGTTGCAAGTTGTAATAAGCTAACTTGCTGCCAATGGACAAACTTACTTGCAGGATGTTTTGAAATGTAATTTCAATTTGTATCCTGAATACATAATAGCATCGATCCGAGCCATCGGATCGCCATTCTGGGAAGGGACGAGCTCCTATATAAGGTCCTTTCCTCTTTCGGCTCGGTTATCGGCGTCTTCTCACAGCAGCTCTTCTTCTATTGCCGTTGCTTCCCTTCTGTCTTACCATCTCATGTCTTCTTATTGCTTTCCTTTTGCCTTACCATCTCATGCCTGACTCTCATCACAGCCTCTTAATTTTTCCTTCTAGCCTTATGTTCATATATTTTATCTTTCAACTCCATCATCCTGCTCTTGTTAACAATTTTTTGGTTCATCCTCCTTCTCGCTTTGGCTGTTTGACAGGTTAACAATTTTTTGGTTCATTTTCCTTCTCGATTTGGCTGTTTGACAGGTATGCGGCTTCTTCTCAATTTATGATGCATGCGAGGTCCTTCTATACACAAGGAGATCTAAATACAGAGTGTTTCTGGCGTATTTCGTTTGTCAGGCCTTGCTTGCTAGTTCTTTTTTGTTCATGCATTTTTGTATTTCAGTTGCAATTTCGAGGTGCATTGCTCTATGGCCAGATCGGATTAACACATGCAATATCATGCATTATTGATGTCCTTCCATCTGATCTAGAATGCAGAGCATGCCAAAGCTGTTTCCTTTCCCCGGTTTGCAGAGCAGGGATTGGTTTCTCTCCAGTGATCCGCCTCCCCCTTCATTCGTCAGGAGCACCAGAGCAAGGCGGATGCTTACATTGTTGGGGTCCTGCAAACTGGATCTGCTGCAGACAAGCCTCCATCCCACGTTCTCATCCCATCTAAGGGCGGCTCATTGAGGGCCCGGCATGCCATACAAGGCCACGACTTGGGCTCACCTTTCGGCGGATCGCGAGGCGTTTCACCGAAAATTCGGCTTGGGCCTGCGCCAGCGGATGCGGGGCGTTTTCAGCCGAAAATTACGGCTGGGCCATGCCCACATCCGGCCTCGAGCCCGGCGTTGGGTTTCGTGGAATTTCTGATTGACCTCGGGTTAAATTGGCGGGGTAAGATCTCGATAGGCGGCTCAGATGTATAGTGATGCATGCGACCGGGAGTTTTCGTCTACTTCTCTAACTCATTTGATCGTTCATTAACTAAATGGATCGTTCTCCCTTGTTTTCCATTATTGATAGTCCTCCATCGTTTAACTTTGTCCTACCATAGATTGGAATGCGTTTTGCAGCTTTTCTAGTCCAGAGCAGGAACCCATTGAGCTTTTCTAGACGATGAGCATGCAGCAGGAGATGGCGATGGCAGACCACGGCTCGGGGGCGTTCTTCTTTTCCCTTGCTTTTCTGATTGCTTTTCTTCCCTTGTAGGAGGCTGCAGAGCATATTGTTTGCTCTTACTTTCTTTCTTCTGTGGATTTGGCAGCGGATGGGCAGCAACAAACATGCGGCTCAGCTCTTCCATTTTTCCCCTGATTCGTGCAGCCCTGGCTTATTTTGTGAGTTGCATCCTGGTGGGTTTCCTTATACTAACTCGATTCCACCCGCTTTGGTTCCTTTTGTTGTTCTTATTCATAGCCGCTCATTTCTTGAGCTCATCAATCAGCTCGGACTTTGCATGCATTCCCATGAACAAAACTAGCCTTGTTCCCATATTCCTGTTTTGATAATATAACATGGCCTTCCTATGCTATCTGCTATTAGTGATTCACTATTGGGGGACCCCGAGGTCTTAGTCGATTTATAATTCTTAGAAGTGTTGTTGGATTCGGCTGCTCCATCCCCACCTATTCATCCTTCGTTTCTCTATTTATTGTGCTTAATCCACTCACCTCGGATAATATTCATTTATTCTTGCATCATTTGCTACTAGTGGTTCATGTTTTGATACTTAAAAGACTGCCCTCTGCTCCTGTTTTCCTTAATAATTCTAATTTGGGTAGCTCTCACCGGCCTCTAGTAGTTTTGAATTGCATTTCAAAATGTATAATTCCCACGCCATTTTTGGATTTGATGGCCACTTGATATTTTTTTGGGACTTTGCGACCCTCATTTATTGTTGGACTTTCATCTCTTCTAACCCATGGTTTGATACAACTAAAGAAATCTCGGCGGAAATAAGTTACAAACACTTAAGCTACAAGCCAACCTAAGCAATTAAGAACACTCTCCAATCTTTAGGAAAGAGATAACCACCCAACCGCTCAAGTCGCTAGCATAAAATCGTTATCATGCAAGCAACACTACAAATGGGAACTCAGCAATGAAGACAAACTCTATGATTACTATCGCAGGGCAGGGATTGTTTTCTAACACTCAACCGGATTTCTCTGTGATCAGATAGAAGAAACCATGGGATTTATAAGGGCAGGTTGTTCTAATTCCGGAAAAGCCTTTTCCGAGCTCATCTATCCATCTAAAAAGGTAAATCGAATCTAATAACAGGGATTCAACCCGAAATATCCTGAATTCGCCCCTTTGCATGACCAAATCGGCTCTTCCTGGCTAAATCCGGAAGCTCTATTATAAGTCTGGGCTATTTCTGCTGTAACGGGTCCGCGACCCGTTATCAGCCATGTCAACGTTAGAATTAATTAGAAATCTTTAGAACAACTAATTTATTTCAATAAACTTGCCCTTCTAGACCCAAATGTAATATTGCGGAAATATTGTACCCTTAACCATAAGTTGCTAGCATTGAATCATTAATTCCCATTGCTCTGTACCTGAGCCACTCCCCCAAGCCGGCGTTAAGCCGTAACAATCCTTCCCTTCCCGAGGTTAAACGTCCGCGTTAACCTCGAGGGAAAATTGTCTATCCTTATTCGTCTAAGGATATTTAATTCGATAACTTCAGTTCCTTTAGAAGTTACGGATTTCTCATTTCAATTCAGTTAGAAATGACCTCAATCCCTTTAGAGGATTTTCGTTTCCTTACCTCAATTCCTCTAGAGGATTTTCGTTCCCTTTTCTATTAGGGATGACCCCAATTCAGTTAGAGGTATTAATATCTTTACAATCGTTAGTAAAGAATTCTATGCTTATCAATATTTAGATATTTTATCAATAAAATAACTGCAACAATATTAATAATATGGAATTCCAAATATAAAGTTTTGCAGGTCTTGAACTTTGCCTATTATTTTTGCAAAGTTCTACCAAGGAGCCGTATTCTTTTAGTTGCACCCTAGAATACCAGACTGCATCTGTGGACGGATGAAATTTAAATTTCACAAGATACCTTCGATAGGAAGAATTCCTAGTCTCCTTATCTTGGTGCATCAAGATTTTCTCCTGGTTCCAACACCTCTTCATCATCTTTAATGTTGGGAGGGTCCGATTGCTCCATTCTCTCGCAAAATCTCGTGAGAAATTTCACTTCCCTTTATAGGGTTTCAAGATTTCCACATTAAAAAAACCGGTGCGTGGTTAGTCCATTTCCCATATAAATGTAAACGATAAGCATTCTCACCGACTTTGTCGTCAATTTGGAATGGACCATAATACCTAGGGGCCAGTTTTACATACCAATTACCCATCTTCCGTAGACGCTTCTTTGGAAGATGAATCCAAACCCATTGATCTTTTTTGTAAGCAACCCTTTTTTCGTTTCTTTTGCAAGTTTGGAAGCCATCAATTCCTCGACTTTTCGGATTCGCCTACCTCTCGCAAGATATCTCAAGAAAGTCCAGTAGTGGCTTCATCGAAGCGGTACTTCTCCACCTAGTTTCGCAAATGGAGATTCCAAAGAATATCTATATACTACTTCAAAAGGAGTTCTTTGGGTAACCGAGTGCACCGTGTTATTATAGGCAAACTCCAATAGATAAAGATATTCTTCCCACTGGCTTTTCCTTTCAGCAATATAAGATCTCAGCATATCCTCAATAACTCGATTTACTACCTCAGTCTGACCATCCGTTTGGGGATGATATGCAATGCAGTGGAATACTTTAGAGTCGTGCCTAAGTTTTTCATAAGTCCACCCCAATATTTGCTACAGAATAGGGGATCCCTATCTGTTATGATTGCATCTGGCATCCCATGGACCTTAAATATTTCCTTTAAGAAAATCTTGCTTGCTTGCGGAGCAGTCATCCTAGATTTACAAGGAATAAAATGAGCCTGTTTAGACAACCTGTCTACTACTATCCAAATTTGCTCATTCTTGTGGATAGTCTTTGGTAGCCCTTGAATAAAATCCATGGTAATATGCTTCCATGGTTTTTCTGGAATAGGCAAAGGTCACTAATCCGGCAGAGCTTACCAAGAGAAGCTTTTACTTGTTGACAAATAAGACATGCTTCACATATTTTCTTACATCCCTTTCAAGCTTTGGCCAAAAGAAACGTCTTTTAACGGTTGCCAAAGTAGCTTGAATTCCTCTATGACCAGAATATGGAGGTTCATGACATTCCTGTATAACCTTCAACCTGTATGCTTGTGTAACACAAGTACGATTTCGGTAGAGTAATAACCCATTATGAATTCTATACTCTGTCAAAGGATCTCTTCCCTCCTTTTGTACCTGTGCATAAGGAGTAGCAAAGGAGGGATCGCTCACATATTCTTTTTTCATAGGTTCCAAATCAACAAATTCTGCTACAGATATAGCTTGAATACTTATCCGACTTAATGCATCTGCAACCTGGTTCTCCTTCCCAGGCTTATATTCAAGCTGCATCCCTTCAAAATCTTTTATAGTGTCAATGAGCTTTAACCGTCGGCAAGCATTGATAATATCCTCGCGTTTGTATATGTTTCAAGCTCACGATCAAAGCGAAGCTACAAACTTAGATCCCATAAGATAGTGCCTCCACTTCTTAAGCGCATGAACTAAGGCAATCAATTCCTTTTCATAAGTGCTATACTTTTGTTCTAATGGTTTGAGCATTCGGCTGATATAAGCTAATGGATGTCCATCTTGCATCAATACTGCCCCAATAGCATTTCCACTTGCATCCGAACAAACTGTAAAAGGCTTATTCCAATCAGGTAGCACTAATACTGGTTCAGTTGCCATGTTCTCTTTTCGAGAATTGGAAGCTTCCTCGGCCCGGATTCCAAACAAAGGGGGTATCTTTCTTTAAAACCTGCTAAGACGAAATGGTTATTTTTGCAAAATCCTTCACAAATCTGCGATAGTAACTGCATAACTGTACAAAAGATCGTAAGTCCTTGAGGTTTTCAGGCCGTGGCCAATCAATAATAACCCTAATCTTTTCGGGATCCATCCGTATGCCTTCTTTGGATATGATATGACCTAAATATCCAACTTCTTGCATAAAGAACTCGCTTTTGGACTCATTAACAAACAACTTATTTTGCCTCGTAAGGTCAAAAACCCACATTGAAGGTGTTGCTTGTGTTCCTCAATAGTTCTACTATATATAAGTATATCATCAAAGAAGACTACAACACTTTTCCCTAAGACGGGTGCTAGAACTCTCCCCATAAGACGACAAAAGTTGCCGGAGCATTGGTCAGACCAAAAGGCATTATCTGAAACTCATAGTGACCAAAAGTCGTTCTGAATGCCGTTTTACCAATATCTTCTTCCTTTATTCGGATTTGATGATATCCTGATTTCAAATCAATTTTGCTAAATATGCAAGCACCTCGTAACTCATCAAATAGGTCATCTGCTCTAGGCCATTTGTAGCAATTTCTGAAGATATCTGATACACCTTAAGATGGCTTCGCCCTCTAACGGCATGGTCCCACTTTCTGCCAACATCATGGGATATGGAGTTTGGGCTTTTACCCCTAACTCTAATCTCAAGAATTTCTTCAGGACTTGCTCCACATCATCCCAAAGACCTTGAGGCAAACTTGGTCCCCAAATTTCACACCCATATAAAACCACACTCTGTACTAGTGACCCAAAAAGTCTTATTTTAAGATGCCAGGACCACAGGAATGCTTTCCTACACATACTCTGCATACCATACAGGGCCTTATGCCCGCCATCAATTCTCTGATTGACACAAGTGTTCCATCTATGATTTCTGTGGAATATCAGTCCCAAATATTTATAGGAATCACATGGGTTTACCGTATTTCCCTGATATGTGAAGGATGCTTGCTCAATAGCTCCAACCGTCATAGTATTCGTCTTTTCCAAGTTAACTTGCATCCATGTGTCATCACAAAATCTCGCCAATCCATTCAAGTGATTCTGCAAATGCTCCTTAGAGCGTGAAAAAATCACGACATCGTCAGCATACATCAAAAGCAAAAGCACATATCCATGAATTTCAACACCGCATGGGCAATTCTCCCGCAACACTTCTTCGAGTCTATCAATAAATAGCCCGAATAATGTGGGGGATATAGGACATCCCTGTTTAACCCCAATTGTGCTCTCCGTAAAATCTGGTTTTTCCAAAGAAAGAGGCCATGAGAGCTGAACCAAGATCTTCTCATAAAGAAGACTTACCGCATCTTGCAAGTCCTTCGGGACCTTTAATTGTTCCATGCGATCCCACAATTGAGCACGTGGAACCTTGTCAAAAGCTTTTTTGAAATCAACAAAAGCTACATAAACAGGTTTTTTCGTACCTTTTACCATGTCAAAAATCGCTTTGAGCACTAACAAATGATCCAAAGTTGACCTATTAGCCCGAAAGCCTGCTTGTGATTCTGCTCTTTTATGGTTGGTCTCTGCCCATGCACTGATCTTCTTTTCTAAAATAGTTGCAATGAGTTTTGAGAAAATGCTGCTAACCAAAATTGTCCTGTAATTATTCAGGATCCGCTCTTATGTATTGGGACCACTCTGTTTATCTGCCAGTCTGTTGGAATCCCTTGAGACATAGCTGCTGTAAACAGTTCCGCAATGTGTAGATGAATTTCTTTGCCTGCCCATTTTAAATGCTCTGCGCACAGCCCTGCTACATCCTTTGCCTTACCATTTGCCAAATGTTTTATGCCTTCCGCTACATCGTCAACTGAAATTATGAGATCCGACCTGGCCTGTGGGCCTGTTGCATGTTCACAATTATACAAACTATCTACATGATCCCACATTGCGGTGGCTGAAATAGGTAGATCTTTCCTCCGAGTTTGTTTTAGGGCTGTCCAAAATGATTTGGGTTCAGCAAGAAATTTAAAACATAGATCCTCTTGACGTTTTCGGATAAATCTCCTCTTCTTGTCCCTGACTATTCTCTTATATTGTTTCTTAAAATGATCTTTATGCTCTGTGTCTGCTTTCCTCCATTGAAATTTTGCATCTCTACATTCTTTGTCAAACCATGATTTACATGGTAAACCCTTAGCTGCCCGGCTGACTCTAAAGATCTCATTTGCAGAGGCCAATAGAATTTCAGTGATTTGTTTACTTGCTTTGGCAACATCTCTATCCACCTGATATCGTTGAAGTTTGTCTTCAACACATGATTTATATGTATCTTTCAGCCCATACCTCATATGTAATCCTTTCTTTATTACCGGTATAATCTCAGTACATGATCTTGTTACAGGTAAAGTTAGCAGCAACGGATCATGATCTGATTCAACTTGCTCTTCTCCTATTGCAAAGGAGACGATCTGGTCCAATACATCAGCAGAAATCATTACATAGTCAATTGTGCTACGGGCTCTACATGTGGTTTTAAAGGAGTCTGGAAATCTGCTCAATCCATTACATATCAATAAGTTAGCGCTGCCACAAAGACGGAGCAGTTGTCTACCAGATTTGGTGACTATTTTGTCTGTTGAATTCCTGTTCCACCCATTAAGGCGGAGTTCTTCTTCATTCATCATTTCCAGCCATCTCGGATCATTATCCTCTGACAAAATTGGCGCTTGCCATGTGCTTGTACGTCCATTAAAGTCTCCTGATAGAATTACAATCCCTTTGCTTTGGTATTTCATTATGTCCTGCTCCAGATCAAAGAAAAGATCATCACAAGAAGCCTCGGTAACTGAGTATGTTTGCTTATGCCGGGGTGCGAAATAACATATTGCCATGTAATATAGCCTCTCTAAACCTGTAATTTCTATCCAAATATACTGGTTGTTTCTGTCTTTCTTGACACCATGTATAAGATCAGCCCAAGCATGCCTCACATAGCATGCCACGCCTCCATTCCCATTATTTCCATCTCTGAATTTCATGTTTTTAACAGAATATATTAATTCAAATCCTTCAATTTCTGGAAGCTCATACAGGTCATGCTCTTTGGATTCTACAAAACATATCATATCTATATCGGTAAGAAGCCCCGAATCTTGAAAGTCTTATCAATTGTCGGTCCGTTGATGTTCCGGATGACAATTTTCAGACCTCCCGCTTTCCTAATCTGATACAACAGCCTTACCTTTAAGCCCATTTCACCTGTTTTGTTATTACTGTTTTTGTTATCCCCGCTTTCCTTTGGAGAGAGAGAGAGAGAGAGAGGAGAGGGAGAGGGAGAGGGAGAGGGAGAGGGAGAGGGAGAGGGAGGGGAGGGTATTTTAATGTCACACCACTAGGCAGCATCCAACTGGATATGTGACCACACCACACCACATTGCTCGGTTGGAGGGAGGGAGGGAGGGAGGGAGAGAGAGAGAGAAGAAACTTTTACTTTTCCATCTATAAGACCATCAGGTCTAATAGATATTGCATAAGAAATGAAATGCGTATTGAAAATGTCGATATAGTGTCCTCCCTGAATGGAGCAACAATAGTTCTCCTCTGGTGTGTCTTTGTCGAATTCTTCAAATAGGTGTTTGTAACTTTTTTATCGAAATCTCGAATCTCCAAAGATTCTCATTATGTATTGACCTACTTGTTTCACTTTGGCGTAAAAAAAATCTATTAATGAGGTCGCCCTTATGCACAATTTATCCCTTAGCCTCACGGAAAGCCGAACAACAAAGTATGAAATGTGTCTCATCTTCTATATCTTGCGTGGTTCGGTTTTCTCGTGGAATATTCCTCCATCCGCCAACCGTGACTCCTAAATGATGTGAGCTTAGTCTCGATCCTCGCAAATATTGTGCCTCTTGACCGTTGATATTTTCTCCAAATGTGATATGGCATTGGTGTTAGTCTTGGATTCATAACGTTCTTATAATCTAGCATCTTTGTACTTGCCTTTTGCTACATGCGGTACTCCATATTGGTTTCCACCCATTTCTCTGCATCGCATACCATCTCTTGCTCTCACTTTCTTTCATGGTCAGGAGTGTGAGAGAGAGGGAGGGAGGGAGGGAGGGAGGGAGGGAGGGAGGGAGTTTTAACGCCACGCCACTAGGCAACATCCAACCCGACATGTGACCACACACCACACTACATTGCTTGGTTGGGCCCCCCCCCCAACCACCTTACATTAGATTTGGCCCGTTAGTTTGTGTTTGTGTGTGTGTGTGTGTGTGTGTGTGTGTGTGTGTGTGTGTGTGTGTGTGTGTGTGTGTGTGTGTGTGTGTGTGTGTGTGTGTGTGTGTGTGTGTGTGTGTGTGTGTGTGTGAGAGAGTGAGAGAGAGAGAGAGAGAGAGAGAGAGAGAGAGAGAGAGAGAGAGAGAGAGAGAGAGAGAGAGAGAGAGAGAGAGAGAGAGAGAGAGAGAGAGAGAGAGAGAGAGAGAGAGAGAGAGATGAAGTGAAGTGAAGTGAAGTGAAGTGTATTATTACGTCTTTTGAGACCACCAGGTCTATTAGACGTTAAGAGAGTACAGTTTCATAGTCAAAAACAACTTCATGTGACAAGCACTCGGCATCGAGTGACTCGGCATCGAGTGACTCGTCATCGAGCTCTCTTTCCTCTTCCTCTCCAATGATATCTTTATTTATTTTTAGAAGTGATTCTCTCATTTGTAGTACATCTAGCAAGAAGCTAGCCATTCTAGTTGCCGGTATATCAAAAAATAGGAGGAGATTGGGAACATCAATACCAAACCTGTCTCGTAGGCTTGATATGCCGGACATCTCAGGATCACATGTTCTTCGTCCTCAACCTCGGTCGAGCCACACACCCGGCATACTCTATGCTCGCGGGCAACTGCATACCATCTTCCAACCTCTACCTCGAGATGGTGTGCGCTCATTCTCATTCTGCAGATAGCATGCCTCTTTTTTATGGATAAGTTCTCATTTAAGTAGCTCATCTCGCGCAATAGGGGGTTCATGAGCTCTCTGTAATGTACCATCTTTGTGCCCGGTTGTGCCATACTCTATTTAGTACAGTTTCCTCTATCCAATCTCTTATCCGTTCCTTATTACTGCCCAAGTTTGCAATGTCAATCCCCCATTTCTTTAGCCACGTCACCCCATCCGCATACCAACCTTTCTCAAAAGTTTCCTTGAGGGCTAAACGAGGGAAGCTATTTTCCTCCCGGTTACCTAGTTTGCATAGGTATGTGAGGAATTGACATAGGGCCTCACACTCCAGAGGGAGCAATCCACATTCGGCCAACATTATCTCATATGGAGTTTGCACCTTCACACCTAGCTCTTCACGAAGAAATTTCTTCTGTACTTTTTCCAGTTTTTGCCACTGATCAAGAGGCAGTCCAGACCCCCAGACTTCGCACCTGTATAGGGCCACGGCCTGCACTAGTGTTTTGAAGAGCATCGTTTTTAGACTAAATTTCCAAATGTTTGCCTTTACGCATTTTCTCTGCATTGCAAAAAAGGCTTTGAGTCCGCCGTTTACTCTTTGTTCCACGGTTTGGTTCCATCTAAAGTGCTTGTCCACAATCAGCCCCAAATACTTATAGGATGGCGAGATCACTACCTGATTATCTTTATAGTAAAACTCATAGTTCTTGTCCAGATTTGTACCAAAAATCACCACATTGGTTTTGCTAAGGTTTACACGCAAACCCTTGGCATCACAAAAAGCAGCCAGGGTATCAAGATGTTTCTGCATCTCTTCCTTGCTCCTCGCTATCATAACAATGTCATCAGCGTAGAACAAAAGAAGAATAACATAACCTGCTAGTGGAGTGCCCCTCCCCCGCCTGAATCTGTCACCCACTTTTCCAGCTCATCTATGAATATCCCAAACAAAGTCGGGGACAGCGGACACCCATGCTTGACTCCAATATTACTATCAACCTTGTCCTTACATTCACTAAGAAAAGGAAAGGAAAGTTGCACCCATACCTTCTCATACAACATCTTCGCTGCATCTCTGTGTTCTGTTGGCACCTTTATCCTTTCCAAGAGATCCCACAAGTTGCTCCCACTGCAAATGTCAAATGCCTTGGTGCAGTCTACAAAAGTAGCAAAGAGCGGTTTTCTTTTCCCTTTTACAGAGTCTATCATGGCCCGGAATGTGACTAAATGGTCTATGGTAGATCTCCGAGGTTTGAAACCTGCTTGGCCTTTGGCTCTGACATTGTGCTTTTCAGTCCACCCACTGATCTTGGACTCTATGATAGAAGCGTAGAGTTTCGCAAATAAATTACTCACCATAATCATTCTGTAATTATTGGGGTCGCTTTTGTCACCTACTTTGTGAATTGGAATCACCCTATTAACCTGCCACTCAGGAGGGAGGGAGGGAGGGAGGGAGGGAGAGAGAGAGGGGTTGGCTACATGCATGACAAGAGATCATGAGAGATGGAAGATGACGAGAGATAGGGGGAGAGACAAATTTTTTACTCTCCCCCTGACAGACATTTTGCCTCTAACAGCCCTTAGGGGGTTTTCCATTGCTCTTTTTGTAGTTAGGGAAGTACCCTCCGAAAATGTCATCTATTCCCGTAAAAATTTAACGACCAAGTTATTCGAGTTGGTGTAACAGAGCTTGGGGTCAGCTCTGTGCAAATTCAATTTCGAAGAACTTATAGGATAGATGCAAACTCAGCGCAAATCTGGATTTTCCACACAGTAGGGCCACACATGGGATGATTTGCCTGACTACGAAGCAAAACTAAATCCATTTGGCAAAAAGTGGAATTGATCCTGAACCCAAAACATGGCAATTTCTATGTAAACTCTTTTGATTCATCTAAGGCATGATTTGAATTGTTTTTGGTCCATTTTGAAGCTCGAAGTTGAAGCATGATTCACCGGTACGAATTTCTGGGAGCTACAAGCAAAGAAGGGCGTAAAACCTGGCATCAGATTGTCACAGATTCTAGTGTGCAGTAAACGGATTACACAGGGTATACCAATTTAAACAATAGTTGGACTGCACAGAAACTCCCAATGAGTGTTTGTGAAGCAGAATCGGTCCGAATCGTTATTTTTGTCTGTAACGACTGGACAACCTAGAGTTTGAGAAAGGAAGGAAGGAAGGAAGTATATTTTAACGTCCACGGAGACCAACTGGCCTATGAGACGGTTTTACAATATAGCGGAAAGTTTCCAAACACAAAACAAAACCACAGAAACCCTGTACAATGTATCTCTACCACTGGGATGAAAAAACCCCCGTGGAAAGAGCCACTTAAATTCATATCCTGATCACGGAACAAATACATCACCTGGAATCATAAAATAGCATTTGGAATCATAAAATATCCTAACATTACATGTTGTGTAGTTTCATCCAGTCCAAAGTCACTATATGTTGGCAGCATGGTATAATTCAATAAGTTTATATACATTACAAGAAGGATCTCACCACATCCTTAATTTCCAATGCATGTATCTACATTTTTGCTCAAGGGTAGAGGCGTGGTACCGCAGACCATCCGGGGAGCTTAAGTTAGTATAATAATAGTAACTAGACCTGGGAACTGCAGGTGTCATAGCCACCACCCAGTTGTTATCCATGTCAAAGCTAAAATACAGATCAAAGCATGAAACTTTAAGAATGATAACATCATACTTTTTCAGAATAAATCTCTTAGAATATCTCTACTAGCAAGCTTAAAGTAGTGTTCAATTCACTAGGGTAGAAATGAAATTCCTTACTGCTTGTATTTATACATAGCAGTCTTGTGTGTATGCACAAGGTAGCTGCTAATGATAACGAAGTGGCAATAAAGAAGCATTTTAGACACTACAAAGACAAAGACTGGGCATACAACAAAGAAGCCAGACTGTCTCAAAGCAGAGCAGCAAAGCCATGAAAAAGAAAAGAACTAAAATGGAGAAACACTTACCAGTAGCGGTCAGCTACATCAGCAAATGGAATACACAACAAGCATACATGTTGAAAAGGAAAAAGTAAGAGATCAAATGCACAAGTTAAACAAAGCGCAGGGGAGGAAGTCAACAAAAGCTCTGTAGTACAGCAAAATGGGACTTAAACAAACATTAAAGAGGCACACGAAAACCTAACCTGGCAACAAGATGCAAAGAAAGGCAGAATTTCAAACAAGGAAAATCAGCAAAGTTAGTACGGATGGATAACATACAGAAAATATAAAAAGCAAAAAAGCAGAAAATGCAAGTAAAACACTTATACAAGGAAAAAGGGAAAAATATACATGCAAAGAGAAAACAACTCTGAACAAGCCTTTTACTAGCTGCAAAGAAGGGCAGAACTTTGAACAACATCAGCAAAGGCAAGGTGGATAAACAACATTGAAAAATAAACAGCTTACAGGAACATTTCAGCATGGATAGTGACAGCAACAAAGGCCACACAGACCTTTATGGCACTGGTCTATAGATCAAGGTTTACTGTCCACAATAGAAATATCGGAGAAAGAAATCACGAGCATAGAAAATACTGGAGGTGGACCAAATGCTGGTGCAGATGCTTTCAGCCCACAAAGGTACTTATGTCTGGTAGGAAACAAGAACAAAGGAAAGAAACCAGGTAATATAGGCATAAGGACGGATGAAAATCAGATATTAGACATGTCTAGAACTCAGTTCGATGGAGATATACCAGCCACAATTGTGAACATGACTCAATTGACAAGTTACAGTAAAAGCTAAACCTGCCATAAGACAAGAGAACATAGGAGAGGTCTACTACAGTATATACCCGCAGGAATTAAAGACCAAAAATAGCAAGGGAAATAGCCATTTTTACATCTTCGCCGCTGCAGCATGCTACATAGATCCGTTATACTCGTGACTGCTTGTTATATCCGACCTGGGTTGATCGGGATTTTCCTGCTCTTGCTGTGTAGCCCAGAATTCGTCGTTCATCAATACCTGCATTGTTCAAAAATAAAGTTTCAATTTGATGCAGTACTTGAGCTATCAGAGCAATCTATTTTGCAATAAACGTAAGAACTTGCTGCTGTATATATCAATATCACATTACATTATGACCACATCAATTAATTCATCCCATGCAAATCATGATCCCTAGTACTTATCATTAAATCCACCTTTTTACCTTGACTTGTAGGCTGCGAAAACTTCAATGTAATTAATAACTTTCTCTAGCATTGTCACTAAATCAACTCAAAAAAACGGCCACCCAATGCATGTTATAAATCAGCGGGCTTATTCTTGATGTAAATGGATGCATAATTAACGTGGAAATCGAAAGGACTTGCCTTGGATCCATTGAGTCGTCCGGGATGCGACCTAATAACTCCGTGAGTGAACGTAGCATCCATTCTTCTAGGAGCTTCAGAAAATAACCCCGGATGCATCTAGCACAATCAACATCGCATTCTAGGACTCTACAAAATACAACTCTTCTCGAAGCATATTCAAAGCAAGTTTGCAAGTAGAATCTTGTATCTTCTAAATAGGTCCGCACGCCTTTTTAAGCTAACTACAGCTATGCCGTGAGGTGTGAACCTATTGGAAATGCTATCAAGATGTTGGAATGCGATCAACATGACAAAGATAACATGAAAAATTAAGTAGAATATGAAGTAAAATATAAAATGAATCGCATGGCTACTTACTTGTCTTGTTGCATCCGGGCGTAAAACCCGATGTATATCAAATGTATTCAAAGAACTCAACTTGAATGTGCAAATCAAGATTGTAAGATTGTAAGGCTGGGATCAAGCTATCAAGGCAACTCATGTCGAAAAATAAAAGCATGAATAAATAATGCGAGCGAGAAGCACATGGAAGCATAGAGAATGCACGAGCAAAGGGCGATTCTAAGAAGGTTATAAAGCCAAGAGCCTATGCACGCATAGAGAATGTAGAGCCAAGCTAAGCTCGACCATTGCGGACATGAACAATGCAAACTCACAAATAGTGGAGCCTATAAGCGAAGATGCTAACAGATCCCGATCCTATCGCGCATAGGCTATGTTGCCAAATGTAAGAGAACATCTTATCTCATTAAGCCACCAAAGGTAAATTTTGCCTGATGTCTTGTTATTTTCTACTTAGAAGCCGACAAATATTTCAAAAAAGGAGCCAAGCTAAGCTCGACCATTGCGACATGAACAATGCAAACTCACAAATAGTGGAGCCTAAAAGCGAAAGCGGATGCTAACAGATCCCGATCCTAAAAAAGCGGGGAAAAAGGTCGATGTGGACATCCGGAATTTGAACAGATCAACGGGGCAACTGCTCGGGCTATGGCATAAAGATTTGCTGAAACTCTGCACTACTACTCTGCCATCTTTGATTGCTTGGATTCAAGCCTTCCTATCAACAGCTTTACGCCTCTTGAAAGCTAAAATTTGCCCTTGCTTCCTTTTTCACCTGCACACAGTCCCTGTGCCTCTGTTGCCTGATAAGTGCAACCTTTCAACAAAAATTTATGTCTTCAGTTGCATTTTTTCTGCATGACACTGTTGCCCATCGCCTGAAATTCGCCCATTTACCTTGCTTAATCTATGAAAAATTCTAAGGATAACCTGATACTCTCTTTCCCTCTATAACCCCAATTCATAGTTCCTATCTCCGGCAGAAGACAGAAACTTGGGCCAAACAAACACAGCCGCCATAGCTCTGCTTGTGCTTTGAGCCGGAAAGGGGTTGTCGTGAAAAATTCAGAAGCATTGATTTCGAGCAAAAGTGCTGACTACCCAAAAGAGTTTGCGCAACAACCCAACTGGGTCGGAACAAAAACTTAATCTGGAAGCAATCTGATGGAATTCGCAGCAGTCAAGGCCGAAAGCCCTGGAGCTGTGCCCTTGTTTTATCTTGCTTTTCCAAACAAACACAGTCGCTATAGCCTTGCTTGTGCTAAGGAAATGTTCATCCTCTCTGTAGCCTAAACACACACTGCCTATTACGTCTACAAATTTAACTAAGCAACCCCTGAAACCCGCAAATTTATCCTTGGTGCAGCTTTGTGCTCTTTAGATTTAGAGTTCAAAGGGATTTATACAGTTTTGTGCTCTCTAGAATTACAGTCAATTCAATTTAACGATGGAAGCGTGCACTGGTTTACCTGGGTCGTCTTTTTTATTCTTGGCCTAGCCTCGGCAAAGAAGGCGTTGATACATAGCAACGCTCAAATCGTAAGGGTAATTTTACAAATTCTTGTCGACTTGAATTCTTCGCAACATCGGTACGTGAATTGCCTTCTATCGAGTTATTGCCCAGGGTTACAGGCTCCGTGTTCCCAATTTATGAATTTGCACGACCTCAGTTCTCAAAGCACGGGCAAAAGCATCGTGCTTGCCTTTGAAAACCGAAGCAAAGGCTATATGCCCAAAGCACTCAAAGCGAGAGGTCGCCAAATGCGTAAAATACGAGCTATGGAATAGAACAACCACAAAGAAACTCCAAGCTCGGCTAGGTTAGCCGGTTTACCGCGACATCCACCCGACAACGCCGGGCGACCCTAACACTTACGGGCACCGGCCGGTTTTTAGCGATCACCAAGATATGCTAGGCATATGCCTAAGATATACCTAGATATGCCCACATACCCACGTAAGCGAGGGTTTGCCCCCTAGGGTAGGGGGCAAACCCAAAAACCCTTGTTGCATTTAGAGCCCTTCTTACGTCCAGTTTAGGGTTCTTCATCCTTTTCAAGTCCGGCATGGTGCCCTCGCGGCGCTACCGCCCTAAAAAGAAGGCGTTGATTGTGCCTTGCTTTCGATGGACGCGGCTCGCAACTTCGCCGTTCAAAATGAATGGGGAGGTCGCCAATCCTCTCAAAAGGCCCAACAATTCCAAGCCGATATTGTTGCCTGGTTTTGAAAATTGTGCAGTCGCCTTCCATAGTTCTTTGCCATTTGCTTTTTTTGTAAAACGAGTATCCGACGTGCAATTGAGCTCCATTCAGGAGTTTTTGCTTGTTGAAATTGTAGTCATTTCCCTTATTTGCAAATTGTCATTGCCAAATTGATAGTTTTTGTTTTCAAATGATGATCGAGCCTTTTTAGTTCATGCAACTAATCGTGTTTTCATTTTCTCTAGAATCTCCATGCGTAGGCGATCTTGAGGCGCTCTAGATGATAACATGTTGTTATCGTTTAATCTAGAGGTAGAGGATGGCAGCCTTAAAAGGTATTGTTTTTTTCTAGACATATAAGCTGTAGCTTTAGTAAACTTTCGAGAGAAAGATTATGTGGCACATAGTTTGCTGTTAAATGAGATAAATATTTTGCATTATGTTTTGATGCTAAGTACAATATCTTGACAAGTATTCAGGTTCTTTGAAGTCTTGGTGTTTGTTACATAACGAATGTCTACAAGGTAATTTTGAGCGCTGAGTCTAGCTAACTAGCTAGCATCAGTTCTAAAGAGTCTTCTAGCTAACATCTCTTCCAAAGAGTCTTCTATTTATTGTAGCCATCCAAAGAGTCTTCTATTTATTGTGGTGGCTACCATTATTTATTGGGCCAAAAATGGATCCGACTTGGGCTCTGAATTGTTCAAGCCCGACATATTCTCGAACATGTTTAACAACATTCTCATAAGAAAGATCCATATTTGAACCCCTGATTCCGACCTGATTATGTTATGGGTATGCTAGGGGAAATCTCTATTTAAAACATCAAATGTTAAGGACGAAATCGAATGTTTAATCTCTCTCTCATCGTGTCTAGCAATAACTCCTTTGGTTTGGCTGGTTACCACACCCTTCCATTTATCTTATTTCTGATTCTAAGAAGCAAATCTCCAACCACGGATAAAGAAAGTGAAGGTTATACCCTCGATATCGGCGTAGTTGAGGTAATTTTTCATTTGAAGTGACACTATATGTCGTGACATGGGATGGAAAAGACCTCCAATCAAACAGTTTTACTTGAAAATGTAATAAGCTCAAAACCATGTTGACTCTTAAAATGTTGTCTGGCTAACGTGAGAAGGCAGTTCCAAAGAGCTTCTATGTGGTTGCTAATCTATATTTAACACTTTATCAATGCCTGGGCCAAAAACTGGAGCGGCCTTTGCCTCCTGAATCACACCCTTGATTCAGAGCCTTGGGTATGCTAGAGGAAGTCATATCTTCCACGCTAAAATAGATCTAGCAATAACTCTTCCTAGTTTGGTTAGTTATCACACTCATTCATCTCATCTCTGATATGTCTCCAACCACAGATATATAAAGTGAAGGCCACACACTGTTATTAACGTAATTGAGGTAGTTCTTGTTGAAGTAACAATATATGTCCTACATTGGCCCTTTCAGGAGGATATGCAATCTGCAGTCTTGTCGAAGGTCCACCCCATTGTGTCAGCTGAGCAGCGTGCACAACTAGAATCAGACATCACCATCAATGACTTACATTCAGCTGCTTCTCTGCCAAGGCATATGACAGTGTGGATTGGGAATTTTTGAAAAAAGGCCTCTTAACATTGGGCTTTGGTCTGCAGTTCACCAATGATGTTATGAAGCTCCATATCTCGGCACGGTCTTTTGTGTTGTTTCAGGGGGAATCCTCCACTGTTTTTTTGGTTGTGCAGGGTGTTCGTCAAGGATGCCCATTAGCTCCATTTTTGTTCACAATAGTAGCTGAGGTCCTCTCCCAGCTATTTGCTAAGGCCGTGCAGGATGGGATAGTGCAAGGGTTGAGTATGGAGGATGGTTCACAAGAAATTTGTAATCAGTATGCTGATGCCACGTTTCTCTTTCTTGTTGCTGATGCGGACAATCTTCACAATGCAAAGCTTCTTCTTGACACTTTCTCTTTAGCATCTGGAGTTCTTGTTGGTTGGCCAAAGTGTTCTGCATTATGAACGCTTGATGGGGTTGTGCCTCTTTATGTTGTTGATTTTCCTTGGAAGGTGCTTCCTCATGAGAAGGCTACTAAACTTCCTGATATTCATGTGGCCATTCATATTTCTACCTCCGATGGTAGAGAGAGCTTAGCGCCACAATGTTAACAATCACCTGAAATTTTGACTGAGAAGCCAGAAGGGCAGAAGCAGCTATTGCATTATAATAGCCACAATCATGTCAGGCGTAAGCATGTTTTAAGAAATGCCCACATCTATATGGCATCCGCCCTTCGGCTTCTCACCAAAATTTCGGTGATTGTTAACATTGTCCGTAATTTTATTTGGGGTGGGACCGAGGAGCATCTTTGTGGTCAAGATTGCATGGTCCAAATGCACTAGGCCAAAATTTGCAGGTAGTTTGGGTATGACAGACTTCCATTTGCAGAGTAAGATTCTAATTTCTAAGTTCATTTGGAGGATCCTTAAGGATATGGTTGACTCGGCTAGAGTGCAGGTTGGTGAAGCGCCACTTGCACATTGTGTTCCTTTTGGGAAAGCTTCGTTAAAAACTCTTCTTCCTTAGGGTCTGTTTTATCAGCTATTCCCTTTTTCTAATGCCTCCCCTTTTTTGAAAGGCTTGCTGGAGTCTTGGGAGACAATACAGACCTTATTTTGTATTGATCTTGTTGCATGTCGTCAGTGAGTGCCCTTTGTTGGTGAATACCTATGGAAAATAATCTTCCACTTTGTGCCCCAATTCATCCATTAACTCAACGACGCTGGAGGTTAGCATGAATCTTGCTAGTTGCGGCATGGTATGGTTCTGGCCAGTTAGCGACATGGCAAATATTTTAAACAAAATTCTTATTGGCTCGATGGGACAGACCTATTTGGCAAAAGGTTGCGAGTACTCTGCCATTGGTTGCTTCAGAGGCTATTGAAGGGTGCATGTGGGTTTCCCACCAGAGTGTTCACGAGCATAGGCTTGTGAACTCTATGTATAGGCTGCTTGTCAATGGTGATATCCTTTCGCCATCCACTAAGTGGACCCTTCAGCTCTCACCTCCTAGTTGGAGACGTATGTGGACTTGGGCTTGGGATAAACTACTCCATCCTAAGATGGCTGTGTTTTGGTGGCAGATTCTTCACAGATGCCCTCATGTGAATGTGCTTGTCCACAGATTTGATCCTCGAGTGTCAGCACTCTTCCCACTGTGCAAGCAAAGGGATGAGACCATTGAGCATTGTTTCTTTTTAGTGTGATCATTTCCGGCTGTTTGGTCTTGGTCACTTTTCTTTTTCATGTGACATTGACAAGTCAGCAAGTGCTTCTGGCTATTTATCCGGATACTTGGAATAAGTTGCAGAGCCAAGCATTTCATTTAGCATCAAGATGTGTTGTGGTCCATTTGGAAGCGCAGAAGATTATGTATCTTTCAGGGTTTGGATATTCGTCCTGCAGTTGTGCTCCAGGATGCACAAGCTAGAATCGCTAAAGCCTATCATTGCTCTTCGCTTGCTCACCTTCCAAGCGACAGTTGATATTTGAGTCCTATTTGAGTGTGTTGTCTTATGCATAGGTTGGTGGTTCTTCTCAGTGGATCATGATTATCCTCTGAGATTTTATTCCCGCCTCTGCATTTGTTTGCTTTTGGCTTGGAGTTTCAATAAAGTTTGTCGTTCTTTAAAAAAAAAAAAACATTCATCTTCACGATAAATTTGCATATTAGCTTTGTTTTTGTATGAGAGCTAGAATTCACAAATTTCCAATTCATACGTATATAGCTTATTATGCTCGAGTAGCAAGTTGTGATACTGTGTTCATGCAGGCATCAAGATCCATTACTATGTTCACGAGAATCCCGCTTTTTGCTTGTATTTTAGTCCTTCAAAGAAGAACAAAAGAATATACCTCTCAAAGCATAATTTGAAAGCCTCTTCATCATATGCATCTACATGAAGAAAGCTTTGAAGTAACTTTTGCCAAGTTGTATGATTGCATAGTTGTGATTTACGTGTTGGGCAAGGGTTATTCCACAGGAGATCAAAGTTGCAAGTTGTAATAAGCTAACTTGCTGCCAATGGACAAACTTACTTGCAGGATGTTTTGAAATGTAATTTCAATTTGTATCCTGAATACATAATAGCATCGATCCGAGCCATCGGATCGCCATTCTGGGAAGGGACGAGCTCCTATATCAGGATCGTTCCTCTTTCGGCTCGGTTATCGGCGTCTTCTCACAACAGCTCCTTCTTCTATTTTCGTTGCTTCCCTCCTGTCTTACCATCTCATGTCTTACCATTGCTTTCTTCTTGCCTTACCATCTCATGCCTTACCATCATCACAGACTCTTCATTTTTCCTTCTAGCCTTATGTTCACATATTTTATCTTTCAACTCCATCATCCTGCTCTTGTTAACAATTTTTGATTCATCCTCCTTCTTGATTTGGCTGTTTGACAGGTTAACAATTTTTTAATTCATCATCCTTCTCGATTTGGCTGTTTGACAGGTATGCGGCTTCTTCTCAACTTATGATGCATGCGAGGTCCTTCTATACACAAGGAGATCTAACACAATACAGAGTGTTTCTGGCGGATTTGCACGATATGTATTTCGTTTTTGAGGCCTGCTTGCTATTCTTTTCTGTTCATGCATTTTACGTATTTGATTTGCAATTTAGAGGTGCATTGCTCTATGGCGGATCAGTTAACACGTCGCGATATCATGCATTATTGATGTACTTCCATCCGATCGAGAATCGAGCATGCCAAAGCTGTTTCCTTTCCCGGTTTGCGAGGCGAGGGATTGGTTTCTTTCAGTGATCCGCCTCCCCTTCATTCGTTCGTCGGGAGCACCCGAGTTTCAAAGGCGGATGCTTAAATTGTTGGGGTCCCAAACCGGATCTGCTGCAGACGAGCCTCCATTCCACGTTTCTCATCCCATCTAAGGGCTCTTTGAGGGGGCATACCACATACAAGGCCACGACTTGGGCTCTGCCTTTCGGCGGATCTGGAGGCGTTTCACCGAAAATTCGGCTTGGGCCACCTTTCCAGGCGGATCGCGAGGCGTTTTCCGCCCGAAAATTACGGCTGGGCCATGCCCGCGATCCGGTCCCGAGCCTAGCGTTGGGTTTCGGGGAATTTCTGATTGACCTCGGGTTAAATTGGCGGGGGTAAGATCTCGATAGCGCTGGCCTTTGCATGTATAGTGATGCATGCGACCGGGAGTTTTCGTCTACTTCTCTAACTCATTTGATCATTCATTAACTAAATGGATCGTTCTCCCTTGTTTTCCATTATTGATAGTCCTCCATCGTTTAACTTTGTCCTACCATAGATTGGAATCGTTTTGCGGCTTTTTCTAGTCCGGCGAGGAACCCATTGAGCTTTTCTAGGCGATGAGCATGCAAAGGGAGATGGCGATGGCGCACCACGGCTCCGGGTCGTTCTTCTTTTCCCTTGCTTTTCCGATTGCTTTTCTTCCCTTGTAGGAGGCTGCGCGAGCATATTGTTTGCTCTTACTTTCTTTCTTCTCGTGGATTTGGCGTGGATGGGCGAAGAACAAACATGCGGCTCGGCTCTTCCATTTTTCCCCGATTAAATGCGACCCCGGCTTATTTTGTGAGTTGCATCCCGGTGGGTTTCCTTATACTAACTCGATTCCACCCGCTTTGGTTCCTTTTTGTTGTTCTTATTCATAGTCAGCTCATTTCTTGAGCTCATCAATCAGCTCGGACTTTGCATGCATTCCCATGAACAAAACTAGCCTTGTTCCCATATTCCTGTTTTGATAATATAACATGGCCTTCCTATGCTATCTGCTATTAGTGATTCACTATTGGGGGACCCCGAGGTCTTAGTCGATTTATAATTCTTAGAAGTGTTGTTGGATTCAGCTGCTCCATCCCCACCTATTCATCCTTCGTTTCTCTATTTATTGTGCTTAATCCACTCACCTCGGATAATATTCATTTATTCTTGCATCATTTGCTACTAGTGGTTCATGTTTTGATACTTAAAAGACTGCCCTCTGCTCCTGTTTTCCTTAATAATTCTAATTTGGGTAGCTCTCACCGGCCTCTAGTAGTTTTGAATTGCATTTCGAAAATGTATAATTCCCACGTCATTTTTTGGATTTGATGGCCACTTGATATTTTTTTTGGGACTTTGCGGCCTCATTTATTGTTGGACTTTCATCTCTTCTAACCCATGGTTTGATACAACTAAAGAAATCTCGGCGGAAATAAGTTACAAACACTTAAGCTACAAGCCAACCTAAGCAATTAAGAACACTCTCCAATCTTTAGGAAAGAGATAACCACCCAACCGGGCTCAAGCTGCTAGCATAAAATCGTTATCATGCAAGCAACACTACAAATGGGAACTCAGCAATGAAGACAAACTCTATGATTACTATTGCAGGGCAGGGATTGTTTTCTAACACTCAACCGGATTTCTCTGTGATCAGATAGAAGAAACCATGGGATTTATAAGGGTAGGTTGTTCTAATTCCGGAAAAGCCTTTTTTTTTTTTTTTTTTTTTTTTTTTTTTGAAGGAACGAAGTTTCTGTATTAATCAGATAGGAAGAATTACAATACAGAGATCCCTCTATGGATCAGATATAAGTTAAGTACAAAGGATCCCATCTGGATCTGAGTCATGTCTGTAGCTAAAGTACACATGAGCCTCTCTCAACCTCTTCTTTTGTCTAACCAGTACTACAGTATTAACATCTTCCCAATTAAACAGAGTACTATAGGAGCCAAGTGCCCATTTTCCGCAGCTGCAAACAAATCTTGAATGCTCCAAAAACCTCTTGCAAAAATAGAAATGAAGATGGAAGAGATGAAGAGTAACACAAATGGTCTCCGCTTCCGCTTTCGGGGAATCCCATACTTCGGACTATGATCCAAATATACAATTTTATTACCGAATGTGTGATTAAAAGGAGATCTTTGCATTGTTTGGGGTGCACCGGTCGGTGACACAGTAATTGGCTAGACACAGCCCAGCCACCAGAACTCTCCCTAAATCCTGGCTCATGATATCTGGTCTTGATATGGAAGCATCTTCCTGGGCACAATCAGATCCCTAGCTCGGCAATCTCAAATAACCTGACATTTTGTTTTAAAACTGTAATTTAAGATCAAGAATTTACTCTGCTTCTTCCAAGAAAACATCCCTAGATCTTTCCGCTAGCAAGAAAGAGCAAGAGGAGGGGAAAAGTTTCCAGCATAATAGACTTGTAAGAAATATTTAGACTGCCAATAAAACTGAAACTTTGAATCATCTTCTCTCATAGCCTGCTTCGATTTTATTCTACCTTATAGGCATCTGCGCCGTTTCGGTGTGCTTATCCATAAAAGAAACAAAGAAGAACCTATTCTGCAAGATCCGGCTCATCCCTAAATCACATGTTCAGATGGACTAACCAAGAAACAAGAATCTTGGGCTGCTGGAAACCTATCAGAACTATTCCATGCCTTTGCTAAATTCATGAAAATCACTAAGCTTACCAAAGGGGAAGCATCAGAATAAGTCCACGTTAGTGGAAAAATCGTTTGGGCTGAAGAGACCGCCATGAAGAAGATCCAAGAATCACCAATTAACAGCCTGATATAAGCAAAATCTGGATTATGTAGGAAGCCAAAACCCCTTCTAGCAGCCAGGAACAAGATTTTGAACGAAATTAGGTGTCACCGCAGTGCCGTGAGCAGAGAAAATGGGCGGCCCCTTTCTCCGCTGCCGCCCTAGCCGTGAAGGCGCCAAGAAGTCATCCGCCTGCCTTTTCCGAGCTCATCTATCCATCTAAAAAGGTAAATCGAATCTAATAACAGGGATTCAACCCGAAATATCCTGAATTCGCCCCTTTGCATGACCAAATCGGCTCTTCCTGGCTAAATCCGGAAGCTCTATTATAAGTCTGGGCTATTTCTGCTGTAACGGGTCCGCGACCCGTTATCAGCCATGTCAACGTTAGAATTAATTAGAAATCTTTAGAACAACTAATTTATTTCAATAAACTTGCCCTTCTAGACCCAAATGTAATATTGCGGAAATATTGTACCCTTAACCATAAGTTGCTAGCATTGAATCATTAATTCCCATTGCTCGTGCACTGAGCCACTCCCCCAAGCCGGCGTTAAGCCGTAACAATCCTTCCCTTCCCGAGGTTAAACGTCCGCGTTAACCTCGAGGAAAAATTGTCTATCCTTATTCGTCTAAGGATATTTAATTCGATAACTTCAGTTCCTTTAGAAGTTACGGATTTCTCATTTCAATTCAGTTAGAAATGACCTCAATCCCTTTAGAGGATTTTCGTTTCCTTACCTCAATTCCTTTAGAGGATTTTCGTTCCCTTTTCTATTAGGGATGACCCCAATTCAGTTAGAGGTATTAATATCTTTACAATCGTTAGTAAAGAATTCTATGCTTATCAATATTTAGATATTTTATCAATAAAATAACTGCAACAATATTAATAATATGGAATTCCAAATATAAAGTTTTGCAGGTCTTGAACTTTGCCTATTATTTTTGCAAAGTTCTACCAAGGAGCCGTATTCTTTTAGTTGCACCCTAGAATACCAGACCGCATCTGTGGACGGATGAAATTTAAATTTCACAAGATACCTTCGATAGGAAGAATTCCTAGTCTCCTTATCTTGGTGCATCAGTATTTTCTCCGGTTCCAACACCTCTTCATCATCTTTAATGTTGGGAGGGTCCGATTGCTCCATTCTCTGCAAAATCTCAGGAGAAATTTCACTTCCCTTATAGGGTTTCAGTATTTCCACATTAAAAACTGGGTGCAAGTTAGTCCATTTCCCATATAAATGTAAACGATAAGCATTCTCACCGACTTTGTCGTCAATTTGGAATGGACCATAATACCTAGGGGCCAGTTTTACATACCGATTACCCATCTTCCGTAGATGCTTCTTTGGAAGATGAATCCAAACCCATTGATCTTTTTTGTAAGCAACCCTTTTTCGTTTCTTTGCAAGTTTGGAAGCCATCAATTCCTGACTTTTCTGGATTCGCGCCTTTACCTCTCGCAAGATATCTGCAAAGTCTGTAGTGGCTTCATCGGAAGCGGGTACTTCTCCACCTAGTTTCGCAATTGGAGATTCCAAAGAATATCTATATACTACTTCAAAAGGAGTTCTTTGGGTAACCGAGTGCACCGTGTTATTATAGGCAAACTCCAATAGATAAAGATATTCTTCCCACTGGCTTTTCCTTTCAGCAACATAAGATCTTAGCATATCCTCAATAACTCGATTTACTACCTCAGTCTGACCATCCGTTTGGGGATGATATGCAATATGCAGTGGAATACTTTAGAGTCGTGCCTAAGTTTTTCATAAGTCCACCCCAATATTTGCTACAGAATAGGGGATCCCTATCTGTTATGATTGCATCTGGCATCCCATGGACCTTAAATATTTCCTTTAAGAAAATCTTGCTTGCTTGCGGAGCAGTCATGCTAGATTTGCAAGGAATAAAATGAGCCTGTTTAGACAACCTGTCTACTACTGTCCAAATTTGATCATTCTTGTGGATAGTCTTTGGTAGCCCTTGAATAAAATCCATGGTAATATGCTTCCATGGTTTTTCTGGAATAGGCAAAGGTTGTACTAATCCGGCAGGCTTACCAGTAGAAGCTTTTACTTGTTGACAAATAAGACATGCTTCGACATATTTTCTTACATCCCTTTCAAGCTTTGGCCAAAAGAAACGTCTTTTAACGGTTGCCAAAGTAGCTTGAATTCCTCTATGACCAGAATATGGAGGTTCATGACATTCATGTATAACCTTCAACCTGTATGCTTGTGTAACACAAGTACGATTTCGGTAGAGTAATAACCCATTATGAATTCTATACTCTGTCAAAGGATCTCTTCCCTCCTTTTGTACCTGTGCATAAGGAGTAGCAAAGGAGGGATCGCTCACATATTCTTTTTTCATAGGTTCCAAATCAACAAATTCTGCTACAGATATAGCTTGAATACTTATCCGACTTAATGCATCTGCAACCTGGTTCTCCTTCCCAGGCTTATATTCAAGCTGCATCCCTTCAAAATCTTTTATAGTGTCAATGAGCTTTAACTGTCGCGCATTGATAATATCCTGCGTTTGTATATGTTTCAAGCTCTGCTGATCAAAGCGAGCTACAAACTTAGATCCCATAAGATAGTGCCTCCACTTCTTAAGCGCATGAACTAAGGCAATCAATTCCTTTTCATAAGTGCTATACTTTTGTTCTAATGGTTTGAGCATTCGGCTGATATAAGCTAATGGATGTCCATCTTGCATCAATACTGCCCCAATAGCATTTCCACTTGCATCCAAACAAACTGTACAAGGCTTATTCCAATCAGGTAGCACTAATACTGGTTCAGTTGCCATGTTCTCTTTCAGAATTCGGAAAGCTTCCTCGGCTTCCGGATTCCAAACAAAGGGGGTATCTTTCTTTAAAAACCTGCTAAGACGAAGGGTTATTTTTGCAAAATCCTTCACAAATCTGCGATAGTAACTGCATAACTGTACAAAAGATCGTAAGTCCTTGAGGTTTTCAGGCCGTGGCCAATCAATAATAACCCTAATCTTTTCGGGATCCATCCGTATGCCTTCTTTGGATATGATATGACCTAAATATCCAACTTCTTGCATAAAGAACCTGCTTTTGGACTCATTAACAAACAACTTATTTTGCCTCAGAAGGTCAAAAACCTGTTGAAGGTGTTGCTTGTGTTCCTCAATAGTTCTACTATATATAAGTATATCATCAAAGAAGACTACAACACTTTTCCCTAAGACGGGTGCTAGAACTCTCCCCATAAGACGACAAAAAGTTGCCGGAGCATTGGTCAGACCAGAAGGCATTACACGAAACTCATAGTGACCAAAAGTCGTTCTGAATGCCGTTTTACCAATATCTTCTTCCTTTATTCGGATTTGATGATATCCTGATTTCAAATCAATTTTGCTAAATATGCAAGCACCTCGTAACTCATCAAATAGGTCATCTGCTCTAGGCCATTTGTAGCAATTTCTGAAGATATCTGATACACCTTAAGATGGCTTCGCCCTCTAACGGCATGGTCCCACTTTCTGCCAACATCATGGGATATGGAGTTTGGGCTTTTACCCCTAACTCTAATCTCAAGAATTTCTTCAGGACTTGCTCCACATCATCCCAAAGACCTTGAGGCAAACTTGGTCCCCAAATTTCACACCCATATAAAACCACACTCTGTACTAGTGACCCAAAAAGTCTTATTTTAAGATGCCAGGACCACAGGAATGCTTTCCTACACATACTCTGCATAGCATACAGGGCCTTATGCCCGCCATCAATTCTCTGATTGACACAAGTGTTCCATCTATGATTTCTGTGGAATATCAGTCCCAAATATTTATAGGAATCACATGGGTTTACCATATTTCCCTGATATGTGAAGGATGCTTGCTCAATAGCTCCAACCGTCATAGTATTCGTCTTTTCCAAGTTAACTTGCATCCATGTGTCATCACAAAATTTCGCCAATCCATTCAAGTGATTCTGCAAATGCTCCTTAGAGCATGAAAAAATCACGACATCGTCAGCATACATCAAAAGCAAAAGCACATATCCATGAATTTCAACACCGCATGGGCAATTCTCCCGCAACACTTCTTCGAGTCTATCAATAAATAGCCCGAATAATGTGGGGGACATAGGACATCCCTGTTTAACCCCAATTGTGCTCTCCGTAAAATCTGGTTTTTCCAAAGAAAGAGGCCATGAGAGCTGAACCAAGATCTTCTCATAAAGAAGACTTACCGCATCTTGCAAGTCCTTCAGAACCTTTAATTGTTCCATGCGATCCCACAATTGAGCACGTGGAACCTTGTCAAAAGCTTTTTTGAAATCAACAAAAGCTACATAAATAGGTTTTTTCGTACCTTTTACCATGTCAAAAATCGCTTTGAGCACTAACAAATGATCCAAAGTTGACCTATTAGCCCGAAAGCCTGCTTGTGATTCTGCTCTTTTATGGTTGGTCTCTGCTTATGCACTGATCTTCTTTTCTAAAATAGTTGCAATGAGTTTTGAGAAAATGTTGCTAACCAAAATTGTCCTGTAATTATTCACTTCCAATAAGGATCCGCTCTTATGTATTGGGACCACTCTGTTTATCTGCCAGTCTGTTGGAATCCCTTGAGACATAGCTGCTGTAAACAGTTCCGCAATGTGTAGATGAATTTCTTTGCCTGCCCATTTTAAATGCTCTGCGCACAGCCCTGCTACATCCTTTGCCTTACCATTTGCCAAATGTTTTATGCCTTCCGCTACATCGTCAACTGAAATTATGAGATCCGACCTGGCCTGTGGGCCTGTTGCATGTTCACAATTATACAAACTATCTACATGATCCCACATTGCGGTGGCTGAAATAGGTAGATCTTTCCTCCGAGTTTGTTTTAGGGCTGTCCAAAATGATTTGGGTTCAGCAATAAATTTAAAACATAGATCCTCTTGACGTTTTCGGACAAATCTCCTCTTCTTGTCCCTGACTATTCTCTTATATTGTTTCTTAAAATGATCTTTATGCTCTGTGTCTGCTTTCCTCCATTGAAATTTTGCATCTCTACATTCTTTGTCAAACCATGATTTACATGGTAAACCCTTAGCTGCCCGGCTGACTCTAAAGATCTCATTTGCAGAGGCCAATAGAATTTCAGTGATTTGTTTACTTGCTTTGGCAACATCTCTATCCACCTGATATCGTTGAAGTTTGTCTCCAACACATGATTTATATGTATCTTTCAGCCCATACCTCATATGTAATCCTTTCTTTATTACCGGTATAATCTCGATTACATGATCTTGTTACGGGGTAAAGTTAGCGACAACGGATTATGATCTGATTCAACTTGCTCTTCTCCTATTGCAAAGGAGACGATCTGGGTCAATGCATCGTGAGAAATCATTACATAGTCAATCGTACTTTCACGGGCTCTACATGTGGTTTTAAAGGAGTCCGGAAATCTGCTCAATCCATTACATATCAATAAGTTAAGCGCCCCAAAAGGCCGGGCGGTTGTCTACCGGTTGGTGATTATTTTGTCTGTTGAATTCCTGTTCCACCCATTAAGGCGGAGTTCTTCTTCATTCATCATTTCCAGCCATCTCGGATCATTATCCTCTGACAAAATTGGCGCTTGCCATGTGCTTGTACGTCCATTAAAGTCTCCTGATAGAATTACAATCCCTTTGCTTTGGTATTTCATTATGTCCTGCTCCAGATCAAAGAAAAGATCATCACAAGAAGCCTCGGTAACTGAGTATGTTTGCTTATGCGGGGTGCGAAATAACATATTGCCATGTAATATAGCCTCTCTGAACCTGTAATTTCTATCCAAATATACTGGTTGTTTCTGTCTTTCTTGACACCATGTATCAGATCAGCCCAAGCATGCCTCACATAGCATGCCACGCCTCCATTCCCATTATCTCCATCTCTGAATTTCATGTTTTTAACAGAATATATTAATTCAAATCCTTCAATTTCTGGAAGCTCATACAGGTCATGCTCTTTGGATTCTACAAAACATATCATATCTATATCGGTAAGAAGCCCCTGAATACTGAAAGTCTTATCAATTGTCAGTCTGTTGATGTTCCAGATGATAATTTTCAGACCTCCCGCGCTTTCCTAATCTGATACAACAGCCTTACCTTTCGCCCATTTCACTGTTTTGTTATTCTGTTTTGTTATCCTGCTTTCACTGGAGAGAGAGAGAGAGAGAGAGAGAGAGAGGGAGAGAGAGAGAGAGAGGGGGGGGGGGGAGAGGGAGAGGGAGAGGGAGAGAGAGAGTATTTTAATGTCACACCACTAGGCAGCATCCAACTGGATATGTGACCACACCACACCACATTGCTCGGTTGGAGGGAGGGAGGGAGGGAGAGAGAGAGAGAGAAGAAACTTTTACTTTTCCATCTATAAGACCATCAGGTCTAATAGATATTGCATAAGAGAAATGTACGTATTGAAAATGTCAGATATAGTGTCCTCCCCTGAATGGAGCAACAATAGTTCTCCTCTGGTGTGTCTTTGTCGAATTCTTCAAATAGGTGTTTGTAACTTTTTATCGAAATCTCTCGAATCTCCAAAGATTCTGTTATGTATTGACCTACTTGTTTCACTGGCAGCGTAAAAAAAATCTATTAATGAGGTCGTCCTTATGCACAATTTATCCCTTAGCCTCTGGAAAGCCGAACAACAAAGTATGAAATGTGTCTCATCTTCTATATCTTGCAGGTTCGGTTTTCTCAGGGAATATTCCTCCATCTGCCAACCTTGACTCCTAAATGATGTGAGCTTAGTCTGATCCTGCAAATATTGTGCCTCTTGACCGTTGATATTTTCTCCAACAGATATGGCATTGGTGTTAGTCTTGGATTCATAACGTTCTTATAATCTAGCATCTTTGTACTTGCCTTTTGCTACATGCGGTACTCCATATTGGTTTCCACCCATTTCTCTGCATCTGCATACCATCTCTTGCTCTCACTTTCTTTCATGGCTGTGAGTGAGAGAGAGAGAGGAGGGAGGGAGGGAGGGAGGGAGGGAGTAGTTTTAACGCACGCCACTAGGCAAACATCCAATGGACATGTGACCACACACCACACTACATTGCTTGGTTGGGCCCTGCCCCAACCACCTTACATTAGTCTGTTAGGATTTGTGCGTGTGTGCGCGTATGCGTGCGTGTGCGGCGTCGCGTGAGAGAGAGAGAGAGAGAGAGAGAGAGAGAGAGAGAGAGAGAGAGAGAGAGAGAGAGAGAGAGAGAGATGAAGTGAAGTGAAGTGAAGTGAAGTGAAGTGAAGTGTATTATTACGTCTTTTGAGACCACCAGGTCTATTAGACGTTAAGAGAGTACAGTTTCATAGTCAAAAACAACTTCATGTGACAAGCACTCGGCATCGAGTGACTCGGCATCGAGCTCTCTTTCCTCTTCCTCTCCAATGATATCTTTATTTATTTTTAGAAGTGATTCTCTCATTTGTAGTACATCTAGCAAGAAGCTAGCCATTCTAGTTGCCGGTATATCAAAAAATAGGAGGAGATTGGGAACATCAATACCAAACTTGTCTCATAGCGCTTGATATGTCGGACATCTCAGGATCACATGTTCTTCGTCCTCAACCTCGGTCGAGCCACACACCCGGCATACTCTATGCTCGCGGGCAACTGCATACCATCTTCCAACCTCTACCTCGAGATGGTGTGCGCTCATTCTCATTCTGCAGATAGCATGCCTCTTTTTTATGGATAAGTTCTCATTTAAGTAGCTCATCTCGCGCAATAGGGGGTTCATGAGCTCTCTGTAATGTACCATCTTTGTGCCCGGTTGTGCCATACTCTATTTAGTACAGTTTCCTCTATCCAATCTCTTATCCGTTCCTTATTACTGCCCAAGTTTGCAATGTCAATCCCCCATTTCTTTAGCCACGTCACCCCATCCGCATACCAACCTTTCTCAAAAGTTTCCTTGAGGGCTAAACGAGGGAAGCTATTTTCCTCCTGGTTACCTAGTTTGCATAGGTATGTGAGGAATTGACATAGGGCCTCACACTCCAGAGGGAGCAATCCACATTAAATAACATTATCTCATATGGAGTTTGCACCTTCACACCTAGCTCTTCACGAAGAAATTTCTTACGTACTTTTCCAGGTTTTGCCACTGATCAAGAGGCAGTCCAGACCCCGAGACTTCGCACCTGTATAGGGCCACGGCCTGCACTAGTGTTTTGAAGAGCATCGTTTTTAGACTAAATTTCCAAATGTTTGCCTTTACGCATTTTCTCTGCATTGCAAAAAAGGCTTTGAGTCCTCCGTTTACTCTTTGTTCCACGGTTTGGTTCCATCTAAAGTGCTTGTCCACAATCAGCCCCAAATACTTATAGGATGGCGAGATCACTACCTGATTATCTTTATAGTAAAACTCATAGTTCTTGTCCAGATTTGTACCAAAAATCACCACATTGGTTTTGCTAAGGTTTACACGCAAACCCTTGGCATCACAAAAAGCAGCCAGGGTATCAAGATGTTTCTGCATCTCTTCCTTGCTCCTCGCTATCATAACAATGTCATCAGCGTAGAACAAAAGAAGAATAACATAACCTGCTAGTGGAGTGCCCCTCCCCCGCCTGAATCTGTCACCCACTTTTCCAGCTCATCTATGAATATCCCAAACAAAGTCGGGGACAGCGGACACCCATGCTTGACTCCAATATTACTATCAACCTTGTCCTTACATTCACTAAGAAAAGGAAAGGAAAGTTGCACCCATACCTTCTCATACAACATCTTCGCTGCATCTCTGTGTTCTGTTGGCACCTTTATCCTTTCCAAGAGATCCCACAAGTTGCTCCTGCACACTGTGTCAAATGCCTTGGTGCAGTCTACAAAAGTAGCAAAGAGCGGTTTTCTTTTCCCTTTTACAGAGTCTATCATGGCCCGGAATGTGACTAAATGGTCTATGGTAGATCTCCGAGGTTTGAAACCTGCTTGGCCTTTGGCTCTGACATTGTGCTTTTCAGTCCACCCACTGATCATTCTATGATAGAAGCGTAGAGTTTCGCAAATAAATTACTCACCATAATCATTCTGTAATTATTGGGGTCGCTTTTGTCACCTACTTTGTGAATTGGAATCACCCTATTAACCTGCCACTCAGGAGGGAGGGAGGGAGGGAGGGAGGGAGAGAGAGGGGTTGGCTACATGCATGACAAGAGATCATGAGAGATGGAAGATGACGAGAGATAGGGGGAGAGACAAATTTTTTACTCTCCCCCTGACAGACATTTTGCCTCTAACAGCCCTTAGGGGGTTTTCCATTGCTCTTTTTGTAGTTAGGGAAGTACCCTCCGAAAATGTCATCTATTCCCGTAAAAATTTAACGACCAACGAGTTGGCGTAACAGAGCTTGGGGTCAGCTCTGTGCAAATTCAATTTCGAAGAACTTATAGGATAGATGCAAACTCTGCGCAAATCTGGATTTTCCACACAGTAGGGCCACACATGGGATGATTTGCCTGACTACGAAGCAAAACTAAATCCATTTGGCAGCAAAGTGGAATTGATCCGGAACCCAAAACATGGCAATTTCTATGTAAACTCTTTTGATTCATCTAAGGCATGATTTGAATTGTTTTTGGTCCATTTTGAAGCTCGAAGTTGAAGCATGATTCACCGGTACGAATTTCTGGGAGCTACAAGCAAAGAAGGGCGTAAAACCTGGCATCAGATTGTCACAGATTCTAGTGTGCAGTAAACGGATTACACAGGGTATACCAATTTAAACAATAGTTGGACTGCACAGAAACTCCCAATGAGTGTTTGTGAAGCAGAATCGGTCCGAATCGTTATTTTTGTCTGTAACGACTGGACAACCTAGAGTTTGAGAAAGGAAGGAAGGAAGGAAGTATATTTTAACGTCCACGGAGACCAACTGGCCTATGAGATGGTTTTACAATATAGCGGAAAGTTTCCAAACACAAAATAAAACCACAGAAACCCTGTACAATGTATCTCTACCACTGGGATGAAAAAACCCCCGTGGAAAGAGCCACTTAAATTCATATCCTGATCACGGAACAAATACATCACCTGGAATCATAAAATAGCATTTGGAATCATAAAATATCCTAACATTACATGTTGTGTAGTTTCATCCAAATCAAAAAATCACTATATGTTGGCAAAGATGGTATAATTCAATAAGTTTATATACATTACAAGAAGGATCTCACCACATCCTTAATTTCCAATGCATGTATCTACATTTTTGCTCAAGGGTAGAGGCGTGGTACCTGCAGACCATCTAGGAGCTTAAGTTAGTATAATAATAGTAACTAGACCTGGGAACTGCAGGTGTCATAGCCACCACCCAGTTGTTATCCATGTCAAAGCTAAAATACAGATCAAAGCATGAAACTTTAAGAATGATACCATCATACTTTTCCACAATAAATCTCTTAGAATATCTCTACTAGCAAGCTTAAAGTAGTGTTCAATTCACTAGGGTAGAAATGAAATTCCTTACTGCTTGTATTTATACATAGCAGTCTTGTGTGTATGCACAAGGTAGCTGCTAATGATAACGAAGTGGCAATAAAGAAGCATTTCAGACACTACAAAGACAAAGACTGGGCACACAACAAAGAAGCCAGACTGTCTCAAAGAAGAGCAGCAAAGCCATGAAAAAGAAAAGAACTAAAATGGAGAAACACTTACCAGTATCGGTCAGCTACATCAGCAAATGGAATACACAACAAGCATACATGTTGAAAAGGAAAAAGTAAGAGATCAAATGCACAAGTTAAACAAAGCGCAGGGGAGGAAGTCAACAAAAGCTCTGTAGTACAGCAAAATGGGACTTAAACAAACATTAAAGAGGCACACGAAAACCTAACCTGGCAACAAGATGCAAAGAAAGGCAGAATTTCAAACAAGGAAAATCAGCAAAGTTAGTACAGATGGATAACATACAGAAAATATAAAAAGCAAAAAAGCAGAAAAAGTCAATGCAAGTAAAACACTTATACAAGGAAAAAGGAAAAAATATACATGCAAAGAGACAACAACTCTGAACAAGCCTTTTACTAGCTGCAAAGAAGGGCAGAACTTTGAACAACATCAGCAAAGGCAAGGTGGATAAACAACAGTGAAAAATAAACAGCTTACAGGAACATTTCAGCATGGATAGTGACAACAACAAAGGCCACACAGACCTTTATGGCACTGGTCTATAGATCAAGGTTTACTGTCCACAATAGAAATATCGGAGAAAGAAATCACGAGCATAGAAAATACTGGAGGTGGACCAAATGCTGGTGCAGATGCTTTCAACCCACAAAGGTACTTATGTCTGGTAGGAAACAAGAACAAAGGAAAGAAACCAGGTAATATAGGCATAAGGAAGGATGAAAATCAGATATTAGACATGTCTAGAACTCAGTTCGATGGAGAAATACCAGCCACAATTGTGAACATGACTCAATTGACAAGTTACAGTAAAAGCTAAACCTGCCATAAGACAAGAGAACATAGGAGAGGTCTACTACAGTATATACCCGCAGGAATTAAAGACCAAAAATAGCAAGGGAAAGAGCAGCCACAGTCAGCACACTGGAACAGGCAAAGGAACTATTACAACATTAGAAATAGTTAATAAAAGGTTTAAGAAAGGAAAAGGGAGGATGGAAATTAACATGTTAAAGTGAAACCAAATGGGAAGGAGAACAGAAAAAAACAAGCAAGCAAGCAAATGAACTGCAGAAGCAGTCAAAGAAAAATGGAAAGCAATATCAGAATAATTTTGCTCAGAGGAGCCTAGACAATTAGAACTACACTGCCATTGGAAACGGAAGGCACAAGAAGTGCATTAAATTAAAGAAAAATAAAACCATAGAGCAAAAAGGAGAAGATAGCATATCAGACGAAATCAGCAAAGGCACAAAGGAAAAAAGGAAAAAGTTACAGAAAAAATAAAAAGCAACAAGAGCTAAGAGGTCTAAGCAACTCAAGCAAATAAAATAAGTGAAAGTAGCATAGAGCAATTAGAAAACTAGGAATAGGAAATGCCTACTAGGCAGGAAGTAAAGATCAAACAAAGCATAAATAAATTGGCACAAGCTAGGCATAAAGGCAAAACAAAGAAGCAAATTTCCATTGGGCAAAAGGGCACAGGATAAGCCTACTGCAGCAGGTACAGGCAGGAAAAAGGAGAAATATAGCAAGGAAAAAACCATATCCTGCACGCCACCCCTTGGCAAAGAAACCAGCACAACAAAGGCAGATTGTTAGCAATTAGTTCAAGGAAGGTAAAGGGAGGAAGAAATTCAACAAATTAAAGTGAAATCAGAGAGGAAAGAGTTATAGACATAAGTACCAAGCAGACAATAGAAATTCAGAAGCAAACAGAAAAATTGGAATGCAAAGTCAGAAGCATAGACAAAAAGATCTACCTAAGCAAATCACGAAAAAAGAACCTCAAGAAATACCTTTGAAGAAAGCTGGAGAAATGGAGAAGGAAACGTTGAAGAAAGAGAATGCAAGTAACCAGCGGAAGAAGGTATGAAGGGCCGAAACTTGTGAAAGAAGAGGACGACAGACGAGGCACTCCAAAATTTCAAGAAATCCGGATGACTTGGCAAGCGGGAAAGGGCAATAAAGGCAGCATTACTATCAAAGAAACTAACCACTAAGGCAAATAATAACTTAGGTTAAGAAGAAGACAACTTCAGAATAAAGAATCCTAACAAACTGGAGGCCAGAAAAAATCCCATATAACCATACAGAACCAATAGCCCAAGAAAGGGAATGACCCAGCCATGATAAAAAAAAATTTGTTCCCAAGGTTGGGACATACTGATTCGAAAAATTGCCTTCAAAGAGGCCTAAGAAAATAGTTGGACACGTTTCGGGACCAATTGTATCGGAGATCAGTTTTTAGCCTCAAGATGCAAAAGATAGCAATCCAAGGAAGAAGAGAAAGGCATTTTCCACAAATCCTAATGAGTCGATGCCCCCCGAAAATTCTTTGGCATTGATTGTTCATGATAATTAGTCTGATGCAATCCAAAGCAAAAAAAGAAAAGAAAGAGAGAGACCAATTGATTGGTCTAATAGTGCAATTGGTACAATGCTATCTCTAATGAAGGAGTATAATATAAAGTTCATAACAATGGAAACATTAATCTTTCCCCCAGTCAATGGAGAGAAATTATGATCAAACTTTAACCATCAGTGGAAGGCTTGGAAGACTTGAGGCAGTTGAGAAACAAATGGGATAAGTTTCGGATCAAGTTCAGGGATGAAAAAAGAGGCTTCTGATAGGACTACTGCAGAGTCTTCAAATTGGCCATGATTTGAATTCATGGAGGAATTGAAGCATGGACAGACTCATGAAAGAGATATATCTGGTGGAGGTGATGATGGAGATTTCGGCCCTGAAGCATTTGAGGAATCTCAAATGTATACAAATGAATTTATGTCCTAAGTATTCTATGAAATAATAGGCATTGAAGCATCTTTTCGAGAAGAAGACTTTATAGATTTTGACAATTCTAGAGCAATCCCTGATGATCCTATTAGCCCTATTGATACTGAAAAGAATAGCAGCAAAGATACTTCAAGTGCTTAAACGGATCATAGTGGTAAAGAAACACCAAGTGGTTGCAATGTTTCTGAAGCTAGCCCAAGGTCAGTTGCTTGCAATCAACTTGGAGTGTCTGGGAAGCCTACAACAAAGAGAAGATCAAGAGTTCATATTGATGAAGATATAACAAGTGGCATAACAAAAATGGCCTTTTGGTGAAAATGAAGCAAGGAAATTGGAATTTATGAAAGAGGATTCTAAGTAGAAACGTGAATTGATTAAAGAATTGGAGTCAATGAGATCAGCAAACAGCTTGAAAATAGCAGAATCCATGGCCAGCATGACAAAAAGTATATGTCAGATGACTGGGATACACTGCTGGAGATTACCAAACTAGCTTAAGCCAAACAGAGTTCATAAGTACCAAGGTAATTCTTCTATCATTCTCTTCTTTGTCTTATTTTGTGACCTGTTACACTTTAATAGATGTAGTTCATTCGATTCGATTATATTTTAGTTGGTATGTGATTGAAGGAGAAGAGTATAAAGTTGTTGCAGGAAATGTCTTGTCACTTGCTGTCTCAAAATGGTACTAGTTGATGACAAATTTGTAAAACATGAAAGTATGCATCATGACATTCTGCAATCTGCAATCACATACGAAAAAGTTGTCATTGTTTTTACTCCTACATAGGATGGCGCGCAATCAGTTGTGTACCTTCATATCCTTCCCTGCATGGCTCGCCAAAAGGTTTTTGCAAGGTTCAAAGCCAAATGAACAGTGCATTGACCAAAATTGCAACAATAACATAGGTTTAAAGCATAAATCTTTTACTTCATATAACAATCACATATGCCAAAGTTTCTTGCTACAGTATTTTGGTAAATGCCAAATGAACAGTGCGTTGACCAAAACTGCTACAGTAAAATAGATTTAAAACATAAATCTTTTACTTCATGTGCACCCAATCCTGCAACTTTTTATTGAATTTTGCATATCAAACTGTTTACATTCCTGGTCATACTATTGGATGAAAAACATCAAACAAAATGTTGAATTGTTGAACATTAAAAATCAAATGAATGAGATCAATTCAACCAATATTTACACACATTCTACCTCTGCAAATCCTTTTGTTTGAATCTACCATAGGCACATTTGCCATCGGGAAACACTTTGAGAAGGAATCTTAGGTTGGACTATTTTGAATTCCCGAGCAGCACTAGTGGAATTGTAATATTCTAATATGTCATTTGCCCTTTACTAATTTTTTAACCTCGAGTCTGAACTGTTGGACCCTGCAGTATTTGTTTGGCAGCTAGCCTCTTGTATAACATTAATGAACAGCCTTGAATGAGTAGCTACACCTTGCATAACTGTGACGGGCCTGGCCAGTTAACCTCTCGGTAACTGGAGATCCCATCAATCTCTACCGTTGGATCTACCTAAGCCTAGGAGCTCAAGAAATTGACACATCCATGCTTAGCTAAAGAATTTAATCTTTGTATATATTCTAAGGTCCCAAAAATATCCTTGCCTATTACTCATTAATAACCTCGCACAACAATTAATGTTCTTGATAACTATAGCCTTAAGCCAGTATATATAATAATAATAATAATCAAGTTTATTGAATGACAATCCGCACTTCTACTCTCGCCTTCCTAAAGCTTGGCTACTCTCCAGAGCATCTCGCACCTCTGCTTACACCATCAACCACGGGGTTAGTCACACAGACTAAGTGGGGACCGGGGATCTAGAACATGTCTAACATCAACAATACAAAGCATTAACCTAAGAATAATAACTTAGCCTTACCGTAGCCTCGCCTCTGCAATCCAAGTTACTAGTCCAACAAAATAATTACACCATGAGTATCCGCTATAAGCATGACCATTGCAACTTAATTCCAATGTTTAGGACCACATATATTGTAAGATTCTAGGATTTGCCTCAGCAACATCAGCAGAACAATTCCAGCAATTACATGCATCCCCGAGTCTCCTCCGACAGCCCAATCCGTGTGAAGACTGGGATGGTCCAATCCGACAGTCCTCCAGACTGTTCCGTTCAGCCTAATTCGGCAGGCCAGGCTGGCGATCTCCATCGGAATCCGACCTGCTCGGCTCAATCCTCCAATCTGACATGTGACGTCTAAGTTGCCTAAAGCATTCCAAGGACAACCCTTACTTTGTTAGTACTCACATAAGCATCTTGAAATGCAGATTCTTTAATACTTTAATTTAGTACTCACCTAAGCATTCACATAAGCATCTCGAAATGCAGATTCTTTAATACTCACCTAAGCATTTTAAACATCTGAAATAACTCTTTTTTGCCACATGAACCACAACAAATACTATAAAAGGATTCATTATCATACTCACCCACCTCTATACACATGGGGTCAGGAAAGAGAAATGTTCGTGGCGGCATTGGCCGCCGCGATAAATTTCTTGTAGACATTATTTATGATGAATGAAGTTGTAATATTCGTCGCACTGGGCAATCTATAACCCATGGATTGAAATTGATATCTATCTAGAATTGGCACATTCAGGTTCTAGAGCATGCCCAACCATTCATCCGCCCCAAGCCTGCCCTACTGCTAGTTCGCCTAATTTCTATAAAAAGCATTCATGTCTAGAAAACATTTGCCAACGTAACTAATCTTGTAACTCTATTATTTGCCCGACCTTCTAAATTATGCTTAGACAAATTTGGCCTTAAGGGCAACCTTGATTACAGTTCCCCAAAAACTACTGGGACAAATTTAGCTTTCGAGATTGCCATGTGGCGCAGGTAGGTGCCGAAAAGAGGCTACCGAAATGTACCCTTTCCCTTTAGTGTTATGTAAGATTTTTAACTCCACTAGTCCACAATATTAACGGATGGTTTATGTGCACTGTACACACACCATTGGCCCTGTTTCGCCCTGTGCAAAAACAACAAGCTCTTGATGCTCCTCGAAAATGGCTAGCCATTTCACATGACTTCGACGGCAATGACGACATCATATAAGGCCCAGATTCCACTAGGCCGGCAGTTGCTGTGAGGACCCACGTGAAATAAATAAGCGGCTATTGGGATTCCACTACATGGTGGAAATTCTTGAGGTGGAGTCAGTTATGAGGATTTGTTGTGACGGGGGATGTTGCCTGGCAGATGGCCGGCAGATGCAAGGAAAGTTGCCAGCTAAGCTGAAGAAAGCTTCAATCTAAAAACTACCACGACTTCTGTGGGATGCTGATTCCGGCACTTTGGTTCCAAGTACCTGGTATTTGTTGCAAGCAAGATTGCAATCTACCGGCCTAGTGGAATCGATCGTCTTATTTAACAACCATGGCATGTTTGAACCAGTTTTTCCTTCGATGTGGCTTTAACATGACACTCACGAAAAAATTCGTTAAATCCACAAAAACCTCGTGTATTTTTTTTGGTTCAAACATGACCGTAGTGATAAATAAGACGCTCGTAGTAGAATCTGGGCCTAAATTGCCCATAAGCATTGCATATATGTAGAGGTATGCCCACTTGTGTATAATACTACGTGTATTCCAAATCCCATGTCAGCACCACGTCGCAGGACACGCACTTACGCACTATAGGGTGTATTGATGGGTAAACTGGCAGTTTAGTAGAAGCCATGGCCGCTTCCTATTCTGGAGCCCGGATCTCGCTTCAAAAGTCGGGTATGCTATCTAGGGAGCAACTGTTTCAACTCTTTCAAGAATTTACACAGCTTATTGACAAACCGGGTATGTTGTTTAACGCTTCTACTGTCAATTGGAAAGCATTTGAAAGTGCAATGCCGCAAACTACCACTTAGAAGATGGGTTAAGGATTTGTACCTGAAGCAGCATAGGTTTCATGACTTACTTGAACCAAGTCAGTCATTTTTTTATGTGCATGGGATCTCTGTACTTCTGCTTTTTTATCCTCTATAGGAGGTACAACCTGCAATAGGAGCAAATTAATTAACATTGCCAGAGGTAATGTCGTGTAACGCCTTCTTATTTCTTACCTGTGAACAGAAGTAAAGAAACGGATAGCTGATGCTGTGAAGGGCAAAAAGGTCAGAATTTAACCTGCAATGTCATGGTTCGTTAATAACTATGAAATATTACTTCCCAACAATTTCGTTTGAAATTGAGATATAAAGCTTTACTTTGGCTGAAACTGTACAATATTAAATTTGGAGCTGCCTGCTATAGAGAATCATAAACTTTCAGAATGAAATGGAAATTGCCTTATTTATCTGGGGTACATGTAATCAGGAAGCAGTTGGAGTTACCACCGAAATTCAAGAAGAAATTTTTCTTAGAATGGGTGTTGGTAATGCTTTTCTCACTAATTTAGAAAGATGTTATAGGTGCAAAACAATGCTGGTTCTGTTGCTTAGCGGTAGTTACATACTCATATAAAACATTCCACTTACTGTTTTTGATTCTATATGGAATCACATCACCACCTTTTATATTTTTTCAGAGCCAAAATTTGGCATTGCATGTTTGGGGAGAGTAAATATTGTGTATAAGGATGATCGGGAATTAATGTTGAAGTTCTATGAGTTTGTGTCCAGGTGAGCATCTCAAAAGGTTTTTATTTCTTTATTGCTCCTCCTTTTTATTCCTCTTTAGGTTTATTTGTTTTGGAAGCCAAACTATATTAAGAAGTCAATAAGATTGAGTGATTTACTTACAATAGTATGTCTGCAGAGGAATCTTGATGATGTGATATCAATCTGCACAAAAACCTTTGAAATTATAAGGTACCCCCTTAAGTAGCAACAAAACTCTACCGAAGTTTGGTATTACCATCTCCACAGTCACAATCACATCTTGTGTATTCTGCATCAACCTCACCTCCAATTATTATCATTCCATCCACCTGGTTTTAGTAGTCTAAGGTCGAATTTGCAGGCAAGAATTAGCATCTGACTTTTTCTGCATCCTATACATGTGTCATGCCCTTGCCTTCTTTTACCAAAAATTTGTCTTTGCCATGTTATTGAGATTGAAGCAAAAATTTAGATTCCAATGGCAAGGTTCCCTGATAAGACAGATGGAAGATACAAATTCGATTGATGCAAATTGTGAAAGAAAACGAATGATATTCATGATGTAGTTGTCAGATGCTGATACAGTTGTCAATTCATCATTGATTTGACAAAGATGATGGTAAGACACTGCATCTTTTGATTGAAAAAGGCTTAGTGAATGGACAGAATGGAAATGCGAAAATGCAAGTAGATATTGAAAAGAGATACGAACCTTGGTCATTGAGCTTTTTGTTGGCTATCGTACATCCTTTGGTATGCTATCAAGCACTGTTAAGGGAAGAACTTTGAAATATATTGGTGAATCAAACAAGCAGAATGTGAGATCCATATATTGGTGAATCGAGCAACTGGATATGTGGAAAACAGGGCTGGAAAAAACAGGACTGGAAGCCACCGCAGAACAAGGATGATGATAAAATGGACAGGGTATAACAAAGTCCATATAGCCAGGACATGCAATTAGCAAAAGGAAAGCGTTCACGGATTATATGCTGGCATGTCCCTTGTCTTTAGAAAAACCATCCCTCAATATTGGACTATTAAGGGGGAATACAAAGATGGCAAGGTCATATACCCAATTGTTTGGTCTTTTCTTATATTGATTAGACAGTTCAGGATAAGGACCATGGAATATTATTTCCATAGTTAAGTATGCATCTGAATTTAATAAAATACTAATTGTATTCCAGTGATTGTTTCAACTCAGACTCTCTGCAATTCCTTGTGCGTCTAGGTTCTTTTCTATGTTGTCTAAGCATTCAAAGTATTCTTGTGGCATAGAGAGGAAATGGCTTGTGATGAGGCTGAACTAGGACGGGATGCTTTTCAACAGAAAATGCAGCAATTTCAAAGAACGCAGGAACAAGTATGTGATTGCCTTTGTGTACTTCTCTTTTTTCCATCTTGCGATTCGTGTATTAAGAGAACCTACTTGTAATAGCAATTGAAGGTACTACAGCAGCTGAGGAGTTTACCTGTCAATAAACAGCAATCTTTTATTCACGAGGTAATGCTTAAGCATCTGTGAAATATAGTAGTAATTTTATTTCTGTTTTGGCCTGGTTTTGCAATAAGGGTTTGTCACATAATATTGGAAAACCTTCCTTTTACAAGACAGTGAATATAATTTCCGTTTTTTCATTAACCCTGATTGTCCATGCAGCTGCAAGGAACAATGCAATCCTTATGTCAGCAGGGGCATCATTCTATGAGTGCCTCTGAAATCCAAGATCTCTTTCAACATTTTCAGCAGCATCACAAGGCTTAAGATGTTTGATTGGATACTTTTGCTGAAAACAAATATGGGTTTTAACAAAGTTAAAGACAGATTTTGTTGCCTGCGTCTTTACTACTAACGGGTGGGATCAGAGGTGTCTTTATAAGTCTTGTTACATATGAATACAGACCCTATCACAAAATATAGAATATCCAATGCCTTAACAACGTCAAACAAAACATTGAATAACCATGCTCGACCCACGGGGCATGTCGATGTCCAAATATCAATTTCCTAAGAAGTGCACTTGAGAAACTAACTAATTGAATCGAGATCCCGTATTAGCATCTTTTGCCCTACCTCAAAGTCAATTGGGTGGCAAAAGCAATTTTTCTCAAATACTCCTCCACCAAAGCACCTTTTCTCAAGCGCACTAAAAAAAACCATACCCCAAACAGTGTTAAATTTTGATTATCAAAAAACAGGCAAAATAGTTTTGTACCTTTTATGCCTTTCGCATGGCAGATTGTTCTCAAATTCCAGCCTTTACAAAAATTTAAAATGACAAAATTCAAATTTTTAATCAAAAAATGTAGAACAGACACATTTTATAACTAAAAAAAGAGTACATAAAGAAATCAACTAATGAGCGGCATTGCTCTTCTAACTTTTGCTACATGTCAATCCTTAAAACATGTTTGCCAATCTATGGACTTAAAACATGTTTACCAATCTATGGATTCAAATGGTTCATCACATATTAAGACCAACATTGTTGCGTCAAGTGTCTCTAGGTTCATATGAGTTCTTATAGCACTTTTGATAGCATTTTGACAATCTATGGATTCAAATGGTTCATCACATATTGAGACCAACATTGTTGCGTCAAGTGTCTCTAGGTTCATATGAGTTCTTATAGCACTTTTGATAGCATTTTGACAGGAAAAACCTCGCTCACAACTTGCTGTGCTTTCAAGAATGACCATGCAACATTGCCATAAGTTCGTTAGGGCTGGAAAAATTGTTCCACCAGTTATCACAAGTTCCATTTTCATCTCTCACTTGATGTATTATCTCTGCAAAGGCACACAAACAAAATTTAAGCTTCTGTTACCAAATCCAAAACATAAAGAGTTTTGCTAAATCTCAATTAACATAAGAACTGTCTGCATGCACACCCACATGTACCTGTTATGTTTGTCTATCTTGCACATGAAAACTGATTGTGCCAAGGCTGTCCGGTAGTAGCAGGCGAGCCCTCCGTGTCCCCGCTTTCCTGTGCATTCATTGAAGATGGAGTAACGCTGGTATCCTAGCAAGTCGGGTAGCTTATCTCCAGCATGCTCCCATGTTTTCATGAGGAAGATGAGGCCCATATCGGTGGCAACCGAGTTGAGACTGTCTCCAGTAGCATGAGGGGTGGTGGAAGTGGAGGCAGCATGTGGCGTGCCAGCACTGGCATGTCATTTTAGGTTTTGAGTTTCAGATATCCCACATTTCTATTTTTTAGTTTCTTGAATCCCATATTTCGAACATAGACCTCATTTTCATTCAATCTCGTAGAAAATGATTTTTTCGCCCTTAGCTGCAATACTTCAATGGATCTGATAATTCTTGGCATGATTGCTATGTTTTTAAGGGCCATTCTCCTCAGATTAGCCTTCCAAAGCTTATGTTTTCATTTAATACAAAAAACTGAACAAGAAGACTCAATCGACATCCTAGAATAGGATGGAGAGCTAGAAGACAATATAAATTATACATATATATATATATATAAAAGAGGTCTCCTAGGAGATTTTGGGTATGTCCAAGGCAAAATGGGACGACATTGATAATCATGCTTGGAACTGCCTTCCCTCATTTGAGGATGATATATGGCACCAACTCTATCAGATGAGGAGGGCTATCTTCTTTAATGCCTAGATGCCATATAGTTGTAGACGATTTAGGAATTGCAATTCAAGAAAAATGAAGATGAGATAGGTTAGAAATGATGCAACTCTTGATGAATGAATTAAATAATATTATTGCAGTAAGATCTGGCAAGGATGGAAGTGTTTTCTTGCATGCTTCTGGCAAAAAGGGATGAAGTATTGAGGATTTGGAAATGGCCGAAAGGCATGAGATAGCCTTGGAATGAGCCGATTTGGGCCTCAGAGAAGCCGAATTGGTTAAAGAATGCAGAATCAAGGAGATTGAAGCAAGATTTGGCAGCTGCAAATCTGATTTTGGAAGCCAAAAACCAACAAAAAAATCGCCCGATTTGGGCTCTAAAGAGGTCGAAATGATATGAAAGCTCCTTGGCAAGCAAAATCGGCAGGATTCAAGATGATTGGTGTTGGATTTGATGGCCTGGAAGCTGGAAACTTGTGCTATAGGCTGATGCCGAGTTCGTCATCTATAAACTGTAAACTAGGTTAGGCTTAAAAAATAAAGATAATAGTTGATTATTGAATTAATGAATTTTAACCAAAGGTAAGGGTTATATATATTTAAATACCTTGAAATAAACTAAATTAGAGATGGGTAAAATACATGGTAGAGGTATTACGAGTTGGGAATGGGCGCAGAAATCAATAAACTAGTTAGCAGGGTTATGGAAGCCACGGTCGCTAAGGTTATAAGTAGTAATTTGAAGGAAAGTGATCTAGCTCAAAATAATAAGATATTAGCGAAGGTTGTATTTTGTTTAAGCACCGGATATTGCATGTTGCATTGTAGAGATAGTAATATTCATACGAGCTTATAACTGGATTTTCTTTGTTGCATGAAGTGTAAACTATGGGAATTTTTGAGGTAAACTTGCTATGGAAATGTGCCTAGTCGATGTTGGGTGGAATTCATAGTATTATGATTTTTATATGGTATAATTCTTTGATATAGACCTTTGGGGCCGGAGTCTAGGTGCGATGGTCTAGACTCGCGGCTTTTGCACAATAAGAATGTAAATGGTATTATTTGACATTGGGCGTTGGTACCGCATGGTACAACATCATGCACAGTTAAGTGGTCCTCCAATGCTGGACGCAGCGTGGATGGGTGTGTACACACGTGGTTACCTCGCCTCTATATCACTGGCCTGATCAGCCGAGTTGACCTTGCTCAGACCCAGAGGAATATTGGTTGCAATGTTTAATGCTATGATTGCTTAGTTATTATATATGTAGGAACATGACAGCCTGCACACACCATTGAAGTGGAAGATATGTGATGATGTAGCATGTGAGTTGGATAGAGAGGACTCAATTATAACTTATTTTTCTTTCCAATTATTTTGTTTGCAGACATTGCATGGACTCACCAAGAAGAAGCAATAGTTGTGTGGTTATAGTGGTGCGGGGGAAGCCACGATGGTGGACGATGGCAGTGGAATAAATAGGTTCCATCCAATATTTGTCTTGGTAATGGCAACATTTTAGGCAACGGTTTTACCCTGATTCTTTAGATAGATAGAGACCACTACTAAGGGAAAAGGCCTTCATTTGTTCATTATTATAGCTGTCTCTCAAACCAGTTTTGAAGGACCCCAATGTTCTCTGTGAGTCGAACCCACATACATGTTGGCTGTAGAATTGGAGAAATTGGATAGAAACTAGAGGTGTAGTATCTTCATGTGCTTTTGCATCTCTAAGGTTTCTCTTGCTGATGACCTTTTATACCGTATACCATATTTTTAAATGGAGCACTTAGGGGTTGGGTATTAACTGACTTCACTAGATGGATAGAGGCAAGTTAGCATGTTCCCATGAGCCAATGCATACCCCATTCAAAAAGTTATTTCTTGACGGCTTCTTGAACACTTTGTCATATTTTGCCTATATGAGTTAGACCTGTTAACATGAAGAACATTCAGCGGAATCATGAAGGCATGCATCCACACCATTTTATTTTTGCAACAAATTGACATCTCTGGGCCAAGTTTGTCGGACCAGGCCGTCTAACATTAGTTCTACTTTTTTTCTTTCTGGGTGATTTTTTGAGCTGAAATTTGAGCCCAATTTATTGTTTCCTTGTAGCAGGGTTTAAGGCTCGATCTGACGAGTTTTTGGGTTTTAATTTTCAACATTGAAGCAAATTATTGGCAGAAATGGATGCCAAATTTGGGAAGGCTTTTGCTGCACCGCTGTTGCTTCTAAATTTTGTGACGTATGTGATACTACTGGGCCTTTGCCGTTGGGCCTTAAACGAGTACCTTGATGCACCAGGAAGCAAGAGCCTAAGAAATTTTTTTTGTTTTTTTTTCTTGCAGGGCAGTTTGTGCATAAATTAATGGGTTTTAAAACCTTGATTTGCAGGCCAGATTACGTATACTCTGGTAATGTTCTCTCTGATAACTGGCACCGTTGGAGTTGCTTCAGTTCTTACGGTTTACATCACCTCAAGAAATGGAGCCCTGAGACTTATGCCTCTGCTTTCATTGCATGGCTTCTTAACATTCTTTCTTTTGCCAATCGGTATAATTTCTTTGATCTAAACGGTTTCTATGCTTCTTTTTTGGAGCGCCGTATTCCTACTCCGGGAAGTGGTAAACCCGGACAAGAATTCGTGGTAAGCTTGGCCATGGATCGAATCACCATCGGCCTGCCAATGCATCATCCATCGGCCATCCCGGATGGCCCATCCGCTATCCAAGGCATGCATTCAAGCCCATGCTATGGATTGGAACCGAAGGAAAGGGACTGCTCACACCCGCTTAAGGAATAGACTCGTCGCTGCTATGGAGAATGATGATCCCTCAATCATCACCGTACCAACGAATCTGCAATGGCCCTTGCAACCTGCAGCGGGCGGTCGCTTGAACCACCCGGCATGATATCGGCCGCTGCGTGGCGCCTCCATTCACGGCTTGATCGATGATCACCTCGCTCACGAAAGACGCGCCGCTCGTTCACGGCTTGTCCAGGAAAAAAATTTTGTGGACATCTATTTCTTGTGGAAAGAAATAAATATTGTTTTCTGCCCTTGTTTTTAAAGTTTTTTTTTTAGTAATGTGCTCCATTGCTCCAATGTGCATTTTGAATATACATGTCAACCTAACAATTTTTTAGCATGCTGCTTTCTTTTGCTAAGAAAACCCAACTTATCAAGTTTTTTTGCAAAATCAGTGAGTCACTGGATAACCAACCTTAACAGTAACTATTGTCACATAATCACCCTAACCTAATGTCAAATACCCTAGCATATGCAAGTGTAATGGTTAGCCTGGACAATGGTAGTAGGTGCAATGGTTAGCCTGGACAACTAAGTGTAGTGGTAGACTTGGACTTCCAAGTTACATGGTAAACCTAGACAAGTTAGTGTAGTGGTAAACCTGGACATGCACTTGAGATGGTAAACTTGGACATGTGGTTGCAATGGTTAACCTAGACATCCATGTCTAGTGGTAAACCTGTTGAGATGGTAAACCTGGACATGTGGTTGCAATGGTTAACCTAGACAACCATGTCTAGTGGTAAACCTAGACAAGTTAGTGTAGTGGTAAACCTGGACATGCACTTGAGATGGTAAACTTGGACATGTGGTTGCAATGGTTAACCTAGACAACCATGTCCGATTGGTAAACCCGACATGCACTTGAGATGGTAAACCTGGACATGTGGTTGCAATGGTTAACCTAGACAACCATGTCTAGTGGTAAACCTAGACAAGTTAGTGTAGTGGTAAACCTGGACATGCACTTGAGATGGTAAACTTGGACATGCAAGTGCAATGGTAAACTTGGACATGCTAGTGCAATGGTTAGCCTGGACAAGCATGTGAAGTGTTAAACCTGGACATGCAAGTGTAATGGTAAACCTAGACAAGTTAGTGTAGTGGTAAACCTGGACATGCACTTGAGATGGTAAACTTGGACATGTGGTTGCAATGGTTAACCTAGACAACCATGTCTAGCGGTAAACCTTTACAAGTTAGTGTAGTGGTAAATAATTAGGAAGCATGGTAGAAAATGTTGCACCAATGACAGTGGAACAATGCCATGCAACTTAGATAAGGATAGTGGATTGCATGGAACGTCAATCATGTGATATTATTCCCTTGCATTGCGTGTTATACTATTAAATGGTACATCAATCATAGTTGAAGAGTCCCATATCAATCATAGTTGAAGAGTCCCATATCAAGCACAGCCTGCGTGTCTGGGTTATAAGAAACCTCGTCTATGTAATGGTCGAACAGAGCATATTTTTAAATTTGAAATGAAATCTAATGGTTGAAAAGAGCAAATGGCTGTTTGCCACGTGTAAACCTGTCTGAAGCATGAGCTCGACTGTTTTGGCTATGGCCGAGTTCTTTTTCCCGGGTGAATGCGCTCAGTGTTAGTTCCGATCAGCTCGCGCTCCCACCTGATCAAGGCCGAGAGGCAAACCGAAACTCGAACTCCATTCATCTGGCGCCAGCTTGGGCCGCTTGCATTGAAGGGCAGGGCTGCCACAGAGCTAAGCCCTATTTTTGTGGAATCTTGGGCTCAAGCGCAATGCCATCAGATTCAGAGAGCCTTTCCGACTCTGATAGTGAGTACCAACCTAGCTATGAAGAGAGGAAAGCTGCAGCAGCCGAGAAGGGGAAGGATCCGGTTGATTTTCAAAAGGGGGCAAAGAAGGGATCTGCCAAGGGGGCAAAGAAGGGATCTGCCAAGAAAGCACAGGCAGAAGAAGGGGAAGAAGGCACAGGGGAGCGTTTACCTCCTGAGGTTGAAGCAGCTTTCAGTGATGACGACTCTGAAATAGAGGAGCATCACATGAAGCAAGCATACTACTACTCCCTCAAGAAAAAGAGGCATTGTCTTTGCTAGTCCCGGTGTGTATGGGACACCCAAAAAAAGGTTGAGGTTGCAGGCACATATGAGCAATGTGCATAACCTTGCAGTTGTTGTGGAAGGAGCACCAGTCGGTAGACGAAGGCAGGCAACAACAAAGCAGAAGAGAAGGCCAAACCGCGACCTTTCGGGATATCATATTTCCTACAGAATGGACCCCGAGTACAGGTACTTGAGAAATCAGAGAAGATATTTGAGAAGGTGCCAAGACCATGCAATGAAGATTGGTTGGGAAACGGGTTAAGCGAAATGAAGGGGTTGATAGGAGATAAGGAGGCGACCCAAGAAATATCTTTGAAGAGTATGTTGCCAGGAGGAATGCTGAGTGGGAAAAAGACAGGGAGGCTAGAATTGCCAGATATACGAAGACTATAGCAATTGTTTATGGCTTGGAGGGTGTTGAAGAGCAAGAGTGGAATCCCTTGGCTGTCGACGACAAGCAGACAAGAGAATCCGAGTGGAATTCCCAAGTTAACCGTGTCATGGCAGATCTAAATGAAGAAATCCTCAGATCTGTTGTGTCGGAGGAGCCACCATCAGCAGAGCCCTCGGGCAGCCAGGTAAGTCCAGGTCCTTCAACTAGCCATGAGAATCAGCATTCCCCTTTTCCTTCTCCTCTGATGCCCCATGCTGTAATAGAAGATTCTGATATGATTACACCATCAAAACCAATGAGAGGGTCCTGCCCCATGAGAACAATGTTGAGCCTAGGTCCAGACTATAAGCTTGATTTCCACACCTTACAGCAGATAGAGGACCTGTTTACCATGGCTGGGACTGGGAGGCCTAAATCTGGGAAGAAAATTGTGCTTTCATACAACTGCCAATGGCCCATTCACGTCAAGAGCCCAATATGGGTTTGGGGTTCTGTCAAGAGAGGTGAATTCATGATAGAGCAGACCCAGGCAGAGTGCTTTGAGCGGACAGGCACGGACGATCCCGAAAAGATGTTTAAATCATGGGTGAACGAGGAATCTGTTGGGGCATATTTAATGTAAGTCAGATTTATTTCATGCATTTCAGATTTATAGGCATTCAGATTTCATATGCTTTCAGATTTCATATGCATTCAGATTTATTTGCTTTCATGCATTCAAAACAGGATTCTATCCCATGCAATTCCCATTGATCAGAGGAAGCATCATTGCTGGATACATCCTAGTTTGATGGGTCTGTATCTCTGCAAACATGATCACCTCTTCGAGAAGCTGCTCCCACTCCCACCAGCTCCATTGAAGCAGAAGAACAAGAGACAGGATTCAAATGAAGACGAAGATCTAATAGAAGAAATATTTTGGTATTGGCTGCCCGTATGCCGAAGGTAAGTTGACCATTTCTATTTCCCATTAGTGTGTTTTCTTTTACCCTCAAGCACTGATTTTTGCACACGGTAGTGGCCATTGGAGTCTGTATGTATTCTGCCATGATGTCGAGATCTGCAAAGCTCTTGGGACGAACACACCCTCGTTGCTCCACTTTGACTGTGTTAGTGGCTACCATTCAACCTTGAAAAATGCTGCCATCAAGTCAGTCATTTGTGTTATTCCATTTGTGTATTGGTTTAGTCATCACAATCTGAAATTCTTTTGATTTGCTTTAGTGTTCTCAAGAAAGTTCACGAGTCATGGTCTGCCAATCTGCCTGCCTGGTACAGATGTCCTCTTCTTCGTGTGCTATGTCTCCAGCAAGACAATGGATCTGATTGTGGCATCTACACTATATTGTATGCCAAGTATTTTCTCCAGGATTTCATTTTGAAGAAGGCCGAGGAACCCTATCCGAAGGCAAGTAAAAAAGTCATATATTGTTTTGTTAACAATTGTTTATGCAGGGTCCAAATTGACCTTGCATTCCGTTTCCTTTCCAGGTAGCCAAAAAATGGTTTACCATTTCAGCAGTGGCCAATTGCAGGAAGTCCTTTTCCTTTATGCTAGGTAAACTGCATCAGGCTATAGTGACAGGTCAAACGCCAAGGAAGACTCCAGCTCCAGCACAGGTTGAATGAGAACAATAATCTGAAAATTTCTGCTCTAAAAACAGTTATCTGAAAATACAGTTTTATGTTCTTGATAGAAAGTTTGTATCAGGCCTTTGTATCAGGCCAGGGTGCCTTTTGTATTTGTATCGGCTCGGTGCCTTTTATATGAAAAGCTGATGTCCTTTTGGCTTCAGATTTGAACATATCGTGCAAACATATCATGTAAACATAAAATTCCAAACATAATGTAAACATATTAAGTTCTACACATCATGTAAGTATAATAAGTAAGATAATAAAGTATATAGTTCTACACATCATGTAAACATATCTTGTAAACATAAAGTAAACATATTTTCTAAACATCATGTAAATATATCTTGTAAACACTAGACCACTAGACTTACATGTCTAGGTTAACCACTTTACATGGATGTCCAGGTTTACCACTAGAGTTGCATGTCTAGGTTTACCACTAGACTTACATGTCTAGGTTTACCACTAGACTTACATGTCTAGGACTTCACACTAGAAACCGTGAGTCGAGCTCGAGAGGAATACAGAGAGTTGTTCGGGTGAAGTCCTATGGTTCAGATTGACTCGTTGTTTTTTCATAGTCTAATGGTCTAAGGTTTCTCATAATGTATTGTTTTTTTCAAATTTACACTTGGTTTCTTCTTATTTGAGGGAGTGCTTAGACATCTAAGTCTAGTGGTAAAAATGTGTAACCAAAGTGGTTAACCTGGACATCTCCAGTGGTTAACCTGGACAGCCTAGTTTAGTGGTTAAGTGGACTAAGCAAAATCCAAGTATAATAGTCAGAAGTTTATTGTAGAACATCCACAAGTGAAGGATTAAAGCAAACTCCAAGTAAGGTATCTCATAAAATAGAAGATCCACAAGTCAAGCATTAAGAAAAATTTACTCTTCAAGGTGTCGTGCACATTCACGTGCAAACACGGTATCCCCCACCACTTTCTTCTTCCTCTTATGGCATTCTATGAAAGGAATTGGCCTAGCTATGGTGCTCCCATTGAAGTCCTTTGTTGTTGGCATGCAAGGTGCAACACCTCTTTGAACAGTAGAGGACTTCAAATTCTCTAACTTTTGGGTGAGCTCTCGAAGAAGGAAATAAACTTCACGAATGATGTGAGGGTTGCTACTTAATGTATCCCTTATGTTATGAAGGCTAGCATCTATACTCTCCAACATGTCTCTACGTGTAGGGTCAACGAAGCACTTCTCCACATGGGGCTCCAACTCCACATCAATAAGGCTTGTTGAGGTCAAAGTAGAAGGCACGACGTCATCGCTACACTCATCCACCTCATAATCCTCTGCAATAGATCTCAAGTTTTCGAAACCACCAGCTTGGGAACCGTAAAGAGTTCCACACACTCTCAATATGTCTTCATCCCTATAGCTGCCCATCATTTGAATCACTTTAATTTGATGCTTGCACATGTTACCCTTCATACCCCATGGGCAATCGCAGCAAGCCCAATTCTCATTTGCCACAACTACCATGTATGGAAGGGCCTCTCTATTCTCATCCCAAGCATCCATGTTTTGGCTCCAAACTTCAGCCCTTCCTTGTTGGTAGTCTAGCCACCTCACTGCTGCATCAGGAATCTTTTTTGCTCCAATGATTGCTGCCTCGATAACTTGTTCCTGTCTGCGGTTGATCTTAAAATCATAGTCTTTCTTGAACCTATCAAAGGATATATGCGTCTCCATTATGCATGTCAACATGTAAAGCAACCAATCAATCCTGCGCCCTCTCAATGAATGCTTGGAGAGACCAAGCCTCCTCTTCATAGTGGCATGATATGACTCTATGCTTGCATTTGTCTCTTGGTTTGCATGGGGATACATCCGAGTAGCAACAATCCAGGAAGTAATGTTCTTTGTCCACACCTTGCTCATGTATTTCACAACTTTCTTGTAGACCTTGTGCCTTTCCTTGAACTCTTCCAAGCGTCTTAATCCCTCTTCCTTACATGAGTCTATGTAGTCTTGCCCATATCTACCATCCCCATCAACATGAATACCATACATGATGTCTCCTAATTCCTTGAACATTTGGGCCCTGCGCTTCTTATCTTTAACCCGCTTCACCAACATCTTCAACCTGTTTCATCTCACATGCCACAAGCACAATTGGATACGTGACATGGGCCAAACATCCCTCAAAGCATTGATCTCGGCCTGGGCATCATCCACAATGAAGCAAGAAGGGGACCAAGTGGGATCATTATTATGGATGTGTTCATGGCCACAAGCCATGGTCGGACTCCTCTTCCTCTTGACTAGATGTGAGAACCCAAGCTACTGGAACTCCATTCCCATGGCTGTCATAAAGCAACCATGTGTACAAACTGTAGCAATGGTCATTGGTTTTGAAAGTGGAGTCCATGGCAATTGCCTCACCTTTTCCATGCTCCAAAAGAGTTTTCAGCTGGAATGGAGACATTATACCCAAAGTAAAGGGCCTGCCCTCTTGATACATAAACACGCTCTCAGGATGAAGAGAAACCCACATTCTGACACTTAAAGCAACATCTCGATGCAACATCCAAGTGGATCTAGCAACCTTGCGAGATAAGTTGTGAAGGTCATCCATGGCAAGAAATTCATCTCTATGTCTTGGTCTATCTGGATTAATTTGCTTTTGTAAGCTCCAATGCTCTTCGTGCTTGCTCATGACCTGTTGAGCTGAATGATTTTGTTGTATCAAATCCTTAGCCCAATCCTTCTTCTCCTTGGACAAACGAGGTGCAAGCTTAAGCCTTGTGTTCTTGCATGTTGAATCTCCACTACCATGGCAAACCTGCTCCTTGCTATCAATATGGTTCATCTCATAGAAAGTTAACTTGGTGCACTCATGCTTTAGGTACAACTGCTTTGCTTGGAAGTGGCACAAGCATCCCCGTTTAAATTTGGTTTTCCTCCTGCGTGATTGGTTTGCAAGTGGAGGAGGATGGTCCCCTTGATCTTATGGCCCAAAGGTGCACCAATAGCTGTCACATAACAGCCAAGGTTAGCTGAATTGTAGGCAAGTTGTAACTTACATTGGCAAGATTCATTTTTCGTGGTCATGCAGGAAAATTACTTACTTGACAAAGCTTAGGTAGGAATTCTCATCTGCCAATCTCTTGAGCTGCCCTGGTTTCCTGTACCGAGAATCACGCTTGTAAAAATTTGTATGGGACCCTGGACGGTTCTCCTCGCCTTTTATAAAGTCTGCAACCCTAGTTGTTGGGATGAAACATGTGTACACCAGAATTAAAGATTGCTCCTCATCATCAAAGGAAAATTCAGTAGCAGGAGCAGCTCCAATTGCATTTGGCCTTGGATGCAACTCCAATTGCCAATCCAGAGCATCTCTTGTAAATGAACCAGGAGGGGGCTGCTGAATGCGGATCAAGCTAAGCCTCTGCCACAGTCATGTCAAAGGAGGAATGAGTATTAAATTTTCTTCAAATGCTAAGGTTTTGGAGTAAGGTTTAAGGATTCCAGAACTCACCTGGGCGACATCAGGGTCCACCCTATCAGCTTCAGAATCTGCCTCCATTGACCTTCAAGTCATGGCGAAGACGCTCCTTCAAGCTTGGGATAGCAGAGTTCTTGGGAGGTCCGAGTTCTTGCACTCCGTCCATATTACGGCTTGAGCGAAGCAAAACAAGGGCTCAGAGCAAAGGCCAATTTGAATGGTGGTTGAAGTGGAGTGTGTTGGGTTACTGAATTGTGGGAAAAAGGCGGGTTGAATACGGTTGTATGCGGTTAGTGCGTAGATGCAATGTTGGAAGCGGTGAAAATTAAAAGTGGAAGGGAATTAGATCGGGCCAGAGTGCAGTTGGCGGTATAGTTGTGCGGTCTATCTATCTTAGCCCCCATCCATCGAATCAAGGATGGGCTCCGCGGATGCATGCATTGGTGCATCTTTGGACATGAATGGGCCATCACGGTCTCGGATGCATGAGGCGATGGCTACGGATCCATGGCCCGAGCTTACCACGAATTCTGCCGGGTTTACCACTTCTCGGAGTAGGAATCTGGCTCCCTTCTTTTCCTCAAATTCTTATCGTGCCTTCTTTTATGTTCAACGACAATCTAGTTTTGCTCTTTTTTTTTGTCGGACATTTGTATGACCAAAGCTTTCAATAAAATTCCTTGTCTTTGGATTATTCCTTTCTGTGCTTGAATTCTTAAATCGATTAGTTTTTGGGATGGTTAAACATGTGAGATCTTTCTGTGGATTATCATTGAATTCCTTCCTGCTGCTTAATTTTTGCAAAATTCTTTGTGGGTTTTGGGTTTCTCAATCTGAGCAGTTGGGCATGGCGGACCCAATGGTTGCGTCTTGGCGCCGCGTAGGAATCTTGTCGCCATAGCCACACCTCACAAACCAGAAGGCCTAAACCTTATCTTAATCTGATACGTGTCATAAAACTTTGAATAGAAGTGTTGCGCACAAAAAATGCTGAGGCGTCAATTTTTTAATACAGCATCAATCAGTAATATTCTAAAAGAATCGTCCTATAATACTTATCTTTCCTATATATAAGATTACTAGCAAAAAAAAACAAAATTTCTTTCCTATATATAAGATTACTAGCAAAAAAAAAAATTTGGAATTAGTGACTTTTTGGAATGAATTTTCCGGCTGTATTTCCCGGGAAGACGTGGAGATCATTTACCCCGTTTGTAGTAGCATGTAGTGGCTTCACATGCTTGCTTGCATAACGCCGCCACCATAGCATCAATTTCTGTTCTGTTTGCAGCTAGCTTCTTGGTCTGCGCAAGTTTGCTTTGAGTTTGGCCTGTCCTTAATTGAAACATTGGCTCCCCTCCTAGGTGTCATCGCCCTTCCAGAGATGTAGACTGATGCATATGAATACAATTTTGTGCTCTTCTCAAGATTTTGACATCCTTTTTCTCCAAAACTGGCGAGCAACTCCTTTGTGTGCCAGAAGGATCTATGTTATGAGCTCGAGCTGCATACTGCTAGTTTCCGCTGGCTAGGCTATGAAGCCGTTCTTGCCGTCGTATATCTACTTTCTGGGAAAAAAAAATGCAGAGTAAAATTGATTTTTGGAATCGTCTATGTTTTTCGATGCATGGGCGCAGCTTTGAAGCCATGGCTACATTTCCATTGTAGTTCCACAACAAAATTTCTGAGGGACTAAATTCGTAAACGGCAACAGCAACAAAGATACTGACATTTCTTAACAGAGGCTAGTTTAGCAAGGTCGGTGTGGATTAAGAGCAGCTATGGCGATTTTGTCACTTCGGCATTTGAAAATATGGCCAACATCACTTCAAGGAAAGCTGCGTTGTTGCTTCTTTTTTCTTCCATTTCTTTTTCTGCAAATCCAAAGGCAGTTGAGCTGACCAATCATAACTTGGTGCGTATGCGCCCCCTCATCAAAAATCGTTGGCGGCTTTAGGCTCCAAATCCATGTGTTTGTTTAATTTGTGTCTTTCTGAGGAATTTGTTCCACTTGAATCGTCGTCAAACAATTTGCAGGTTGGGCTTACAAATACAGAGGTATTTATTTACTGTCAATTCATGCCCTATGGCAAACTTCAAGCTTTCAAAGATTGCAAAACTGTGTTGCTTTGCAATGGGTTGTACCAAACTAATTTTTAGCATCAAAGTTTTGGGTACATAAGAATATTTTGGCATATTTATTCTTATCAAATACTTGCATAGACCAAAATTTCTGCTTGCAATTCTTTAGGATAGTTTATCTGCTGAAACATGAAGTTACCCATTATTTCCGGCCAGATACAGAATGTTTTGTATTGATTTGTGAGGTTTTTTATTAATAGAAAGCTGGAACTTTAGAATATAACATTCTAATTCATTTGGTCCATTCACATAGATACGCCTTTTCGATGAAGCTGACGAACTCCATGGGATGCACAGCCGATGAATCACATAAACTTGCGTTTGAGGTAATATCAATTGTGACTTTCTTAAAATGAGACATTACTTTTAATGGCATGCAACAGAATGATGATCAGAAAACATACCTTACCAAATTGTCAAGCAATATGGTATGATGCCTGCAAGTTATGCCTGAAGAAAGCCATCAAACAAGATGTTGATTCGTGGTACCATTCCTTCCAATGTCTGCCTAGATATATTGGGATCTGCTGAAACTGTTGGATCCTGCTTTAAAACCGACTGCCTGCCATGCTTTTGATCCAACCTAGTTTGGAATTCTGAGATCCCTAGCCAAAAACCTGCCTGCATCCATCGCTACATAAGATGAACTCCTTATGTCAAGAATTGAAGGCATATTTATGGATGTGATGGAATGAGGTTTATTTTTTGTCTATAATGCAGTAGTACTTGCAACATAATTTAATGATTCTGAAAAAAGTCTTGCTTGCCATGATTGGAATGAAAATGGGTTATGCACTGTCGACTTTGCCATTGATGCTTCTATTGCTTCCAAGTTGGTTAATTCTTCCATCCTTGACATGATCTCTGTCCTCGAATAATTAGATTGTGCTCAAGAAGACCGATTGTCTTGGTTGTACATTGTCATGAAGGAATGGCACATGGTGGTTGATGATGAGATGCTTGATGGAGATTTCTAATTAATCTTTGTTGAATATTATGGCATGACGGCGTTGTCCGCGTTACCGGGCCATTTGATTTTTCCAACAAATGCCCCAAAGAAGTATTGTTTCTTGGACTACGATGATTACTTAGTTTTGAAAAAAAACCTGTCATAATGCAATTAGATTTTTTAAAATGTTATGTTTCCAACTCTTTCAAACAAAATGCTGCAATGTACATGTAGTGACCACTTATTTTTTATTCACATGCTAGAAATCCAGCTCTAAATAGAGAACATGCATGCATTAGTAATTATGCATGTAAAATGTGGCTCTCTGGAGGATGTTAAATGCTTCCATGGATTTTTATAAGCTGGTCCATAGAACTAACTATCTTTAACATGCTTGATAATATGTCTCAGATGAGACAATTGCATAATAAGGCAAAAGCACCTACTCGTAGATGAAGGCATCCATCTACAAAGCGCTTGGATGAACTATAGCCTAGAAATACTGGTCGTCATCTTTTATTGGCGAAAATAGCAAGTTTGCTAAATGAAGATGAAGTAGTCAAGAAAAACAAGAAGTCTGTTAAATGAAGATGAAGTGGTTGAGAAAACAGCTCTATGACTAGACCCAATGGTATTTCGACCCCATTTGTATTGCTATTCAATGCTAGCTCAGTATTTTTGCAATCTCAACCTTTTTGCTAGATACTTGCCTTTTGTTGGGATTTCTTACAATCTGGGCTCTAAATCTTTTATTACTTCGTACTTCGTACCAATCTATCCTCCCATTGTCAAGCGCAATAAAAAGGTTCATGCAAGAGTGTAGTCAAATGTTATGATATCATATTAAAATATTGATATAGGAATAATGTGATCGCACATTAATCTGTATTGCCATTGGAAGGACATAGTGCTGAAGACCAGCATACCCAAGATCAATCAATAGCAAAAACAAGGGGCCGCCCAAGGTGAGTACAATTTAATAGGTATCCTAATTCAACTTCATGCCTTCACTATACAACCTATGGACAACACTTCACATACTCTCATTATAAGCTAACATTTTAACGCTCCAATTAGAATAGGTTGCACATGCACTACACATAACATGCACTACACACTATAGCACATAAATACTGCACCGCACGCAATACACGACCACTACCCAACCGTTAAATTGTGAAGATTACAAGCACGTCTTAGTTGACCACTTTCACACAGTACAAATATTCCTTGGCGTTTTTGAGTTTCTATTTGCTACAATAAATATATCTTAATACATGGGGATCGATGCTTCTTCTACATCTCACGCACTTAGGTTCGGTCCTAGTGGTCCATAAGGCGCCAGCTTCGCCGGCGCTAAATTCTTGTATATGTTAAGATAAGTTTTTTGTTTTTCTCTCCTTTTAGAAGAAGGGGAAGAAGGGGAATGATTGGGGAGAATTTCAATAAAGCAATATTTAGCTTTATTCTTGTGGAATTAGAACAACAAGATAGACAATTAGGTAAATAGCATTGACAAATAATTGTAGGTAAAAAAGTTAGTGATGCTATAAGTTGCACCTATATTTTATGGCTAAGAGCATGTTCCCATGAACTTAACTCGATTTCAACTTCGACTCTTAGAAACTAAAACCGCATACCGAAGATTTTAGAAATACCTCCTTATTTCTAAAAGAATGAATTCGACTCTAGAGTAGGCTTCAAAGTCTAGTTGCATGGGTACAGGATGACTCCAACTCCGACTTCCCTTCTTAAGGTGTGTTCGGCCTCATAGAAACGTGCCCCAAGATGGCCATAGGTAAAGTTATGTAGCTTGGACTAGAACTGTTTGTTTTTTAAAGTTGCCTAATCAAAATATCATTAAGAAGTTATTGTTATTACATTTATGCTCTACATGTGACATCAATACATACCCAGCATAATATGTGCAGTGCTCAAATAACACATAAGAACTTCGTTCAATTTCGTTTTTCAAATGATGAGGTTCAAATTGAAGGTGTTTCAATGTAGAAGATGTGTTGCTTGTGGGCAAGTTGCGTCCAATTTTTGCTTTGGCAATGAAAGTATCCATATTTTGTAGTATAAAATATTGCAAAGATACACAGTTGAGAAGTCAAAGGTGAGTTGGCAACTAAAACCCAAAACAGGGAGTCGTTTTGAAACCCCATCTGACGTGGCATATATCTTACCCCTTGATGAAGATGAAGAAACCAAATTGCTCAAATTCCCCAAGGCAAACCCAAAGGAGTTGGACGAAAAGGAAGGACCCAAATTACCCAAAGGTGCGGCCACACTTAGTATTGGAGGAGTAATTGTTGGAGAAGAACAAACATGACCCGCTCCTGGAAGCGTTTAAGTGGCTATTCGCTCGTCGTGACGCTGTCATTCTAAGTGGGTTGTCGTTCTGCTGTTGGTTCTAAGCTGCTCGTGAGACAAAAGATTTGGAAGTGACCTTTACAAAACAATGTTGCATGTGTTCAGACATGCACCGAATTTAGTTTTCATCTATCTAAATATTGATGCAAAGGACTACCATTAGAGCGGCGCTTTTTTGCAGAAAAAACAACCTTGTGGGAAGCTGATTGGGATAACACAGTCATCTGGAGATATAACCTGCGCTATGCAGCTACTATAAGAAATTGGATCCACCTCAATCATCGCAGTCAATTTTGCTGCATTGAAGCTTTGCACATCAAAATGGATGCTGCATGACAACTTGTATCTTTATCCTTCTTATCCTTTGCATTTGACGGCTCTACCACATGGCAAAACAAACCAAAAAAATCGAGAGTGATCAACTCAAATGAGTCCAACAATTGAAGAAGAGAGACAAATCCAAGGGCCAACCTTTTTTTCAAATTCCCAAATTTTAAGCGAAAAAACAAATGGTGAACTCAATATTAAATGTTTGAGTTTTAAGATAACGAGTTTTATAACATGTTTTAAGATAATGGTTGTATAAATGCTTTTTCCAAGTATTATGGGTTAGGTTTGTGAGGGTGAATCTCAGCCGTGGATCTGGATAATATCCTGGGTACGATGCCAGATCAGCGGCCAACATCTTTTTGGAGGAAAAATGGCCTGCCATTTCCTAAGGTCTCCATAAGAAATCGCTTGCCATTTAGACCATGCATATCCCGGCTACGTAGACCATGCAGACCGCCAGAGCCCTATTAAACAACCTACGCTTTGCAACAAGCTTTGCCTCACCGCAAGAAGCTTTGCAATCCTCACCGCAAGAAGTTTTGCCTACTCTCCTGCCTTATCCTGCTCAAACAGCAAACATCAGCCGCCGCCACAAATTAGCGCCATACCTAAGCCGCCATAGCCATAAACCACAAACCACAAACCGCCATAGCATCTGTGGGCTTCTCTGGTCTCTACCTACCTTCATCGCCATACCTCCCTTCATCGCCATACCTCTTCATCGCCATACCTCTGCTCCGCTACCCCAGCCAAAAAAAAGAAGGGAGCATCCGCTTCTAACTCCAGCAAACAGATTCGAGCAGATAGGCATTCGAACAGATAGCCGGGCATCCCAAATCATCATTGAAGAAAACTGAGAGTACAAAATTCGGCATCATGATGGAGCATGGCGGCAGCCCAGCAGATTTCTTCCACAGCGACAAATGGAAGCGAATGTGTCTCCTGGTAGCGTGAAAACCCTGATAGCAGTTGTCACCATTGCGGCACAGGGGAGGGGCGGATAATACTTGGAAAAGGAGAATAAAGACAGGTGCATATTCTATTCTAATAAAATATTGTTCCGCACAGATCATCTAAATGGCAAGAAGCTCCTCAAAGCCCCTAAAATATATAGTTTCCCATACTATACACAAGCGAAATCTTACTCCACACCATTGCATTCCAAATACGAAACAAAAAACGGGGAAGTTTATAACATGTTCCACTAGGAAAATTTTTTATAACATGTTCCACTAGGAAATTCTCAACAAATTGGGGCTTGACTTTTAACCCGATGTTCAAACTTCGTATATTTTTATAAGGAATGAAACCGCTTTTTTACTAGATTGATAGGATGATGATGATATGGAAGAATTACATCAATAATCCCACATGGATCTTATAGGAAGTTCTTATGTGGATCTTACTAAAAACAATCTTACTTATCATGTATAGCCAGGAGCATAGTTCATTATAAGATTACTTCCATACTTGTTGATCTTTAGTATCTGGCTCACATGAGCGTATGCAATTGGTGTGTTATGAAGATAACCTACACTTCAAGAGTTCGTTGGGCAACCAGCTTCAAGCTTTAGTTTATCTTCTGGAAGAAGAGAACAGAACAGCCAGCATTTCTTGTTCCTTTTAGTATAACCCAACTATTGAATCAATGCAATACATAGAAAAATAATAACCAGACCGTTCTGCTCATGATGTCTTGATCCGTCATAAGTAGTTGTTAATGGTCATATGTAGTTGTTAATGGTCTCGCTTAATCCCATCTTCACATTGAAATGCTTAAACATATAGCATTCTTCTTCACTGATTTAGTATAACCCATGAAATTCTTCACTGATTTAGTATACCCCATGAAAACTATCTTTTTTTGAATTGACACACATTTTAGAACATAGAAAATCATAAGTTTCAGGAACAGTAACCCCATGGCTCGATCATGACAAAACCATTGCTGATGGTCTTCAATGAACTTAGTTTCATGTTTTTGAAGATTGGGCCTTTAGCTTCTCAAGATCCTCTGCATTGATCACATAAAAAAAAATTGATCTGGTTTCCTTTTATACATGTTAAAAAATGACTTCAAAAAATGTTTGTGTTAAATGGAGTATAATTTTAAGGTGTATCAGTCACTATTTGGTCTGTTGGCTTCTTTGATGCCAACAACCTATGCTTATTAAGCCATTACCAGGAGGAAAGAAAGGGAAGCAATTAAACTGACTCCTTCCTATTCAGTGTTAGGAATTTGACAGGGTGAGGAAGCTGATTAAGAGCAGTCATATTCATTTTGATGTAAAAAGTTTAGCATCTGAGGGATGAAGCAGTCAAATTCATTTAGATGTAAAAAGTTTAGCATCTGAGGGAAGAGAACATACTCTGTTGGCGATCCAAGGCCGTTTTGATCTGTGTTCGGAAAAAGATGTTTCCCTGTCTTCTATATACAGCCTGCATAGGACCATGAAAATTAGAAAAACATATTTCATGTTGTAAAATATGCCAACGAAACTAACTAGTACTGACATAATTAAACAAAGAGCTTTTTAGAAAACCTAAAAGCCTGACGGATGTGAAGGATAGACATCGTACAGAATTTAATACTAGCAGAAAAGGAACCGACCTTACCCTCATAGATGGCAAACTGCTCAATTCTGCAATAGCAACTTGTAGTCTTTGAACCTACAGAATTTGAATTGTATTACAAAACATGTCAATACTAATAAATTTTACCATACCCTTTACTATGAAAAATGGGAGCTCATTTCTCTCTGAAAAGTGACAAATATAATCAAGTCACATATATGTAGAGCCATCTCCGTCAACTTCCTATCATATCCCTTCACAACTACACAACAAATAATACATGATTGCAAAAGCTCTCGTAAAATGCTTTCCAACTTTCCTACCCACAGCTACATATATTGTGGATTCAACATCACAAATCGGGGACATACTGGTGCTCCTGTGGCTCCAGCAATTTGTAAGCTTTGAGATCTAGAGAAGTTGGCACGAAAACTGTGCTCATGAGCAGTAACCTGGTAAGCTTTTGCAGCATTGATCACCATTCCTACAGCAAGTAAAATGCTTTGCATGAAAGAGAGGGCCGAGAGAGTAGTCCGCATAAGATGTTCACATGGACTACGTCTTTTAGAGATACATTACATCTTTTGAAGGTTCCATTTCTCATCACATGCCTAAGGCTAAAATGCCAAAATAACGTAATATTATATAGATAACCCACAAGGGCAGACCTTACAACTATTTCTGTACCCAATCGTTCTGAAAGCTAGGGAAAGATTGGTTCACCATGAAACTCTGTTTAGCTTTTACAGCATGATAGAATGCCAAGAAAAATGTCAATTTTTTGTGATGCTTTATACCTCAATTGCGTTATCATCCTTCTGTTTAGCTGCAGTAGAACCGGCAGCCATCTTCGGCGAGATGTCAGGAAACCCTTATTTTAGGGTTTTTGCTTGTTGAGCAAATCAAGGGTCACATTCTTGCTAAGCATACCTCTTCGGGCGTGATGTTTTGGTTATTAAAAATCAAAGATTGATTATTCGGAAATTCTGGAGTACTCTTAACTGAGTAGCCTGCAACTTGCAGAAAACTTTTGCACTGTAAAACAGGGTTCGCTTTACAAACTTCAAGAAACAGCTAGTTAGATTTGTAGATTAGCTGGGGAAATCAAACTTGTAGGAAATTCACATGATAATCGTAACTAGAGTTGTATCTTTACGGTAGATAAAGGTGTATCTTACAATCTGATCGGTTATAAAAATATCAAACACGTAGCACCTCTGTGCATGTCCTGCAATAAGAAAATAAAAAATGGTTTTTTCATTCTCAGCAAATCTCGATGATCCAGGTCTTTTTTTTCTAATAGCAGCCACTCAAGCGGTAGCGGAAAGATCAAGAACACATCATACCAGGCAAGAAAGTTCGCACCTGGCAAGAAAAATCGCACTTGTTGCCTGATATGCAGCCATGTTCGAAATAGCTAAAGTCGCCCTAAAGTCGTCGGGAGTGTAATTTTTTACAGTACTTTACACAGGGCACCCGATATTTGCGCTCTGTTTTAATGAAAATGGTGCATTTTTATATGACCCCCTATGGTTGAATTTCATCAATCACCTACAATGAGCCCTTCCTTCCGCTCTTACATCTTGCCCATACTGGTGCTCGTATGCATCATAACATTTGTCTTCTTCAATTCCCTATCAGTCTACTCGCCTATCGGCATGAGATCTTCACAACAAATCATCTTCCAATCTCGACCCAGCGATTGCAACTGCAAATTGAACAACTCATTGCCCAGTGCAGATCACAAGGTGAATTGTAGTTTCTCATCTCAGGAATGTAAGGAATCATTGCGCAATGAAACAATGAAAGAGATCATGAAAGAGGCATGCCCAGAACAAAAAGTTGTAGAGGTGTATAAAGTTGTGAAAGAGGAACCATGGTGGGCAGAAGGTAAAGTATGGCATTACCCATCAAGGTTTCCACGTTGCTCTATGGACTCTTGCTTCAATTACTCTCGTTGTGATGGCATGGAGGAGATGCTCGTTTATAGTTATGATTCACCATATCATCCACCTCATTACTTTGCTGGGTTCAATACTACAAAATGGCACACGTCAGATCCCAACAAGGCTTGCCTTTTCTTCTTCTTCTTAGATTGTCCTTCTTGGGCTTGCAAGATTGACCCTCTTAGCACCCCATTTTGGAATGGAGGTATGAACCACGTACTAATTACTTTTGCAGACCTATGGCGAATGAAAGGGCCACCAGACGAAAAGATTGGATTTGCATCAATCATGGCCTCAGATTTGCATGAGACTACACATAGGTCAGGATTTGATATTAGTCTTCCTTTGCCACCATATCTAAGATTTATAGAACTACAAAGCATTAAGCCATTTGAGAGGCAATACTTCCTAACTTTTAGAGGTTTGCGCTATGTGGGGAATGAAGAAGGTACACTTAGAAGCTTGCCTTCATTTCGAGAAATGCATAATGGCAAGGACATTATTGTGGCTACATCATGTAGCCATCCTATAGTCCAAGAGAACATAAGAAAAGATGCATCCTTGGGTGCCTTTTGTGATGAGGATGAAAAGGTGTATGCTAATTATAGCTTCAAGATGCTCATGAATACTACTTTTGGTCTTTGTCCTGCAGGCATCCAACCCAATTCTTATAGACTTTTGGAGGTGCGAGTGCGGTAATCCCCATTATCATAGTAGATAATTATGTGAAACCTTTCGATGCCTTAATACAATGGCATCTATGTTTGTTGCAATTCCCTTCTGGGGAGATGCACCGGATTGTTCCCACTCTTAGGTCTATGAATAAGGAGGACGTAGAGAGAAGACAAGTAAATTGCTTGCATATTTATGAGAGTTACTATGCATCCAATGAGCTTCTCTTGGAAAGTTCCATTAGAGCCCTCAAAGCCAGATTTATGGGAGCCTTCTCTGCATTCTAATTGGATTACAATCCTTACATTTTGTGTAACAGCTAGGTCCCATGGCCGATTGGTCTTCGTGGACGATAAATTCAATTCAATATAATCATTGAGTTCTATTTGTAAATAAGACAACAATGCCATTTCCAGAACGTGTATATAGATGCCATATTTATATTTAAATATAAGACACAATAGACTTGAATTTAATATGATCACATTCAGGAGAGTATGTATAGATGTAAAATTTATAATGTTGATATATCATGGAGTCACAAACAATTGCAGGAAGTATTGGATTTGTATCATGCCATTGTATTTTTCTCGTGGTATCAAAGTCTTCGTTTGTGACCATCCAATGCACCAACATATTATAACATATTGGTCCTTTGTAAAACATGGTCCAAGTGTTGTCAAGCACTGAATCATCGAAGATTAGTTGGATCAGTTGAAAATGTTTACCTTGAATAATGGAATCGAACCAACGATGGAAGATGATATAAATTATATTTCCATTTACAATCAACACCAACAATCACAGCATATGCATTTGAATCCTTCCTATCCAGCTATTGTGGAGCCTGAAACGAGGTCTTCTACTGGTTTTTCTATTAAAAAAAATCAAAATATCTTGCCAAGAAAAAAAATGATGCCCACATCCTTCTCAAAATGCCCCCGAGGAAAACCCTAAAAATCCCCCATTTCTTATAAGAAATGGGCAATGGAAATGCTTTTAATATATGGGTATTTGCCACAATCCCTTATATCCTCTTATATTTTTTGGCCAATCCCCCATTTGTGATTTTGTAAACAAATATCCTCTAGTTTGGAAAAGTATTCATTTGTACCCCATTTCCCTAAGCAATGTTCATAATCCAATCAATGTTCGTCCCCATTAAGTTTGCACAATTTGTTTTATATTGCGGGAGGGCGAACTATACATTCAAGGAACAAGAGGAGATGCAGTCGATGCGCTGGGTCAATAACCAGATTACTATTTTGATTCAAAAAATATATCAGTATGACTCAGTGGCAGATGAGATTATCAAACACATTACTATATATCAGATGATAGGGGAACCACGATACTTTGTTAGGTGCAACAACGCTTCATGAAGCACCACAAATATCTGGAGCAGAAAGGAAGGGTGTTAAAGAGACGTTATGTGTTTTCAGATGGTGCAGCATCTCAATTCAAGGCTTCTAGACCATTTTACTTTGTGGCTAAGTACACAAAAGCGACAATGAAGTCTATATGATGTGGAATTTTTTGGTTCTAACCATGGGAAAGGTGAACACGATGGCAAAAGGCTTTGTTGAGTTGAAGAGATGGTTAAGACAAGCGCAATTGAAATCTGACAACATAAAATTGGATAATGCTCATGGTGGTAGAAGTTGCTGAAAAGATGTTTATTTGTGGAACATCCGAGTGGATGAACACATCTGAAATCAGCAAGAGGAAAAATATAAAAAGGTTCTTTTGGGAAGTCAAGGTGGAGGATATAGATAGAAAGAAAGCATGGGGTGCAGAAAGGATTTTGAACACTAGGCAGATCCATTGTGTACATGCATTAAATTCTGAATCTCTATTGCAGTTGCACATGAGGGAACTTTCATGCTTCTGCAACTATTGCTTGGATGGCATGTGGGACAGTTGTGTGAACAAGCACTATGTTGATGATTGAAAACTTCAAATTATTGTACCATCCTCCAATGTGCATCTTTGACATTGAGGAGGGACAAGTAAAACCATGTTCTCCTCCAATCCCGATGTTAGCGAGAGGCACTTAGAGTTGGTGATAATTTTACTGTCGTTGCTCCGAAAGGGAATGATGAGGGTGCTGAATTTTGGATTCTGAGGTGCGCAAAACCAAAATGGATAGTGGAGAAAGACTTCCAACTCAATGGAGCATGAGTCCATGAAGAGACAATTTAAAGCATTGAAGTAGGTGAATCTATCTCATTTTATTTATTTCTTAATACTTGTGTTCTCATTCTTAGATGCTTTATAGAAGGTATGTATTACAAGAAGAAGGCATAGATCAACCATCGGCTATGATCTTTGCAATAAAGAGCGCATTAGGCATAGTATTATGTGCAATCGGACTTCACGTGCCACCAACTAAGCGTAAAAAGCGAGGGGATATATATATATTTTGGATCCTTTAGATGAGGAGAAAATTTTCTGAAATTTACCCAAGTTCTTTCTGATGAGGATGAAATGTAAAACCATTCTGTAATTTTCAGAACTCATCTGAAGTTTTGTGCTTCAGATGTGAATGAGTTGTCTTGATTTCTTTTGAAGATTTGAATTCTTTTGAACACTTGATGCCGTATTTTATGACAAAGAACATATAATTCAATATGAATTTTCATTTAAATGAATCGAGGTTACAGTAACAATTATGTACATAAGAAAGATATACAGTGATTTGAAAGTACGAGGTGACTCATGCACCTACATACTTCCCAATGCATATGTTCCTCTCAGTTCCAGCTTTTATCTAGATTCACACGTTTCCTTATTGTTTTGTAACTATTTATGTCCTTGGACAATATCGAGTGAAAAAGAAATTCAAAGAAATGAAGGGATGACTCATTCCTTGGAGCATCACGTAGTATTCCATGTATCTGCAAACGTATGTATACAAATCAGATGAATGTATCACCTTAAGAAGAGGAGGATCAATTGATCATTGAACCACTGCATACCAGCTTCCAAAATTTTGATATCGGTGGAGCTAATCACGACCGTTTCAGTTTCACTCAACACCACTTCCAAATGTGTATGTGGCTTTAGATAGACAGGGACTGTCGAAGCTCTATCATATCTAGTTCTAAATACACACGAGAACATTTGCTCACAATCCATTCAAATATTTTAAACTGAAAAAGTACAACATATATCATAGAAATTTTTTTACTTATATTGACTTTCAAAGAGTTTTACAAGATTCATTTATGAAAATACTTGTCGAGTATTTTCATGCAGTTGTGCGACTCTTCAGAATCCCACATGTTCCACATTTTCCTTCACATAGGCAGGCACACTTTCTGCAGCCAGAAGTCCTTCCAGCCATGGTTTGAGTTGCTCCAAAAGGAAATTGGAATCCAATCTGTCCGGAACAAAACTATTTGAACATATCATGGTGTTCAACTAGTTGGCAGAACCCTTATATCTGCTGTCATCTATCAACAATGCGTTTTTCACTTGGTATTTCTAGTATTTGTGGTACACTTTGGACAGATCCTTAAGGAAAATTGGCTTATTAACCACTTTTAACGTTGTGTTGGTGCAGTCATCCTGATTCCAAATAAAAAGAAATCTGCCCTTATATTCTTGCAACAACTTTCTCACCAACAAGTCAATATTACTCTTAGTCATGCTGGACCACAATGCAATCTCAGATCTTGAAAAACACCATTCTAAGAACTCCTGTAATCTAGGCCTGGAAATTGCTGCCGTTTGAAGGTTCAATTTCTGGAGGGTCAATTCTGGCTCGGTCGATGCAGGGATTCTCTCTTTCAAGTCATAAAACTTGCCTAAAACCACATTAAAATCCAGAACAAGGAGAATTTCAGTTAACTTCTTGGTTTTTCTTGGTTGAGGTTGTATTGCACTTGATGAGCAGGCCGCATCTTGTTCAGGATCTGGGGTTTCTTTGTCAACTTCATCACCTGCATCTACCTGTGGCTCATGTTCAGCAGCAAAACTTTTGTCTGGTGCAGGATCCCATGCAGAATGCGTCTCAAGGGAATTAATTTTCCCTCCTAAAACAGATGCACTGGGAATCTCTTCGTGATGGCTTGCAGTCTTATTTATCTCTGTAACATAATTGAAATGGGGAAATAAATCATGTATGTGGCATTGGTACTTACTTGACACGACTGCATTCAGTTCATTATCCAAATTTCGTTTTGGATTCTCCCCGTTGTCAACAACTAGGTCTGACTTTGAAGTATCAAATGGGGTGAATTCTAGGTGCACTCGGGAGGTATCTTGCAGTCTCATAACTATCGAGGTGTGGATAATTGTTGGATATCCTTGGTCTCAAATTTCTGCAATTTTGCAAATACTAAGTCAGTAGACATGTGACAACATCAATAAACATTAGTTAAGGTTTCTTGTGGTACCACTCAAACACCAAAAGCCAAAAGACATATCTCAGACATAATGTGGGCACAACCGGGGATGCAACAGGTTCTAGAGTGTCTATAAAACAAATCCAATATCAATAGAGTCTGCAAACGAGGTTAGAGATGATAATGTTTACCTCAAATGGGGTGACAGACATGGAATGTGATACTGGTGACTGCATTCTGCTATCATAACTGGCAACAATTTATCCTCCCATTTCAGACACTGTCCACAATATAGACAACCTTCATCACCCCCTTCTTCTGCATCAGGAAGCATTGGAAGTGCAGGATCTAAAGGAGTGTCATGGCCACTACGTTCAGAGAAAATCTCAAATCTTTGCATTCGAGGTTCAGCTCCAGCAGTAAGGCTTCACATGCCTTTAGCTCAATATAAATTTCTACTAGTTCCTTACTCAATTGATTCAGCCTAGGCAACACTGTACCATTTGGCTCTTCATCCTTTAGTTCGCTTACAACCCGAACACCCTCTGCTGCTTTCAGATTTGTCGTCATGATTGACTGCCATCTGTGCAAATCAGCTCTAATTTCTGATGCGTTATGCAGTGTTGTCAGGTACGTTTACTACAGTATGGGTATTATACGTACGTAACATGTTAATATCGTATGCATACCTCTCATTTAAGAAGTACTTTAAATACGTTTTTTGGTATTATAAAATACTTATTAAATACATAAAATATGTACTTTACGTACAGTATATTAAGTCCTTCCTGTAATTTTTTAGGACTATTATTTCTTGTTTTGCAGTTGAAATAGTTGCAATAACAACTAGTATGAAGAACTGCAAGTTTTAAATAATGAACCAGAATATATTAGTCTAGAAAATTAAGTATTTCTCAAAGTCTTCGATCCAAAATATGTGTATTTAAGAGTTATATCTCCTCATATTCTAATTTTCAATTTACACCCACAGGCAAATAAATTTAAGTAATTGTTGCTCATTTGTTGCATCCGAAGGTATTAACCATTGTTGACCGCTGTATTTCTTTCCTGGCATGAATGCAAGTTACGGAAGTATTAAGGAGAAGGTCTACCTCTTGCCATGACAAAACAAAGAAAAAGATGGGTCTGCATCTCCATCTCCATTCCGATTCGGCGGCTAGGGTAAGAAGAAAGAGGAGGAAGACGCAGAGGTTTTGGGTTTTTATTTGCAAGAAAATTGTTTTTTTTTTTTTTTGGGGGTATAAAACCTTTAACTAAATGGAATGATTAGAGGAGGATATACCAATATACTGATATGGTGATTACGTTGCCAAAATACCATTGGATTCTTATTTTCTTAGATGGTTTAAAAATGTTGGATGGTTTTTTTTTTTTTAATGAAGGATGATATAATAGGGCAGTCGAACCTAGAAAATGGCCGAAAGCCTCATTTATTAGGGTATGCCAGAGATATCACAGAATCGGGACCTTGGTTTTTGGAACCAAAGTATGAGCATTCATTTGCATAGTAGGTGCAGCCAATATTTACTCCTCTTAATATCGGCTCCCGGCAAGTACAGTTCTATAGCTAGACGGGTTACTTTTCTGATTGTGACTCAAGCAGCCAAGAAGCCGAGGAATACTTGGCTCCCACAACCGAAGTGGACCAAGAACTCTTATGGTGTGATTACTCTGTTAGATTGGAAGCTCTACAAATGGGTAAACGTGGTGCATACAGAGGTTATGTAGCTAAGAGGGGATTTGATGGTAGTTCGGGCTACATGAATAAGAAAGGCGGAAATTTCAATAGAAGACAACATAACTTTTACAAGGGAAATAACTCAAATGAGCAATATGTCCCAGAAACTCAAATGGATGAGGAAAATATGTCTGACGAAGACGAAATCCAGGTACTATCTAGGTTTATATGCAAGCTTACAGGATTTAATTTATAAAATAGAGAGGCAAAAACCAAGATCAAGTACTGGTTTCTCTCCATAAAGATAAGGTTAAAACAAAAGGGTGGATTCTCAGGACGACCTAGAATGAAAGGATGTATATCCAGATCTCATCTTTTGGATATGTTTTGACATCATTAAATGGTAGTATCTGCTCCAAAATTGAGTATAGAGTGTAAAGTTACAGAAGGAAAATTTAAATGCTAGTATGCTTTTGGTCTAATATTTAGATTCAAATTCTGTTTTTGCAGCAGTAATTGCATTAAGTTCCTTTTCCTATTTAGGCATTTACTGATACAAGGGCAAAAGGAGTACAATGCGTGAAGGGCGAAGAGCCAAAAACCACCCAATGTACCTTTTGGCCCTTGTTGTTTTACCATTATCATGCTAATTCAGTATTGGTTGGGTGTAGGTACGTGGTGGTTTTTCTGTCATTGTTCTCTTTTTGCTGTTATGTATGGGATTTGCGCAATAGGATGGGACTAGCAGTTGCAAGCAGAATGTTTTGTGGCGAATATTATAAATATGTGCGGATGTATAGGAGGTTTTGTACTAAGCACCGGTGCAGGGTGAAAAAAACAATATGATATGATATACATTATAGTTAAACATATGGTTTGAAGTGCTTAAAACGGTGATGTACTTGTTGAGCATAATGAGTAGAAGTGCTCATATTTTCAAAGACCTAAGCAAGTATTTTTCTGGAAATTGTAACTCGATTACAGGTATGTGCTATATTAAATTAAAGTTCTTGGTTTTTCTTTTTTTTTTAAAAAAGAGGGAAGGTTGTGATAGACTTGTTTCTCAGATGTAATGATAAATATGACTGGGTTTATACAAATGGTTCAAGTTTACATTCTAAAAGCTCTTGAATACACTGTTTTCCAGTTTAAGAATCAACAATTAATATGAGGATAGATATTTCAGTTTCAAATGAAACATACATAAGCTGACATGTGACTCAGATTATAAGGTTTTTTTTTTAAAAAAAGGGGCTATTACAGATCCTCTAAACTCAAGGTAGGTTGACTCACAAATAAAAAGGCAGAAGGAAAAATGCATGTCACATGCAAAGTAAATGCATGCATGCAAATAAACAAAGTTTTGGACTTAAAAAGATATAGTTCCAGAACATTGTAATCTAGAATAGTTCTTTTCTAAAGTCGGGTGACTTATTGACCACGGGTAAGATGTCCCATCTTTGACGAGCTCAATCATTGTATGGTTTGATAAAACTACCAAAGGATTGACTGAGGTGGTCTGAAGGGCTAATGGGTTATTGCCTAGGTTAGCTCGGTCAGGGTTTTTTTTTTTTTTTAACCTACAATTCCATAATTTCCGTAATGTCTAAAGTCTCTTAATGTATTTTTTTTTACTCCTATTCTATAATATATAATAACATATTTCTCCTAATGTATAATTTTACCAATTCTATTGGTCTAATGTCATTTGGACACTTTTTTTTTTAAAGTGCGTATTATATATATTGTACGAATTAATACGTTAAGTACGGTATTAATAAAACATTAGCTCAATTTGACCTGTCAACTTATAGGTATAGTACGTATAGTACTGTGAGGAAGGTATGGGACGTATGTAAACATAAAATACGGGTACGTAAACAACACTGGCGTTATGCTCCATCAACTCAATCTTTCTATTTGATATCAGTTTTTCTATCCTTATTATCGTTGCTTGCATCTATCAAACCTAGCTGATGTTGCAGCCAACCATTCCTTCACAAGTCTTCCATAGTCTGCAAAACAAAACACTCCATATATGTCAGCCTCCTAACATAATAAACCACGTACTGATGGAAGACCACAATCACACACCACACAACACAAGGTACTCTCTACAAACACGTTGCACACACCACCAACGGGAAATTTTTTCCTTAGGGTCTTTTTACTTGGGCATCTTGGTCTTTTTCATTTTTCCACTAACACTAATGTATTACTTACAATTTTCCATGGTGTAATACATATACAATATACATACATATTCTTATATGTAGATATTTGTAGAATATAAATTTATATAGCCTACTTTTTTCAAGTATATTCTTTGTGCATGAGATGTCTTAGAGCTTTTGTTGCATACTTACCTAGGTTTAGGTTGAAGTTATTTCTGGTGCTTTTTATATATACTTACCTGACTATGATAATGTTTTCTTCATCTGAAAATCATGTACATGTTTGAAAACACTAGCGTTTACAAGCATATAAATTAAACACGAGCAGAAAAAATAATTTAATAAGAAGGCAAATGCATGGTATCAGGGGACTTCATAGTTTCATTGGCATTGAAGATCATATAGAGTATCCAGCAGTAAAAAAGGTTGTTTGTGAACCTTCTAAGCTTCTTTATCATATGGCTACACCTCATTAGCTTCATCAAAATCCATGGTTTTCTCAATACCTTGATCGTCCATGCCACCACTGTTATCATTCGTATTGTTTTTTGAACGCCTCCTGGGCTCCTTCTCTACCGTGCCACCAATCTGCCGAAAAGCATCATGCTAAATTAGCATTCATGCATAGCGCAAAACTAGTTTGAAACCATAGTTCTTATATATGTTAAGAACATACCTTGGTATTCTAACCTCCTCAATGATCTCAAAATAAAGACAAAGCAATGATACATAGTACAAGACAAAGTTAGAAGAATAGTAGGAGATAAGAGTTTGTCTATACTTTTAATGCCATATCTATTTCCTCCACTGTAACATGTTTATCTTATATACCCACTCGAAGAAATTACTAGCAGCATATCATTCTAAGCTACTTAAGCCAGAACTACATAATGTACCCATATATACATGGCCAAAGCTATGCAAAATCATAATGCTAAAAAGTCTTGGCTTATTTATTAGAACCTGGGCCTATTTATTGGAACCAAATATGAAAGTATATGTCTGGAATAGAATCAAAATGTGGTCAATGGATCATGGCCAGTTTCTTTCTTTGATCAAGCAGCTAGTTCTCATCAAAATGCAAACCATCATGAAGAAGTTAGCGCTCATAGCAATCAATTTGCAAATAAAAACATTGCAAGACATGCCTTGTGAAACTCCACACTCTCATCAAATGCACTCTCTATGCATGACCAGGTCATCAAGTTTCTGCACCATGTCGTCATCAAAATGATTGTTGCCATAAGGCACTGTACCTGATTTTAGAGATCAATGAAGTGATGCAAAAGCATTGTACCTGATTTTAGAGATCAAGAAAGTGCTGCAACTCAATACAACAATGCATCCAATGGGTCTTAGTAGAGAAATCAACTCAATACATGAAATAAGTCTTAGCTTCATTTGCCTTAGTAGCAGCTGTATATGTGATTCCTGCTATTTCACAGCCTTCACATCCTTCCTCCAATCTCCAGTGCATAACCTGCTGGAGAAATATTTATAATGGCAGCATAGCCAGTAGATGGGATAAACAGCTTGCCGGAATCTTTGCCTTTGGCAGCTCTGATTTGAATGTGACGAGCTATGGCTATGGTTTGTGCTTACAAATTTGGACTTCACATTAAGCACAAACTCGGGCATTTATGGGGTGGATCAAAGCATGGGCAAAATCACAGGTTAAGCATCTACGTCTAGAACAAAACCAAAATGTGTGTACGAATGTGGGCAAAATCAAGAAGTGTCTATGAATGTGGTATATGGAGCTTATTCTACATCAGTTGGGGCAAAAAAACACAAGTTTAATCTTATAACTTTAATCTGTTTCCGTTCTTCAAATTAACAGTACTCAAAAAATGCAAAATCGACCCTAACAAATGCAAGCTTTCATCCTCAAAACGTATTGATAAAAACTCACCGTAAAAACGCAACTGCATCAAACCTCGACCTCCAGTCAGCACCGACTGGTCGTCTCCTTTATTTCGACCTTGTGTTTCAGTTCGCCCTCCATTTATTCTGTTTCTTTCAGTCTTGTGTCTTTTCTATTAAGTTCGGAATGGCAAGTAAAATGTCTGGAAGTAACAAGCACCAGTAGCAGAATCATTACATGTATGTGCAACAAAACTGCATACTATCAAATCAAAAAGCAATTATTAAATGCAGATAAAGAGCATTTTCACCATTTCGGAATGCTCATTCGGTACCTTGTTAAAAATTTATCAGAATGCAGAAGCTAGAAGCTTGATAAAAAATTATCAAACAGGCAGAATGAGAAACTAGATCAGAGGGCCATGTCTTAAGAATGCTAAATAGCAAACACCCAGTCGGCGCCGACCCATCATTCTGATAAAAAGGAAAAAGGGAGGATTTTTTTCCATAAAAACACTGGAAAGGACTGGTCGAGAGAAACTATGATCAATGGCATGCAAACTATGCCAGTCGGCGCCGACCAAGAAATGCAGTCGCAACCAACCAAGGAATTTGAAATATCGAGGACTCTCTCTGAGGCTAGTCGGCGCCGACTAGCCGTCTCCAGTGCTTCGACCTCTAGTCTAGACCCCTCTAGACTAGTACCATAAAGCAATTTTTTTTTGCACTTTGCAAGCTTTTTGCATTTTGCAAATCTTTTCTTTTCCATTTTTTTCCTCCCTAGCCTAAAGCAAATCCTCGAATGTTGTAGCTTGTGTACCATTTGTTGAAGCTAACCCTTTTTGTTTTTTTCTTTTTCATTGTCCTTCCTTCCTACCTATGTGGGTAACCAATCTTTTAAGGTACCCGGTAGCCAAGAGAGCGATGATAACGGCGATGCTAACGACACTAGACTAGTCATATACACGGGAGTACATGCCCTCCAATTAGGTGAGCGCTTTCTTGAATGGAAATAAAAAACCTGAAGAATGCAGTTGACAACCCTCCAACTTCATTTACGCACACAGGACCCAGACAATTGCAAAATAATGTGGCCATAGAAGGAATATATAAAAACCTAATGATGAAAGTAGACGTTGAAGATATGGATAAAATGACTCTAAAATATGTACATGTTCTTCTACTGCACTTAGAACCAAATAAGGTGAGCCTTTGAGGCTTCAATTTTGCATTATTATAGACTACTATTTTCTTTAGTTATCCATATGGTTGGAAGAATTCATAACGACATTTTTTCTTAGATATAACATCATGTTGCTTAGCTCATATTTGGCTTAAAGTTTCCACACTAATTACATGTTGTTCAGAATTAAGTTTCAATACGCCCACTATTGGAGCATGTTTTGAAGTTAATCTACTGAACCGAATGTGCCCCTCTGGAGACCTATCAGCACCATGGTTTCACTTTGACTATGTAAAATGTATAAGTGGGTGAACAACGATGGCATGTCATGTATATGAGCCCATGTAAGTAGGACCTCTCATACTTTGTTTACTTATATTGTAACCTTCATGACTAATAGTAGTATTCTTTATTTGCTTGCTTGTATTGTCGACTTCATGGACAGGATCTTTATTAGGTACGTGGCTTACAAACACTAACAATATGCGATATGAAACAGAAGACGTGGAATCTCAAAAAAAAAAAAGTTTGGGCAACAACTTGAATAAAGTATTGGCTTCTAAAGGTTTTCCTCTAATATAATTTCATGGTTTTATGGCTGCTGAGGCCTAGGCAAATTGAAATGCTATTTGAGATGTCTTCTTCCATGGTGCTTTACTTTTCAACTATCCCAAAAAGACCAAAGTGCCCATGAAAAAAGACCCTATATAAATTTACACTCCCACACAACATAGGTTGCACTATCACCACTATTGGCGGCACAATAACCTACACCACACCACACACCACACACCACACAACACAGTACACACAAACAACACGCTGCATGCAATACACAAATATAGGGTGCACTATCACCACTACTGGCGGCACAAAACCTACACCACACCATACACCACACAACATAGTACACACCACCACACCTTTGCACACACCACACAACATTCACCACTATTGGCGGCACAAAACCTACACTACACCACCGCCACCACCACCGCGATTACATACCACACAACCGCCGGTTGCATACACCACACAACATTCACCACTATTGATGGCACAATAACCTACACCACATCACACAGTACATACCACACAACATGGTGCATACACCACACAACATAGGCTGCACTATCACCACTATTAGCGGCATAATAACCTATACCACACCACACTGGTACACCACACCTCACTTGCTACTATTATCACCCTACCAATGCCACGCACCACAATGTAGCAACACTATTAGCATCATTGGCAGCACAACACCCCACTCCACCACGACGAAGGCACACCACACCACAAATGCTAGCATTATTCTCATCACTACACCACAAACAACATGCTAACAACACACCACTCACCAGACCACACATACCTCATCTATCATTGTGGCAGCCATTGCACGAAATGTCCCACAGTAACACATAACACATGCATAGATGGCATCATAGAGGCACAACATGACAATACATCCAACATGATGCAAATGGTAGTAGACATACCTGATTCTTGAAGTGGATTTGAGGTTACCTTTTTTGTGTTGATAGAAACAATCTAGGTCAAGCCTGAGGTTCTTTTCTATTGTAATACAACTAATAATTGAACATACCTGCAATGGCATATTTTAGTCTCAGAACATTGCTCTGCTTTTCTGTTTTGATTGTGAGTTCAGACTGATTTGGTTTTTTCCCTATCATCTTCATCATCACTGTCACTTTTACTATTTTCTTCCTGCTCAGGTTGGATTTGCCTATGCTTTCTCTTGGGTCTAGAAGAACTAACCTCTGCTTTCTCATTGGGAGTTCTATAATAATCCAAGAAACTCTTCCAATTAACAGCCTCCCCTTTTATATACAGATAATAAGCCATTGTCCAGGTTCCAGGATCCATTCCACCCCATGTATGTGGCTTCCCTGTAATTCTTTTGTAAATTTGCATGAACTTTTTATATTGTTCATTGCTCAGATTCTTCAACCTGTACAAGAAAACATAAGCCTTAATTTTTCAGTTTGAACAAACATTTGGGGAAAAATACCTGTAGCCAGATCTATTTGGAACTTTGTCACCCCAAAGCTTCTTTAGATCTTCATGGGGCACAATCTCTTATTTGAAGAGAGATTTAATCGTGTAACCAGTGGCATTCAATTCTGACTCCATTAGGGTTCAATCGGCAAGAAGCGACAAAAAAACAGAAGAAGAGGTGATTATTTCCTAATTCGAAATGAGGGACAATGACGTAGCATAAAAAAACAACCATGATGACTAATACTTACAGCCCGAAATACTGGCTCAGGGTCCCAAGGTCAGGGTCGACAGCATAAGTGGCAACCTAGGAACCTGTTCGGCCGAGATCATGACGAAGAACAAGAGATGACGGCTGAAGTGATCAACGGAAGGTTAATCCAAATGAGGAACCAGATGCAGTGGGCTACCCCTTTGATGCATGCTCAGGAATATGGACCAATGCCACCTCCACCACTGAGAGGACCAAACGAAGCTCCTCAATCAGGGCAGGAAGTAGTCCATGTGCCTGAGAAGAACAAAAAGAGAAAAAGAAGAAGTAAAAGGAGTCCATCTCCTTCGAGCTCCAGCCGATCAGACACTATGGGAAGTGGATCTCGAAGCAGTTCTAAAAGTGAGTCGGATACCTCACAAGGCAGGGACAAGAACCATAGAACATGGGACTATCAAAAGAAGGTGGATAGTGCAATGAGTAATGGAAAACCCGAAAGTTGGGTCAGTTCTCCGGCAAAGATAGGTCTGGAATGGAAGCGGAAGCTTGGTTAGACGAGATGGAAGAATTTGGGAACTCATGGGATGAAAGATAAGGGCATATAAAAGGTGGCAACAGCAAACCTGATTGGACCAGCCAGGATTTGGTGGAAAGGATATGCTAAGTCAAATTTCAAAGTTATAAACCATGATGTCATTTATATGTTAATTCTTGTTAGCCATAACTGAAATCAAGTTGAAACTCAACTTATAAGTTAACAATGGGTTATGATAGTTGATACAACAATATACAATTGGAAGATTGAAACGTTATATAGAAATGGATAAGAGTACATGAAATTTAAAAATATCTTTGTACATATATATAATACAGAGGAACAAGTAGAGGTTTTATCGTCGAGAGCCCTTCATAGACTTGAAGAAGTTCTTCATGTCCTTGATTCGGAGACCTTCGTCGACGTTGCGCAGAATGTTTCGCAATGATCCTCCTTCTAGTGCTCGAGCCATTTGAGGTGGTGGGAGCGGTGGTGCCGTAGCCGTTACTATTGTCATCGGCGCGTCCCTTAGGTGATCCCTAGCGAAGTCGAGGCTATAGAGAGCCACAGATCTTTTGAAGAGAATGACGTGATCCGTGTTCTTCTTTATCTTGGCGTGCTAGCCGAACCCTGAAATTGCAATCAAGAGTGCTACGGCCTCCTCTCCTCATGGGCTGAAGTCCTTGTGGAATACTATCATTTGGCCCTGGCTTATAACTGGAAGATAGTATCGAAGGGCCTTCCCCTTTTAGAATCCCATCGACTGCGACCCTGTGCCCTTCCTTTGAGCCGCTCCACTGTAGATGTCTATTGCTTGGAGGCCTTCATGGTCCCTCCACATAGTGGTTGCACTGTCTAAGTTGATGTTGCTGGACCCCTCCCGCATGCTTCGGGCTCGAACAAATTGGCTAGAGCTTGGGCCTCTCCCTAGTTTGTACAACCTGCTTTGAATTTCTTGAAACTCCTCCTCTGGAATGACTGGCAGCTGTTGGTGATACATCTGCCTTATATACTCGTATGTCGCGATGTCGGACATCGTTTCGCCGGCATAAGAATGACGTTCTGCTACCTCCCTTGGGATTTCTTGGTATGAGTAGTCGATGAAGTCCCTCTGTTGTCCTTCTACAATCAAGCCCAAGAGCTCGCGATCCTGAGCCCTTCTTTTAAGCAGTATGGGAGATGGAGGATGTCATATGCAAGAATGTACTCCTCCCCTTCGGTCACTATCGGAGGTAGTGCTATGATCCCTATAGGCGGTTCATTGGCCCTCCTGATGTCTTTATCATGCCTTGCTATCTGCCTCTCCATCCTTAATGCTAGCCTGCTCTCCTCGTCGTTAAAATTCGTCTTCTTCTTCTGTTAAGTAGTCTTCTTGATCTGAAGTGCTTCTTCGATGTGTAAGTGGTAGACATACTCCAAGGGCCCGAATCTCATGAATTTGGCCCTGTTCTACCCCCGTATTGAGGGGTGCAAGGTCTATGGGCTGAATCGAAGGCTCCCCACCTTATTGATGGCTCTGAAGTGCATGAACAAGGATAGAGCCGCTTATGCTGAGACCTACCGATGCCTGTGAGCCTTACAACTCATGTAGTCAGGCATGTTCTTCGTTCTATACCACGGCTCTTGACTCTGGATCCCTCACCTAAGACTTGACTCAATGACTCCAAGGATACCCACCTGCCGTCCCTTGGGGGAAGGCTCACTTTCCAAGGTAAGACTTATTGGTCATACTGGCATATAATGTCTGTGTAATAGGGTGTTCTTGTCAAGGTTGCATGGAGATCAAAGAGATGATCGAAGACATGGAAGGCCTCCTCTACCGGGAACTCACTAATGTGGTTGGCATTGTTGTACCATTCAACAAAGTTTGTGGGCACCATTGAGCAGAGATTAGGGTAGAAAACGTTGGGAAAGATTGACAAAGAGCTTAAAGATTGCTTAAGAGGGGTGAGAGCAAACTTGGTGGAGAAAAATGTCAAATGAGACCCCTTTTCTGGACTAAGGCTATCTAGGTTTTAGTGCCCAAGACTTCTTGTTAAAGTAGATCTATATGTGCTAAGGCTATAGATCTCCAAACTAGGTAATATGAAGTGCAAATCTAAGCAAATCAAATCAAGAAACACTATAAGGCAGTTTACTAGCTAAAATTTGGGCAAGTTTTGGTCAAATCACGTTCAACTTCGGGTGTTAAATCTTGGAAACTGCGCTGCGTTAAGCGGCCTTGGTGTCCCTCGATCTTGATGCGACCGAATGGGTCAAATTTGACTATCATTTAACATTTTTAGGAGATGTAAGATGCAAAAATGCAAGTTTGGCTTTATTCTAGGCTATTTAGCAACTTATCTCATGTCAATCGACATGTAAAAAAGGAAAAATGGGTGACTTGGATATTCTTTGTCTTGAAAGCGCTGCTCTGCATTTGCGGCCTTGGGGGCTCCTCGATGCGGTAAGACCTGAGTGGTCCAAATTTGATGCAAAAGTCAATTCTTAAGGAAAAAATTAAAGCGGCATTAGTAACAAGAAAATTTTAATTACAATGGTGAAGATTTTACACCCAATTGATTTATACAAAAAGTATTTTTATAAAAAAAAAAAATATCTTCGTACAATATTACAAGCTCTTAAGGCTTCTCCTTCCGGTCCTTCTAGCCAAATGGAGATTCTTGGGCATCACTGTTACCCCCTTCTCATGGATGGCACACAAGTTGCCTTCCTTGAAGAGCTATGCCGATACGCCTCTTGCTACCTCTTGCAAGGATCGGTCCGTTGGGGGGTGTGACCCTATAGTGAGTCGAACTCACGCATAATCTCGGAGGAGCCGTTCGAATGGCGCCTTCGGATCAGGAGCTTAGTGCCTTTGCTAAAGTCCTTAATCTCCTGAAACACCCTCGGCGTGCTTGAGTTGGGTCCATGGTGAACCCTTTTGGAGGCTCTGGCGGGGTAGTGGTGGCCGGCTGATTCTTTGGCTTTGTCTTCGCCCTTAGCAAACTACATCGTTTTGTTTCTGATACCAATCATTGTATCTCTTCCATCTCAGGAGGTACTCTTGGTATGCCTTCTTCCTTCTCTCAAACTTCATGGTCTGCTTTAGCATGAACTTCGCGTTCTCCCCACTACCTTCTTCTTCACCACCTTGGGTGGCTTGGACCACTTTGGGTAAAGGTGGCGAGGTGTCTGTCTAAGGTCTCCCGGCGTCTCTCCTACGGCTCATCCTCCTCCCCATTCTTTTGCCTTCTTCTTCCACCTCTTCCTCCCTCGTGCTCCTCCTCGAGAAGGCTGATCCCAGTGAGATTCTTCAATCTGCCACGGTCTCCCTAGGCCGATCTTGGTCCCCTTTTGGACCTCTTCTTCTTCCCTCCTTGCCTCTTTTTCCCTCTCCCTCTTTTTCCCTCGTCAGCTCGATCTTTGGCCATTCGCTGCCTTCTCCTTCCCCTTCTTTTTGTTGGGGCGGGCTTCTTCTTGCCCTTTGCTCCTCCTCCTGGCTTTGGTCATCCCCCTGCCCAGTTGCTCCTCCTCACAGCTCGGCGAAGGCATCTTGCAGCTCCACCGTCTAGTCAGGTCCCACAGGTGGCCTCAGGACCAGTGGCTTTGGCGCCCAGCTCATGGGAGGTGTGAAATGTTTCATCCATGGGCTTGGACGACTCATTCAACTCCTCCTCCCCTCGGGCCTGAGGTGCTCAGGGATCTTCTTACCTCCTCTGTACGCCTCATCATGAGGAAGGTCTGCACGGGACTCACATATTTCGAGTTGTGCATTTGGTTAGGTACCATATCTTACGGTTAAGGAAATGGATTAGCTTAAATTTGAAAATCAAGAAAAGAGGTTTGGGGTGAGTTAGCGGTGTGGAATTTAAAAATTATATTTAAAAAAGCGAAAAAAGATGCTCTTAGGACTTGGAATATTCCCTTACCATTAATAGCCTATTAATTTGCCCTCCTACTAAATATACCTATTATATATATAGTTATTACTTTATTACCTAGCGAGAAATATGAGTGGAGTGCTAGTTCTTGGTCAACCAAGAACATGGCTCACGATACCATTATGACGCTCTCTACTACATATCACGATGCAGTCCTTACATCTCATGGAAATCCCCATCCATTACCTCAGTGCATGGGCCCTCCATCTATCGCCAATCAAGATACTCCCTGAATGCGGGAAGGGACACGGAGGTGCCTTGACACCTTTGCCATGGGCTCCCTATCTGTGGAAGCATAACATAATGTCGGCACTAACAATACCAGCCATCTAACTGCCTCGAAGGGTAGCATCCATACATCCATAGATCCAACAAAGACATCGGCATGCCATGAAAACATGGGAGCTCCTGCAGGGCTTTCGGGCTAAGTAGGAGGTAGGCCCGGCCGGCGGGCCCTACAAGATAAATGACCGAGATATAAAATGGCGAGGCTATATGGGCAATGGCTCGGGTTGACCACTCCCATCAGCCCCTCCCACATTGCATACTTTGCGGTGGCTAGATTGGGCTCGGCATGACTATAACCTCTTAGGAACATAGTCTCATGGTATCACCCTCGGGAGACTACTCAAGTTAACATCTTTTTGGTCTAATGAGGTAGGAAGAGTTCCATGTTCCTTCAGGAGTCTAGTGGTTCCATGAGCGGCTAGAGAATCGTGGCGACCTGCGATTCATCCACGGCCCGAACTCCCAAAATAAGAGCCAGGCCAGCACATGCATCCAGGGATCGAGGCGACATCATTGACCCGGGAAGTGTCGGGATCCATGCAGGCCCACATGAAGTGGCCAGACTATGGACCCTAGCCCACAATGGGTCCCCGATGGTTTCTTTCAGCAGGGACCCCCCCATCCACTTTGCCACTAGCCTCATTGTGTAGTGCTAAGTCACTCCATAACCCAGTAGCTAGATGGGTTCCTATGCACGAGACCATAATAATAGGAACTAAGGGTCTAAACTAAAGCATTATCTAGATAATAGCCACTAGGTCTCTACCCCCTTCTCAATACATAAAGAGGTGAAAACATCTCAACCAAGCATCCTTCATCAACATAATATGATCAATAATGAAGTATATCTAATCCTAATCCCACATGCATCTAACTTTACACTTAGGGTTCATTGATTAGGGTTCCAAACCTAGACTAAAGGTTCGGAAGGAAGGAAACTTTCACTAATAAGATAAGATACTAGTTCATCTGGATCCTAGGTTCGGATGATCTACCAACTACAAGGAATACCACTGCTCCAGACGTCCTCAACTCTGACTCCATGACGACGATGGGTGGTGATTCCTCCTCCTTTTTGATGGGCGCATTGCCTTAGGGCTGTCGATTTGAGCTATCGCCCAACAAGCGGTGTTGGAGCGGAGTTACGGGCGAAGAAACAGTCACAAGGTAGGTGGAGCCAAAAAAAAGCCCTAGGGTTAGGGTTAGGATATTTATAGGGTTAAAGGTTCCATGCACCACTGCCACGTGGCTCAATGGGATGCTTCCATGTGGCGGGTGCCCAATAGGTTGAGTCTTGTGGAAATGGCCTTAAGCCTAAGGTTGGCTAAGTTATATAAATAAATTAGCTATCTCCCTTTCCACTTACTATGGTGTACAAGGCTATAATGATAAACATGCGGTGATGAGCCTACAATTATGGCATATATTTTAGGGGAACATCCATGAGATAGGACTGTGTCGTCAGAATACGAGCTGTTGGGCTCGTCACCCTCACTATATTTTGGCCATGCCCTTTGCCCGCGTGGCTCCAATGGGATGCTTCCATGTGGCGGGTGCCCAATAGGTTGAGGTCTTGTGGAAATGGCCTTAAGCCTAAGGTTGGCTAAGTTATATAAATAAATTAGCTATCTCCTTTTCCACTTACTATGGTGTACAAGGCTATAATGATAGGCATGCGGTGATAAACCTACAATTATGGCATATATTTATGGGGAACATCCTGAGATAGGACTCGTCGAGGAGGAGTCTGAACTGTTAGGCTCGTCACCCTCACTATATTTTGACTCTGCCAGTGCTCTGGGATCTTAACTAGCTCCGTGGCAATTTCTGCCATGCTTGGGCATGGTATGGGGCTTCTAATCTTCCTAGGCGTGGTTAGTCGCGTATATCTTTTAGTAGAAGGCAGTTCTTGGGCTAGAGATCTTCTTAGGGCCTAGAGAAAGTAGGTTTAGAAGAATTAGGAAGATGAGGCTAAATTAGTGTTTAAAAGGAAAAATGCTTGCACATGCAAAGGAATATTCCATTTCCATTAGTACCATTTTTTAATGAGTCCACTTTGTTATTAATAGTGATCCCCTTATAGTTTTTGAATTTTAAATTTCTAATGGTTCTTGGATGTTTAATTATGAATTTGCACCATATTTCACCAATTTCTCAGGTTTGCCGATTCTTGACCCTTTCTATGTGGAATTTGGTGTTAATGATAATTTTCACTCGGTTTTACTAAATCTTCATTTGACTTATTTTCTCTTGAGTCTATAACCTAGCCTAATTCTATGACCCTACTACTTGGGAAAAAAAATCTCCCACTATCGGTTCAAAGTTGGAATTTTTACCTTATAGGCAGGTTAATCTACCAAAATTAGGGTTATGGCCCACCTTTTACATTTTCATTTTATTTTTGTCCCAAATATTTTTCTCATTCACCATGAGCTTTAATGACATTTTAAGATAAGCCCGGCTGGCCGAAAAAGAATGTATTACGCGCTTCTTTCTTGGTCTTTGTTCCGGTAGGGCAAGACATGTTCTCGGTAGGCGTAAGACATGAACGCATCGGAACGTCACCGCAAAGATAAAAGCAAGAACGCCGATGTGCGCCGAGCAAGCGGCTATGAGAGTTCGGACATAAGGCATGCTTACAGAGTTTCATGCCAGATAAAGCCACTTAGTGATCTAAGAATTAAAGCGAAAAATTACGCCAAAATACGTTTGTGCGTATAAGACAAAATAGCGCTTCAAACTCGAAAATGCTTTCATAGCTTAATGAAAATGAGGAGGAGATTGGGTGATGATGTTTGGGAAGAAAGTTCACGAGGCAAATGGATGAAGCCATTTGATCAACAAATCCACTTAAAGTCAAAGTCGCGTCGGGCTACTTCTTTCCTCATTTCTAAATCCAAGGCAAGAGGGGTATCAGATACCAAAACAGAGAAATTATCAAAGCCATTTCAAACTAAAACAAATGTCTGGCCTGGACTCTCTTTTATCGCTATAAATTCCGCCATCACAGCGGATTTGGGTTCAAAATGGCCTCTATCGCCCATTCCACGCCATATTTCCTCGGCCCCTTCTATTTATACACTCTAGGGATACCAAACTCTCAATTACGATTTGTTGGAATATTCTTCCTAATAAGGGGGATTGGTCTATGGCTTTACAGCGGCTTTAATTATTGTCGACGGACTGGATGCAAATACGGGATGCTTTCAAAGTTAATTTGTATTGTAGCATACCTAATCCCATGACTTGTTCAGGTGCTGCCACCGCTTCTACATTTTAAAGTTGAATGTAGAAGGAAGCTTTAGACGTGATCAGACTTTCATTGAGGCGCTTATGGTTACGCCTTTAACCGATCTTCACTTCAACGAATATTAAGCTCTACAATTCCAAAATTTGAATTCGCCACGTATAAAAGCATGATTGTGGTAGAATGGACCTTTCGATTTGCTACGCACGCCACTCTGGAAAACGAAGTTAGCACGGACGCTCGGCTCACACCTGCTTTTAACAGGTGTTGGGGCATAAAAATGTACCATTACACCTGATTTTCACAACAGGCGATCTGTACGATGGAAGTTGTTTGTTGCCAAATTCGTTAAACTTAAACACAAGTGGAGAACAGCACTTACGCATGTTTTCTCGAGGGAGTTTGAGTGTTTTTTTTTAAATCCCAATTATCGGCGATAGTGTGACGAAGATCTGTATTAAAATAGTATGTTAAATTCAATTATATCGCGTTCCATTTCTGGTTAAACTCAAATCATATAGTTTGGAAATAAGGTTAAAAAGGAAGATATTGGTATTTAGGAATAAGGTTAAAAAAGGAAGATATTGGATATTTAGGTATAAGGTTAAAAAAGGAAGATATATACCAAATTTCGAGATCTGCACATAATGGCATGTAATGATGGTTGATAGGACTGAATACTAATCATTCCTACCATTTTCATCGCCTAATCCAAATTCTATATCTATTCCAAAATTCTAGATTACTTTATCTTTCCCCCAACTTCCAATCTTGGGGATCCTCCTCACTCTTCAGTCCACGCCATAGAACAAGCTGCTGAAGAGCCGAGGTGTCCTCCTCCAAAGAGCTATTAATACAGTGAGGTGTTCCTCCTCCGGCAGCTCCCTCCCATGTCTACTCTGCTCTTGCTCGACAGTTTCTCGAGTCCTTCGATTCCTCCTCCGGGATTCTTGATCGCAGGAATCAGAATGAGAATCGAGGAAATTTGAGCAGAGTTCATCACGGTGTGTTCCTTTGAATAATCGGATAGGAGATTCTCTCAAAATGGTTAGTTATTCATCAATTTGAGAAGAAGCTAAGATACGAAGAAGATGAAGAAGTTGAAGACGACCGGTCACTCGGTGAGCTCATGGCGTTAGTTCATGGTACATGCATATTTCTTTTCTTTTCATATCTTAAACTAACGTTATTTTATTTTTTTTGCGCATGATGAAGGTATGAAATGAAATTTGTTAAGCGTAGCACCTCTTATTTTTTTCTCTTGTTCTGAATGAAATTTGCCTCCAAATTTTCAATTATGGACCTAAGCCCCGGCTTTTTTTGTTGTGAATAGTTGAAGCCTCCTATTTCAATTACAAAATGGGATGTAGTGCCACGGCCATAAAAATTTTTGAATGTAAAAGTTTTTGCTTCTAACTTTGTTTGAATACTCCATCTTTTTTACCTGTATTACGTGTTACCACTCTTAAGTACAAGTCATCATCCCTTTCAAAGAGCATATTATTTTTCAAGACCGCAACAAGTTGAATAGTACATATAAAATAAAATAAACACACCACCGTATCGTAGGATCCACTTTCATTTGTTAAGTCAATTAAAACTAAACACAAGTCCCCTCGTCAGCGTCTCCCCATTTGTATATAAAATATCTATCATTCCAAGTTATATTATGTTTTATGAACTAAATGGCCTCCTTATCGCCCATTCCATGTCATATTTCCGCCTTTTTCCTTCGATTGCTTGAATATTCTCCTAATAAGGGGAATCGTGATATCTATGGCGCCATGGTTTCACCCTTTGTTATTCTAATGATTGACGCAACATCGGAGCTCTAAAAAGCCACTTGCATTATAGCATACCCTGCAACCGCGACTGGTTCTTTGTTTTACGCATACCAATCATGCGCGATCACCGGGATTCTCTTGTCTTGCCCCCATTTTCATTTATCCATTCCTTCTACATTTCAAAATTTGAAACGTGTAGGTTGAAGCTCTTGTATTAGATTCTTTCGTTGAAAGAAGCGCCAGCGATTATGCCTTTAAAAGTTTCGGTAGAATCGATCTTTACTTTATCCCACGGTTGTAAAGCTCTACAATCTTTGAATTTTAAATTTGCTTTTTGTATAAAAGCATGGATTGTATGGGGAGAATGGACTTTTCCATAAAAATTTCAAAACCAGGTTAGGCAATGGATCAGGTCTCAAACGGTTAATTCGCGCCAAGTATTACAAATTGCGGGCCAATATTCATTTCATACCGTACATCCACGCTGCATGGAAGCTCCAAATGATGTGTGGATGTGATCCAACTGACTCGTGACAGTGCCCGCCTTTCAATCGGCAAAAAGAGGTCTAAAAATAAGAACTTAGATCTTCATATGTTATGCCTATGTGCTCAAAAAGCATCGTATATCCGGCGGATGGCAGCTTATATCCATTGGATCCTTGATGGCGGAACCGCCATTTCGGACGCTTCAAGTTTTAGTCCGATTTTGTGCGACTCTGCGTAACTCCGCCTCTGGGATATTGTGAGACGGAGAGAGGATGATAAGTATTCGGAACCCAAATAGCGGGCTTCCTTGAGATGAGTCAGTTCCCATTGTCACAAGAGACTATAACTAAACCGCCAGCTCTTTTTCTCTCGGCTTCATTACTCCATCGTGATGAAGGTGCGAATGATTGCTTGGGAGGTTCCCTTTGAGATACCGGCGGAGAAGTCCAAATTGGTGATAGGGCAGCGTAAAGAAAGATCGGCGAGCCTCGAAGAGCAACTTTGGGCTTCCGCTCGTAGGGTGCTAAAGAATTTGAAGAAAACACTTCTGGTTTGGCGAAAGGAAGAAGCATTATCGAATTTGATAGAGGAACCGGTTTGATCAAAATACCGGTTGCGGTCACGGCCACAAGGTCCGCTTACAACATCAAAGGCTGCCATCCGGAAACGAAATCTGGTTACGAGGTGAAGAACCTAGCGACGCAATTGCAGGATAGTGGACACGATTTGTCAGCCCTACAACCTCTCAAGAAGATGGTATTGGAAATGGAAAATAAAGGGAGATCTACAAGAAAGCAAGCTTACGTGATGTACGACTGCTTGTGATGGATGTGGTAGGCATCGGGGTTTGATTACCGGTTTTCTTCATTCAAGCCATTCCAACGGGTTGGAAAGAATAAAATAAAAAGTATCTTCAGCTCCATCATTCACAAAATTGTTCTGAGAATACAAGGGTTACTAGGACAAAGATGGTGTATGCCATATTAGAGAGATGCACCACTGCCACGCTAACTATGCCATAAAAGCATAAGAATGGGGCGCGATTGCCAGATATAGTTAAACGAATGAACGAAATAACCCTTTGGTTGACCCGTTACTCTCTTTACAATTCCTTGTCAACATTATGACTCATCAGCCAGTAAACCACGGTGAGATTAAAGCCGCATAAAATTGGATGAAAATGGAACCCACTAAGTTTGGTATGGCGAGAGGGTATCCGCTATCATCGAAGTGAATAGAGCAATTGAGAATGCAATTGCATTACGCTAAATCAAAATGAATAACGCATGCAGGCACTACCAGGAGGAAGTACGGCGGAAAATGGTTCTCATGTCAACTGGAAGATACACCGGTGGTTAGGGTCTCTTTAAAGTTCCGTAAAGAAGTCCAATGAGATTTTGAAATGGGTGTTCAATCAAACCTATTGATCCGAGTCTAATGGTCTTAGATTCGAGGGAGGGGAAAATTGCAAGTAGATCATGGATCTTACAAAGTAATTTTTCACTTGGCGCCCTGGGATGCAAACCGGAAAGCAATGTACAACATAAGTGGAGGAGTGACGTTGAACATGCTTGTCCTGTGACTTAAATCAGCAAAGGAAAGCCGGCACTCTGGAAGACCGCTTCAACCTTTGTCCCTAACCAAGTTGTAAATGTCTTCTAATAGTGAAGAAGATCCCAAGTTCCATGGTGATTTCTCCCATCCCAATAGAGAGGGTCTATATCCGACTTTGCATCTGCTTCAGAGAATCATCGACAAGATGATACTTTGAGCTCTTATCTGTATGCGGGAACATTTCCAGACAAGAAGAGAAGAGAGTGAAGGAATTTGTAGAGTTGAACATGTCTTCTAATGGGCTGCGTTTGTATGCGGCAAACGCATTATTTCTGTTAGAAACGGGCAAGAACAAGTGTGCCTCAGGAAGGTGTCAATTGGAGGGATGAAAGCCCCATCGCTTCCAAAGAATCATGTGAGAGGCTCAACCCGAACCGGCATGGGAGAAAAAGGTCTAAGAATTTGGAAATTGAGCCGGTTGATGGCGGAGCGTGGACTTATTGCATGCATGCTCGCATTGGAGGAAAAAAAGCATAATATTGTCCGAATTGTTCTACATTCCCAGAAATGGACCTCGCCAAGAGAAGATGAAATGTTCGTGCGTTAATAACAAATTTATTAAAGCTTCAGACTCCATGGGAGAGTGAACAATGCGACCATTTAAAGCATCTTTAAAGCTCATGCACCTTGGTTTTAGGAAGTATGGAAGCCTAGTGCTGGTGGAGTGCACAAGGTATGGAGAAGTCGCCAGAACAAGCTAAAATAGGCCTTCATCAGAACACCCAAAGAGGTGGAAATGTGGGAACCAACCCCAAGACGTGCATGACGAGTGGTTTTAGAAGGGCGATGGTTAAATACGACAAGAAGGTCAAGCCACAAATCCCACCCGGTTTCGGGTCCACACTAAAAGTCAATGCACAAAACCACATGTCGTTGTTCCAAAAATCTCACATCGGTTATGTGGAGGTGTAGTCATTATGAAGGTAGTTTTATGGAGTTTATGTTTTTTTTTTTTTTTGAAGATGTGGTCTTTTTTTAGGTGTCATTTTTTAAAAAGAAGTGTTGCTTATTTTTGAGGGGTGTTGTTAAGAAGGTGTTGCTTTTTGATGTGTAGTTTATAACTGCGTAGTTTTAAGTAGTCATTTTTATGGAGGGCAGTTTTTAAGTGGTTTATAAGGAGGTATAGTTTTAAGTGGTTAATTTTTAGGGAAGTATGGTTCAAGTGGTGCTAACTTTTTTCAATCGAGGTTATTGTTTCTTTTGAGGCTGCCATTTATAAGTGCGGGTGTGGGGGTTTTAAATAGTCGCTTTTTAAAGAAGTAAAGGTTTTTGAAGTGTGGTTTATGTTTTAGTTTTTGGCGGAATGATTTTAAGAAGTATGGTTTCTTTTGAAGTGGTAGTTTTATAACCAGGTGTGTTTTTAAGAAGCTATTTCATGAAGTATGGTTTTTTAGGTGTGGTTTATAACCAGGTGGTTTTGCTAGCCATTTTAAAGTAAGTGTGGTTTTTGAGGTGTGGTTTTAAGCAGTAGTTTTATGGCTATTTTTTTTACGTGGCGGCTTCGGCGTGGTGAAGTTTTACTTGAAGGGCCATTTCTGCTGAAGCATGGTTTTGAGGCTATTCTCTCGTTGCGCTAACCACCAATCGAATATTGTTTGTGTGTTCAACTTTGAATGTATCTATTGTTTTTGCACTGAAAAATAACTTCAATCCGCTAGATTCAACATGGCTCAAACATGCCATCGGCCCAACATGCCAATTAGGTGCCAACATGCCAAGGTGGTTCGGCGACACCGGCATTTCAACATACCTAGGCTCAAACATGCCAAGGTGGTTCAAATACGGCTCCTATATGCCAATCTATATGTCTAACATGCCAATGAGGGTTCAACATGACACTTAGGCTCAAACATGCCACAGCTCCATGCCACCTGTATTCAAATACGTCAAGGTGGCTCAAACATGCCACAGCCCCAACATGCCACACCCAGGCTCCACTGGCCAAGTCGGGTCGGGCTACGCCACCCAGGCACCAACATGCCACCGTTCAAAACATGCCAAGGTGGCTCAAACATGCCATGGCGTCTAAACAAACCACCGCGCTAAGGTGGATCAAACATGCCACTCTAGGCTCCAACACACGCCGGGCGTGGGCGCCACGCGATCTCCGTTCTACGCTGCTGGTGTCTCAAAATGCAACGCGGTTCCTACATGCCACTTAGAAATTCAACATAAGGCGTGGCCTACAAAACATGCCACGTATTCCAACATACCACCGCCCACATGCCAATTCTAGGCTCAAACATGCCATGCGGCTCAAATACGCAACGTGGGCTCCAAATATGTCACCTAGGGTCTAAATATGCCAGTTCAAACGGTGCCATGGAGCCCTAAACATGCCACCTAGGGTCTAAAGATGCCAAGGTGGTCAAAATGCTGGCGTACCTCAAACACACGTGAGTCTAACATGCACCGAGCCCCTAACATGCCAAGGTTTCAAACATTTCACCGATCCAACACGCCAAGGTGGCTCAAACATGCCATGTGGCTCCAACATGCCACCTAGGGTTCCAAAGATGCCAAGGTGGCTCCAACACACCTTAGCTCTCCAACATGCCACCAGGCTCCAACATGCCAACGTGGTCAACATGCCACCTAGGTCTAACATGCCACCTAGTCTACAACATGCCACCTAGGCTTCGGGAAATGCCACGAATTCAACGTGCCACCAGTCTGAAGATGGCAAGGTGGCTCCAAACATGCCACCTAGGTCTAAATGCCACCAGTTCAACATGCCAAGCGGCCCAACATGCCCATCCATCACATGGACCTTCTCAACATGGAAAGCTGCTCATCCACCACATGGACCTTTTAGGAAGACTTTACAGAATCAAGCTGTGGAGTTTGTCTCGCCTTCCGTTTCAAGACCCCTCCCCCTATGAGGAAGGGTGTTAATGCCAGCTAATGGATCCTGAAAACCTCCTAGAAGCATTCCTGCCCCAAAATTTCTCTCTTAAAGGCCAGACGCGGCTTCCAGAAGTTGGAGTTGAAGACCGCCAGTTAGGGAATCGGAGGACAGGGCTTGGATCTATCGCCTCCCACTGCAACAGGAATTCAAGAGCTAACACCAAAGTACATATTATCTTGAATAGAAGCGCCAAACGTAGTTGGAATTATTGACCTTTGGTTTATAAAATCTAATGTATCCCTAAAATCGATCATATGCTCTGTCTTCCTCTCCTGCCCACTAAATCACGCCTGGGATAATGCGCAATGTGAAACTTCTTTGACGTGCTAGTCAGTATATGGTATGTTAGACCTCCACAAGCGCTTTAAGGCAACCAATCTTGTGCAAATTATAGTAACCCAGATCAATCGTATATTAGATTCCAGTGCCAAATGAGGGTAGTTGCACCTGCATCTGGAATGTCTCCTAGCCCTTAACTATTTCTAGCTGAGGTTTGGAGGAGGAAACTAGAAAAACAATGTAGTGATGGTGAAAACCCACAATTTGGGACCGATGTCTAAAGTACCGGTTCAAAGACTAAGAAAATTTGGCTGCAAAGGGGTTCCATACTCCAAACCATGATATCTCGAAGTTTTAATAAACCTTTTACATTTTAAAAACACATCGTGAGAAAGTTGCAGGAAACACGTGATCATTTCATTTTCGGTCAATAGTGATTAGCCAAGCAATCTCTAACAAGAGGTTCCCACAAAGACTCTCATCCATGTACATGATGATTTGACTTAAGTTCTGCTTCATGTTACGTATTAAGCAGACACTTAGATTCTTCCAAGTCCGCGTTTTATGAAGAATTATTAAAATAGTTTTTAGCCAATATTGCTACTACTCATGTGCTATTAACCAAATCACCAACATATAAGGACCATAATAAAAACAAAGCATTTGACATACGGATTCAAGTTAGAAGGTGATAGATTGTAAGGTAGGTCGGCTGATGGTAAAACAAAAGCGGAATATAACATGCATGCATAGATGCTATGCTCACATCATCAAGAAAAAATTTTGGAAACCAGAGTTTTGCAAACACCTAATCCTTTTGTGCCTTCAACCTGGTCAGCTTGTTTCTTTCCTCAAAGCTCAGATCTCTGTGGTGCCCAAAAGTCCTCTTCAAGGCTCCTAGCCAATGAATCGCATAACCCGGCCCATTCTAGGGAGGTGATCTTGACCAATGGACCTCAGAATGATACTGCCACAGACCAAGTTTCAGCTCCGTAAGACCACCTCCCTTCTTTAAGAAGCTTAAAAGCAGCTCGCCGTCTACCGCCTATAGTCAATTGGCTCTAGGAGGTGGCCGCGAACACCATGTGGGAGTCGTTCTTTCATGCAAAATGACCGTAGCTCTGGGGCGTACCTGCTATTTTAACGATATGGCTGGGTCGGTTCTTCATTTGTTCTTCTTCCCAAACTTATTAAAGTGATACCGGTTTCTGCTACCTACCAGATGCGAATCGCTAACATAAGTTCTCCCGGAATCTATCTTTGATTTTAACCGCCAGCGAAGCTACTGAATGACGATCTAATGGTCGTGGATGAACTGGACCCGAGGGGAGGTGACAAGTACTGGTACCGCCTCGAGGAGCTACCGGCAGAAAGCCACCGGCAAGAGGGGAGGCCCATAGCGAACTCATCTGACCGGTGAGGGTTCCCACGGGCCTTAATCGCGGTGGAAACTTCGCGAACATGCGTTAGGTGAACACGCATACGCTGTGGAAGTACATGCCGCAAAGAATAAAGTTACAAGAGCGAAAGAAGATGCATGTTCTGATATTCCTCCCCTTTATGACTCATCATCTCCCAATCGTCACGTGCTTCCTTATCTTATAACCAAAAGTTTCCAAACCCTCACTGTTATTAGCAAAAGCATCTGCCCTGCATTTGCCGAGCGAACACACTCCGCCGCATTTGCAGCCCAATGGCGCATCCGAGTGTTCGACCTCGCTGAGAGTCACCTTGCCCTCGCTCTCGGGTCAGTCTGGCATTGACTAGGCATCTACCGGGGTGGTGTATGATCAGAGTATATTGGTATACTGTATTTATATGATTAGCATGTCACAGGTCGGGATTGTCGCCACGCTTTTTCCTCTCAAACTCCTTCATGGTGAACCGCGAACGCTGTCGTTTTTGTATTGGGTCTCATATTCACGGTCTCCGAACGAAAATTTCCTCCTTCCTTCCTTTCCAGCACCACACCGCAAGAGGATCCCGGTAGCACCATCAAAACGGGCCTCGAAGTTGAAAGTGGGTTCCAAAATCCGCCCAGCCAGGGACAATGAAAGCTGCGTCCCGGTTATCCAGAGTTCGGAAAATACGTCCTATCTTTTGTCTTTTATCACTAAACCTGAGTTTAGAATGTTGAGTTTGATGTCATGTTTGGACACATACGACAAATGAGTGCCGACAAAAACAAGGCCCTAAAACAATGATATTGTAGTCAAACATATAGAAATGCTTCTTTGAATGATTTTTTTTTAAAGGATGAAATATAATTTTTATTTATTATGAGTGAAAATGTGCCTCCGTCAGCGACAACTGATAGGGTTCGATGCCTCAGTTTGACGCCAAGATGCTACATATCGGGCCGCGAGTATTACCAAACCGCGCTATAGGTTCAAACATGCCATGGAAATTCCAAATGACACGTATTTAAAAGCTAACCCTAAAATGGACAATGGTTTAAATAGATGATTAGCTCAAACACGCCGCCGAATCAAACGATACACCAGCTCCGAACCGCCGTTAGGCCACCACGCCAAGATAGGCCCAAACATGTTAACGAAGCCCCGCAACTGGGCCATATAGCCCAAACATGCCAAATATCACCAAACACCCTGGAACGAAACACGGAGAACAAAGAAAGAAGGGAATCTTTCTTGAAGGGTCATTAAAAATTATAGAGACATAATATCTTAAGAGGCAAATGGAAGAGGTGGCAAAATGGCTAGGATGGAAAAAACTAAGACTTGTTAGAATAATCACATGAAAATATTTCTCCCATGGAAGTATATATTCTTTGATGGCATGGCATGACGATAATAAGCATTTGGTGATAGAAAATGGATTCAGGTTTAATTTAGGTGGAGGTTTTAAGTGAGAGGTGAGGGAAGTATAGGAATATGAAATTTAAATGATGAGGGGGTTACAAGGAGAAACCTATTTTCCTTGAAAGGTGAATGGATGGAAGGATGGAGAATCAATGGAGAAATGGAGAAGGAATGGAATGGAAGGAGGACAAAGGGAACGGAATCCCAAGGAAGGAATGGAGGGACTATCTTAATGGAATGGAATATAAACTTAAATGGAACTGAAGCGGAGGAAAGAACGAACTGGCCGACTCTCTTTTAGAAGTCAAAAAACACAAATGAACCCACATCCGCTTCAAAATGTTACAACCTGATGCCATTTTGCTTGAATAACATTCTATAACCCTAGTATTTCCAACAAGCTTGTAATTAGTGTAGTGATAAACTCTATATAAAAACCAACACCAACATTTTAAACAAAAATTACCAAAACAGCTAACGGATGAGGATGAATTCTAGTTCTAAAGATGGTGATCCCTGTCCTAGCATTCTATTACTAAATTGAACTACTGGCTAAATTAAGTTTCGCTAGCACCTGGCGCTCTCCTCGCCAGTTGAATTCGCTTGAATTAAGTCTACAGGCCCACCTACTCCCATGCTGCGTGGCCTTCGGGATTCGCCCATCCCACCAGGGTATAAGTCTCAGATCACCAAGCGCCCACCACCATTGGTGGCTAGATCTTTTCAGCTTCTAAAACGTATTCCTAGTTCAGTATCCCGCCATAGCTCCCCCCTTCTTCACCTCCTCTGCCCATTCTGCTTTCCTTTTCTTGCTACAGGTGGAAATCTTCCACCCAACAGCGGGAACCTGGATTCCTTGAGCTTTTGCTTTGTGGGTGCCTATTTTCTGTCCCTGATGCTATGTCGGAGGATTGCCACCATTAGTTTGCCTGGTGTTAGCTGGCCTGTCCTCGAACCACCACCTTTGGCCCTGACCTCGAAGGGCTCTGTCTCATCTGTCCCATTGCGTCCGCAAGTGTAGATTTGCCGCCCCTCCAGCTGGATTCTGCACACTGTCCCAGCCAGCTCGGGTATTTTGCAAAGGATCCTGTGCTGTAGAGTAGAAAAGGGTCATTATCTCCCCGAACAGGCCTCACACGGCTGACACACAAACAACGTCACTTTTGTATGTAGGCTTGATCCGACCATATAAAGGCCACAGTTTCTGCTTGAGCCAAGTGGTAAGTCATTCTGTGGCGGATCAGGTGCTCGATCGAGGTCTATGCACAGATGACCTTGCAACCAGTGAATGGGGTAAGCATCCGTCAACAGCTTTACGTAAAAATTTTGTCTCAATCCTCATCATGGTCCATTTATCATTTTCCAAGACTTTAACTGCAAGTGATGCTGGCTGCACCATGGAGATTCCACGCAGAGCTGCAGAAAGTGCCTTCCTAAGGCCTGGTTCGATTCCTTGAAAAGACATTTTTTAAAAGAGAACTCAAGAACAACTAAAGCAAAGCAGTAATAAATTACAATTTTTTGTCACTAGGTTCATGAATAAATTAGCATAAACAATATAGTGCTTTTTGCCAATATTATTTTAAATGGTAAAGGCACGCATTCTTTTTGTCAATTTCAAAATCCCATGGTGGTTTTTTTTAATTTTTTTCAAAACAACACGTGAAACAACCACCACTTTAAGGTTTAAGAAATGTTTATAACCACCTGAGAGATGATTATAAAACTATATGGATTTTATGTAAAACAATAAAAAAAACAATTTTTGAATAAACCACATTTTTTTAAAACCATATATCATTTTTTGAAACCAACAATTGAAAAACAATATAGAAAATAAATGAGACAACTACATGTGTTTCTAGCAAAGTTTGACAAAATTTCTAATGTAGTTTTTCAGGTTTTTTTTTTTGAAACAAAAGCTAAAATAAATGTAGACTTTTAGTTTTATTAACATCCATGATGTATTTTTTTCACTAAAGTTCCAAAAACTACAACTTTTAAAAAACATGTCAAAAAATGAAATCCTATCAGATACTTGACAAAAAACCTCATTAACGTAGAGTTTTTTACAAAAAAACACGCGATAAAAGTTTGGACAAAAACTACGCTACCATTTAGTAAATCCCGGACAAAAACAACACATAGTTTTGGTGTTGTTTTTCGAAAAAAAAAGACACCTAAAAACAACATGGGACCCGGGGTGAGTGTTTATGAGCAACCCCTGGTCGCAAACACCATTGGCATAATGCGAAGAGAAAACGGAAAGTCGCTTGGCAAATTTTCCCACCACTAGCATCGCGAACAAGGAGATCTAAGAGACAAAGAACCCGCGTAAAAGTATACTCTTAGCGGCAGTTCACACGCATCGGCACTTGCCTCCAACCTTGTTTGCATTAACCGTAGCTTCAGCGCCGTGATTCCTTATTTATCACATACCTACCACCGGAGTTCGCTATTTCATTTATGTACGGTCGTGTGAAGCTTTACAAGATAATAAAAAAAGGGTTACTTTTGAAGTTGTGAAAGACGCTACATTGAAAAACAAATACAACGGCCATTGTTGCTCCAAAGCAGTTTTTCTTTCATTATCTTCATCATCATCATCAGCCCCTCGTTTCGCTCTTTCATCTCTTCCCTGCGTAGCAATCACCCCTATCCAAACGTTTCCTCCACCGCCCACCATCTCTGTACATGTCCCGCCCCAGTCCCATTAGTAGCGTTTCACTCGGGATTGCATCTCTCGCTGCACCACCTCGGCAGAAGAGCAGTATGTCATCCCGTCTACCTTTATTCAACCAGCCTGATGGTTTTCTCTGCTATTGGCGACAGGTTGACCATTCTTTCTTTTTTCACAATTGTAACCGCTCCTTTGTGAAGATCATCTGCTCCTTCAACCCCTTCATTAGAACACCCAAATCACCATGTCGGCGGAGTCTCTATCCTCTGGCGCTTTCCAATATCAGCGAAGCTGAGGATGTGGAGGCCAGATGACAAATGGGAGGGACGCAGATTGAGTAGAAGTGAGGAGCAAAGACCCAACCGGCGCAGCGGGAGTATTGGCTTTGGGCAACTGGCTCATGCATATTGGCTGAACATATTAAACACACTCACCGTCGACGGTCGAGGGGATTCTCATGTCCCAGAAACACATTAATGGTACCGGCCCTACACAACACTCTAACTAATCGTGTAGATATCACACCATCGCTGGAATCAAGACATCGAAGCTTTTAAAACCCTATGAAGGGTTTCTCATAGCGGACCGCCTTGTCATTCTCTACCACGATATTGAAATTAAAATAGAAACGAATATTCGGCATTTGTCAAAAACTTTTCCCATTGAAAAAAACCAATTACAAACATTAAAAACGCCCCTTCTGGGAGGAGTCTGGATGCCTATGATCACAGCAAAGCTCTTTCCCCGAGGCAGTGATGTTTTCTGCTCCTCCACATGATTGTCGCCCTGTAACCATCGCTTCTTCATATTCTAACCTTATCTTCCCGCTGTCACCAGTTAGCTCGCGCCTCATTTTCGATTATGCTCCTAAGCCTCTTCGAGGTTATATTCAGGAGCAGCGCACTAAGGTCTGGCGCAGCCCAATAATACGTACCAGTAACCACACTCCGAAGGCGGCCTTTTCCTACCGGCCAGAACTACTTTAAGCGACGCCTTTCATCATTCTTTTCTTTAGCGCGGATCCGTTCTCCAAACGCCCGACGCTTTTTATAGAAACTAGGAGATACGCGGAATCACACGGTTGCGAAAATTGGATAAAGCTGTGTAATAATCCCACGAGATAAAACAAGGCATGTAATTAGCAAACGGTAGCCTATATGTTCGCATCATGGGATCCGCCATATCCCAGTCGCATGCAGGTCAAAAAGACAGCGAAAGTTATTGTACAGATGCCGTCGCCCCTTGGCATGACGCTTTTGTCATCCATGTAAGCCAATTTATGTGAATGACGCTTGTCATCCACATGCAAATTGTGATTGACGCCCAAAGTTATATCACATCCAGCTAGATATTTGTGTTACATACACTTTCCATTAATAAATTATGAATTTATACATACAACGAGGTGTATCGCCAGGATCATATTTTCAAACCATTGATTGTTAATTGCAAGAATGGCATTTCAAGGCCGTGGCAGGATCTTTTAATAAAACAAAACAAGAGAACAGATAGAAGCAAATAGAGCAAATTTTTCTTGAAAAAAAAATACAATGGTTACCGGATCTCCATCATCCCCGTATCGGGCCGTATTTCCGCCGCTCTCATCCTCGCACCGCCTTCTTCATCTTCTAGCCGTACGCTGTGCGCTTAAAATCGCTTCAACCCTCGCCGGCTGTCATTCTCGGTAATTCGGGTTAATGTTGTTATGAAGCTCAAGGTCTGCCATGCCAGCCCCCTAGTAACCTCTAACTGGTTCAACGCCCATCTTCTGCCGCATCGAGACGGGTCAAGCTACCGGTGGAACCTTGAATCTCTTCATCACCGCCAAAGAAGGGTGGTCCATGGCAGTTCTGGGCGCTGGCCGCTATCGGAGGAGGATGGCGATGCCATCTGGAGAGAAGGCGGCATGAAAGAAGCATTGGTGCCGTAAGAAGGCTGGCATGGAAGAGGATCGGAGGTCAAGGCAAGAGGAAAGCCTCATTTATACTGGAGAGTTGATACCACACGCCGGCGATGCCGCGGGTCAGAAAATCGCACCATTTCTCAAGGCCGCGTGGGAGGGGAAAAGGACTACATTTCTTTCTAACGCCTTTTCTTCCAAGAGAAAGCCTGTATAATTTTTACTGATAATTTCGCATACAACTACAAGTAATTTTATCGATACATAACTAAAGATAGAACTTCTCATTGAAGCAAAATAGAACGTAGAGCACTCATCGCGAAATCCATTGATTGCTACCTAATTGTAAGCAGCGGCTTCGCGCCGTGGTGATATTTTAATAAATGTAACATATACGGAACAATGTGGATAGATAGAGCAAAAATAGAGAAAACTTTTCTTTGAAGCAAAAAATAGATAGATACAACGGCTAGGATCTTCATGATCCCTGAAGATTTTCATCCCGCAACTGGCCGAAGGTCGCTGCTTCATCCTCTCAGCAAATGGAGTTTTCCATATCTTCTGGCCCGCGAAATCATGAGCAGCTAACTCGCTTCTGCCCCTGCTGGGTTCGCTTCTGGTATGTGGCTAATGTTTCCATCGAAGCTCAATCCGCTTCGTAAGCAGCCCCCATGGATATTTGTCGATCGGGCCATTGTTCCTGGACGACGATCTGTTTTCATCATGGATCTCCTTGAATCTCTTTCACCACCACCTAAGTGATGTCATGTCCGCGTGCCCGGGCCGGGAGTGCTATCTTGGGAAGTGCCATAGAGGGGAAGATGATGATGCCACCTGAGTTAAGGTGGAAGGCTGGGTTTTAAGTAGAAGATGAGCGTATAAGGAAGGCTTATCTGAGGTCGGGCCATGGACATCGGGTCTTCTATTTATAACATGAGTCACACGACGAATAAATAAATTAATTGTCTTTTTCCAATAATATTTCATTTTTCAGATAGATATCACTAATGCCAAAAGATAAGGACGTAAACGACCGATGTATTTCACAAGTGATGTGAATAAAATACAAATAAAATAATTTTTATTAGAATTCGGAAGGACACCAGCACATAAATAATTTTACCGATACAAGTCAGAAAAACATATAACTTCCACTTTCGCCAATACACTTCATGCTCTTTCAATCTCACAAGACTCCATCCAACAAGGCAATGACTTCCATATATCAATTCTTCCACCTGGGTGAGTCAAGCCAAAGTGCCTAAAAAATTTAACATATTGTTTCCGCCTGCCACAGATCGCTTGGTCGCCAAAATACAAAACAACAACATCCCGAATTACTATCACCTTTCAGCTGTTTGATGCCAATTGGGAATGGTTCTAACATGCATAATGTAATCGGAGGTAATAGACAAATGAATCCTTTGACTCAAAGTTTCAATAAGACGATTATCTCCCCACAAACTAATCTTGAGATATATCTTAACAATGTAGAGTCCTTCAATCTTTCCTGTCCCTCAAGTGCATGTCTAAAAGAAAAATCATCTACTTCCTCCTACAAATAAGAACCCTCAAGATTATCTTCTTCACATTTATCCTCATCTACCGTGCTTAGTCGGCCACATTGATCAAGGGTCCCGCCAAACCCTCGTAGATCCTGTTATGCTTTACTTTTACGCCGGAATTCTTCTTCCTACAGGATTCGCTTCATCTTGGCTAAATCTAGACCCAGCCTCTCATATGCTCAAGCTTTATAGCATCGTTTTATAAATTAGATGTCTTCCAAACATTCCTCAAACCAAACCTTCTTCAAAATCTGCCTGCTTAACATTCAAGTTGTTGTAATTGAGTAAGTCGCCCTCCTAGCAGTACACTGTAACATAGATCGGTTCTCGCGATATCACTCTAGTACGGTATTCTTTGCTTCCACTAAATTATGCGAGGTCGCATAACTTTTCATCCATCCTATCCTCATCACCTTCGCTGACCATCTCCTCCTCCTGTTCACCTAAGGCCGCTATAATAAGCCAAAACTCCTAGCATTCTTGTTTCCCCCTTTCTTCTAGATCTATCTCCATGCATTATAGTTTATCACCGCTATAATCAATCTCTTGGTTTAAAGATTTCATTGTTTCAGTGTTCTGCCACGAAAGCGTAATGCAATAACTAGGCAAATGCAAACGGCAAAGAGAAATAAGAGGCTCTGCATACAGAAAGAGCTGTGAGAGCCCGCTATGCCATTTTAAAAACATCTTCCCTGCTTAGTAAATGGGAAGCCGCCTTCTAGAGCTGCTGGTTTTGAATCCACGAGCCGTGGACATCTCCGTAGCGGACGTATACCGAGACCCGCCCAAGCGCCCGTAAAGCAGCGTTCCCCGCTGATAGTATCCGCTCGCCATCGCTTACATGATGTCCAACTCCGCAATAGAACGGATAATCGCATCGGGCGCGAACTTCCCTCGCTGTCATGAGGGGCTGGATGCATACCATTCCAGAACCCCACATAACAATCCAGCGGCAAACGAACAAACAAGATGTTTAGGAGCTGGGGCATGGCTACCAACCGCTGGTCGATTATGAAGGGGACATACCGCTAGGCATTTGTCCGCATTTTAGGGTTAGTTAGGTTGATCACAACGACGCCAAGACTACTGCGCAACAAAAGCACAATGTTGGTTGCGTGATCCTCACGCGATAACATTAAAAAAAAATATGCAAGTTGTAGTTTTAAGAAAGAAAATGACCAGAGATTGCTTTATAAAGCCATTGCATTAAGAACATTATAACTATATGAAAACACAAAGGCACTTCACGGCCCTTTCTGGGTCTTTCTCTGCTTGTATCGTCACAAATTGACCATATACTTTCTGGATCCCTTAAGACGAGGCGATGTCTCGCGCGATACCACCCGCTAAGGCCAAAATATCGCGAAGTCACAGTCCTCGAACAGACCGGACACCACAACCCGCCTCAAGCCATTTGAAGAAACATTTGGCGCGTTACGAACTTCAGAATCGTATATGGTCGACTACCTGCAGAATCTCTCTCACGAGCCCGGCAAATGGAGACGCTGAATGACTATCTCAAGGTTTCCTTCTCGATACTTAATCTCGCGAAGCGCTTAATATCACTGTGCTTCGCTTTCTCCGCTTCCGCCTTCTACCTCACCCAAAGCCGAGCCTGTCGGCCGACTCTTCCGCCTCACTCCTGCAAAGATTCTCCTAGTCGCTCCTCGGTCAATTTCTTCCCAGCCGCCTCTCACACCCCGGTCGCCTTCCCCTCTTTCCTCGGCGGCCTCTCCTTCCTGATTTGGTTGTCCCGGCACCCCTGGCTGTGAGGCACAGGAGGAGCAGAAGAGCAAGCAGGCTGCCCACTAATCCTGATCATCGCTTCTCACGCTTCACATTTTCACCCCTGTTCTCCTGAACTGAGTGCACTCCTCCCATGCACCGGGAGCTGCCCAAGGTCTCCACATGGATTTCTTTCCCGGTCTCTCTGCTAGGGCATGGCTCTGAGGAGGAATCTCCCACGAGACTGCAGTCGGCTGAAGAAGGCGACCAAATCACCGGGTCTTTTACAATCTTCACTGGATGGATCCTTGCGGGGAGCTTAGTTCTTGCCATGGCTTCAGCCATGGCTTTTATACTACCTAACACCGACAAAATAACTGGCAGGTGAGATAAATAGTAAAAATGGGTTAAAAGCAAAATATGATGGTAACGCTTAAATACCCGGTATTAACCCCAAAAAATATCTACCAAAATAATGGAACCCTAAAAACATCGGACAAAACACAAATAAAACCGAGATTCAAAAGCCATTTCATAGATAATTTCTTGTTGATCGCGAATCACTCAAACTTTTACATTTCCTCTTGCTCAGAATCCAACCCTAATGCCATCAATAAAATAATGGAAGTCGCCACACTTCCTTCGCTCCATTAGCACTCTAGTTCGATATAATGGCCATTCTCGCTTCCATGGTGGTCAGAATGATCCCCTCCATCCATACTCTAATATCCACCGCATCTGAGTGTCTATTATTTTTTTTTTTTTTTTTTTTTGAGAGAGAACTAAATATTTTTATATTATATAAAAAAATAAGAAGTACACAGCTTCATCACACGAGAATTACTACAGAGAATCTCAACATTCATCCCCACTATTTTAAACTTTTAAAAGTCGAATAAATTAAGCCCATAGAACTCCAAATTTTAGTAACCGTAAAACTACAAGAAGATGTTAGGAATAAACCCGGAAGATTCATCTAATCTTGAGAAGGAGTTGAACAATTAGGGACATAAAAGAAAAAGGCGGTTTTGTTTCCACCGCTTTGAGCACCAAAATCGCCAGAAGACATGAAATTCTAAGCAACCAACATAGCAAGATTCAAGTGTTCAAATCGATTAGAATGTTCCTAGTTTGGCATAATGCTATCAAAGAAAACACAACACGCTTCACTATTTGGTGTGGCTGGTCTGCCATTGTGGTTCTGAAATAGCACTATGATATGAAATGTTTCAAGCTTCAAGATTGAATAATCCGGCATTTTCGCCCGGTATTTGTATACCACATTTCAAAAGAATGACACAAGTTTTTGAGTACTTTCAGGTGGCTATTCAAGCAATGCGATTTTGAAATAAGCACTAGATGCTCATATAATATTTTCTGCTTCAAAGACTTGAAAATCCAGCATCACCATAACCCCTGCCATGCCTTTCATCGTCCCACCAATATTTCCAGAATTGTCTATACGCTTCACAGCTATTGATGAAAATTTCATCATTCACTGAACTGGACCTTCTTGCCAGTAAGAAAGAGCGAGAAATATATGCGGGATGAAAAGGCAAACACCTCTATACAAACAAATAAGAATCCCAGAAGATTTGACAAAGTTAAGAAACTTTAAACAGATTCCGCCTTAAACTGCATCAAGAATCCGCCAACATGCTTCAGTTAATCGCAAATCGCTTCAAATTTCCCCAGCCATTGGTCTCATCTAGCGCTGCAGATCCGAGAATTTCCTATTCTCGCTTCGCGCCATCGACCTGATCTAAACAGAAGGATGTTGCCGCCATTGGCAAAGGTTTGAGCAGAAGCGGATGTAGGGCGCCTCCCTAACTGGCTACCACAGGCGCCAAGAAACGCTACCATCGTCAGCTTTGGCCGTAAAATGTTGTCTATTATAATCTCTAAACGGCTCCCAAAAAGTTGTGTACCTCTTTTCGGTTTCTGCCTCTAGAAGGATACTCAACTTGAGTAACATTGCTTTGAAGAAAGTATCCTCAACTTAAAGGAGGACTTAACTACGCTGACCTTCAGTGAGTTGACTGGATGATTCAGGGACCGAATATCCCAGTCGAACCAAAAATAAGCTACCCACAAATCTAAGTAGGGGAGAAAGCACTTTATATACCTTCTGAGTTTAACTTCCCGCTTATCTGGAAATATGTTAGCAAATACCCCCAAACGTGGGAAGATTTGAAACTCATCCTCACGCCTCAAGACATTCCTGCACCTCATTACCTATGCATTTCTTCATTGTACTTACATTGTTCTCATTAGTCTGTGGGCCATGTCTACTTTCGTTGGGTAATCTAACCTGCCTCAGTGCTTTCCGCCCGGACTTTAATAATCATGTTCCAGGAAACCTCTTTCTTTGGGATAAGGCATGCTATTATGAGAGTTCTGACCCACCGCGGATATAGTCTTGTGATTCTAGTGGATGATGAAGAATTGAGGAAGCGAGTCACGGTTAAAATTCGCCAAAATAGTTTCTTGTATGTATAAGACAAAATAATTGCTTTCCCAAAGCCGAAAATGCTTTTCATAGCGAATGAAAATAGGGAAGATTGGGTGATGGCGGCTTGGGAAGGCACCACCGAGGCAAATGGATGAGGCCACTTGATCAACAAATCCCGTAAAGCGGGGGTAATAAGACAAAATAGAACCGAAAATGCTTTTCATGGCGAATGAAAAAGGAGGAGATTGGGTGATAGCGTTTAGGAAAACCGAGGCAAATGGATGAGGCCACTTGATCAACAAATCCGCGTAAAAGTCCCGGGGGGTGCCGCAGCGTCGCTGACCTTCCTGCGCGCGGAATCAAAGGCGGGGGCATTCACGTATCGTAAAAGCAGGCGCAAAGCATAGCGACCACATTGGCAAAGCCATTTCAAACTAAAAAGCAATGTGCGTGGCGGACTCTTTTTACGTTTCTACCGGAAGTAGGCCATCAACTTGGCCGTTCTTCAAATCAATCCATCGACTTCACATTTTTACGCAATTGGATGGCATATCATAATGGATGGCGATGCGACGATTGCATGCGGGATACGCGAATCTTGTGCGCATCTTGAAGAATGCACTCCGGTTATTTGGGTAGAGGGTTAAGAAAAAAATTGAAAAAAAAAAAAACCTCGAATAAAATAAACTTCACGCACATTGGGGTCATGCGTACATGCTTCTTTCCACGAGATGCCACCCTTTGAGTCCTATCCCCATTCACTATACACTTGCACCATCATAGAATTTTTTTGAGATGCATATTGTGTTGCATAATGACATGGATATTCAACATTCAATAGCTTATGGATATTATAGCCTATGGATGTCTAATATGCATAGATATGCAATTCTTGCCATTTTGTCATTGCCTAGGGTTGTTTGTTGGGTATTTGAGAATTGCTTTTTATAGTGCCCATATCAATGGAAATAGCATTTTATCGAATGGGAAAATATCTACAAAAGCATAACATATCTCAATCCAATCATATATTTGTACAATTAGGGGGAGCAAGAACTAACTAGTGTGATAGGGTCCAAGCTTAGTGGCTCGAAAAATGCTTTCAATCTGATTTTACTCAAGCAAAAGTTATCTCACCCTTTCTTTTAGCCTATATTCACTTTTTTTTTTTTTTTGGAAAATTAGCGGAAATTTTGCCAAGAATCCTTTATCTCATCCTAAATTTTTAAGGATATTTGGATATTTTTGGGGTAAAACCGGACTATTTTAGAAGCATGTGTGTATTTGTTGAGGGGCTAAATATTTTTTATGGGGTTATCTAAACATATATAAAGCACTCTTGCATTTTTCATTTTATTTTTATCCCGGCTATTTTTTATAGCATAGCCATCTAAATTGTTGTTTTAATGACACGCAAGATGTATCTCTACCGTCGAAAAGAATGGCTATCGTTCTTTCTTTGGTCTTTTGTTGCGGTAGGGCAAGACATGTTACGGTAGGGCAAGACATGAGCGGCTTAGAACGGGACATGGAGCAAGAACGCCAATGTGGAATCGAGCGCCAATAAGGCATGCTATTATGAGAGTTAGGGCGCCCATAAAGGCATAAGGCATGCTATTATGAGAGTTTTATTACGGCCGGATATAGTGTCTTTGATTCTAGTGGACGAATAATTGAGAAGTGAAGTGCGGTTCCGTCGCCAAAATAGTTTCTTGTATGTATAAGACAAAATAGTGCTTTCCGAGAAACCGAAAATGCTTTTCATAGCGAATGAAAATGAGGAGGAGATTGGGTGATGGCGTTTGGGAAGAGCACGCGAGGCAAATGGATGAGGCCACTTGATCAACAAATCCACGTAAAGTCGGGGTAATAAGACAAAATAGTGCTTTCCGAAACCGAAAATGCTTTTCATAGCGAATGAAAATGAGGAGGGAGATTGGGTGATGGCGTTTGGGAAGACCACGAGGCAAATGGATGAGGCCACTTGATCAACAAATCCACGTAAAGTCGGGGTGCCGCGTCGGCCAACCTTCCTCGCCCGAGAATCCAAAGCGGGAGGGGGCATTCGTATCGTGTAAAGCGAGGCGCCAAAGCAGGCGACCACATTAGCAAAAGCCATTTCAAACTAAAAAGCAATGCACGTGGCGGACTCTTTTTACGTTTCTATAAATTCCGCCATCAACTTGCCGTTCTTCAAATCAATCCATCCGGCTTCACATTTTTTACGCATTGGATGGCATATCATAACAAAGATGCGACGATTGCATCACCGGATCGAATTTTTGTGCGCATCTTGAAGAATCACTACTCGGCTATTTGGGTTGGGTTAAGAAGTCTTTTTTGGGCATTATTCGTGGCCTCTGGCGGTGATATTGAGAAGGAAGAACATGGCATCTAGCAATGTCTGTTTGAGCTGTCCACTGGTAGTTCTCATATGCTTATATATTTTCTAACTTCAATTTTGCATAATTAAGCGGGCTTCTGCTGTCGGTCCATTCTTTGCCGCCCTTTATCGAATGAAAAGCCTCTATCAAACGATCATCCATGCCCATTAGGATCAAAGTGCTCTTGCCTTAATTTGACAGAAGCTTTTTCTTAGAATCTTCTTTCTCCGGTCAAAGCTCATGTTCCGCGAATTTCATCCCAATTTCATTCATGGCAGCCTGTCTTTACCGGTTTCAATCTGTCCAAACATGAAAATTTTTGTTCTAAATCCATAGTTAAAAATTTGTATAACTTTTATTTATGTCTAGGATGTGTGACATTTTGTCTTCAAATTGTGACATGTTATGTGAAACAGCAACAAGGCAAATGGAACCAAAAGAAAAATATATGCAAGAAGAAGGAACAACGAAAAAGAGCTTTCAAGCGAACTAAAATTGCTGAAAGCGGTCGGATCTGCGAGAAGTTATGAAGGATTCACCAAGCCTGCCACCGCCGCCATCAAATGGCGCCTCATCGCGTCACCCCTCTGCATTTTTCATTTTTGTTTTGTCCCAACTATTTTTCAGCGCCCGCCATCTAAATTGTTGTTTTAATGACACATTTGCAAGATGTATTCAACGTCGCGAAAAGAATGGCTATCGTTCTTTCTTTTGGTCTTTTGTTACGGTAGGGCAAGACATGAGCGACATGCATAGCAGCGGCGGCATGGAGCATTCGCCGATGTGGAATCCGGAATACCGATAAGGCATGCTATTATGAAAGTTTACATTACAGCGGATATAGTCGCTGATTCAGTGGACTTGAAGAATTTGAAGCGAAGTCGCGGTTCAAGTCGCCAAAATAGTTTCTTGTATGTATAAGACAAAAATAGTGCTTTCAAAAAACCGAAAATGCTTTTTCATAGCGAATGAAAAAGGGGAAGATTGGGTGATGGCGGCTTCCAAATGGATGAGGCCACTTGATCAACAAATCCGCGTAAAAGCGGTGTCGGTGTGGCGTCGGCATTCCGACCTTCCTGTCCCGGAATCAAAGGCGAGAGGGCATTCACGTATATGTAAAAGCAGGCGCAACCACATTGACAAAGCCATTTCAAACTAAAAGCAATATGCGTGGCGGACTCTCTTTTTACGTTTCTATAAATTCCCCCATCAACTTGCCGTTCTTCAAATAATCCATTCAGCTTCACATTTTTCTGCAATTGGATGGCAGATCATACTTGCGAACGACGATTGCATCTTTGGATCACGAATCCCGCATCTTGAAGAATGCACTCCCGGTTATTTGGGTCGGGTTAAGAAAAAAACAAAAAAAAAACCTCGAATAAAATAAACTTACGCACGGGGTCATGCGTATATGCTTAACATAGATGCCACCCTTTGAGTCCTATCCCCATTCACTATACACTTGCACCATCATAGAATTTTTTGAGATGCATATTGTGTTGCATAATGACATGGATATTCAACATTCTAGAATGGGGCTCGCATGAAACCAACAAACCGTAGATAGGCTTCTCATTCATCTCAGCAAATTTTCTACAATGGTGGACAGTGGGTAGCCGCACACATGCGAACTACCCACGAAAAATAAAGGGAAAATCCAATTATATCATTTGGACCCCAAAAAATACAATGCTAATAGATGAGTGGCTGATGTACCTGCCGAAAGCTTATCGCCGGGATTAAAAAACCCCGCCCTTTCGGGTTTTCGAGGAAAAACCCTAGTGATAAGCCTTCGGCAAAGGGGGCTTGGACAAAGCGTAAAAGGCATAGAAATCGGCTCCCAAAAACCCCGCATGGAGGAAGTCGAAATAGATGCCACTTTCGCCAACTTTGTACACACATCACCAACACAACAAAGCGAGACAACACAAACATACGAGGAGGATAGCATCATCCGGGGTGGAAAAAAGCATCTTTTGGTGGAAAGAAAAACTACGATAAGAAAATTGTGCACAATACAATAAACAAAAAAGGGGAGGTGGGTTCAAAGAGAATAAGATGCTGGCGAGAAGAGGAAAGCGCCGATGAAGGCGTTGATGCGAGAACAGCGCCTAAAATAGCGAAACCCTAACCAAAGAGGGCATCGTCGCATGCATGCATGCAAGACATGCATGCTTCAATCCCCTTCTAGAATACCCGATCCGATGTCACCGGATCGATGCATTCAATAGCTTATGGATATTATAGCCTATGGATGTCTAATATGCATAGATATGCAATTCTTGTCATTTTGTCATTGCCTAGGGTTGTTTTGTTGGGTATTTGAGAATTGCTTTTATAGTGCCCATATCAATGGAAATAGCATTTTATCGAATGGGAAAATATCTACAAAAAGCATAACATATCTCCAATCAATCATATATTTCTACAATAGGGGCAGCAAGAACTAACTAGTGTGATAGGGGTCCAAGCTTAGTGGCTCGAAAAATGCTTTCAATCTGATTTTACTCAAGCAAAAAAGTTATCTCACCCTTTCTTTTTAGCCTATATTCTTTTTTTGTTTTTGGAAAATTAGCGGAATTTTGCCAAGATTCCTTTATCTCATCCTAAATTTTTAAGGATAAGCTGGATATTTTTGCGGTATTTTAGAAGCATGGTGTATTTGTTAGGGGCTAAATATTTTTTATGGGGTTATAAACATATATCCTTTGATCTTGCATTTTTCATTTTGTTTTTGTCCGACTATTTTTTTAGCGCACCATCTAAATTGTTGTTTTAATGACACATTTGCAAGATGTATCTCGTCCGAAAAAATGAATGGCTATGCGTTCTTTCTTTGGTCTTTTTTGTTCTAGTAGGGCAAGACATTTACGGTAGGGCAAGACATGAAGCGGACGTTCTTAGGAATGCGGCGGCATGGAGCAAAACGTCGATGTAGAATCCGCCGAGATAAGGCATGCTATTATGAGAGTTTACAAATACAGCAGATATAGTGCGGCTGATTCTAGTGGACGAAAATTGAAAGCGAGTGGTTCCATCGCCAAAATAGTTTCTTGTATGTATAAGACAAAATAGTGCTTTCGAAGCTAAAAATGCTTTTCATAGCTTAATGAAAATGAGGAGGAGATTGGGTGATGGCGCTTTGGGAAGAGCACGAGGCAAATGGATGAGGCCACTTGAGCGTAAAAGTCGCGGTCTTGCGTCGGGCCAGCCTTCCTCGCCCGGAATCCAAGGCGAGGGGATTCACGATCACGCGTTTGAGGCGCGACCACATTCAAAAAGCCATTTCAAACTAAAAGCAATGTCTATGGCGGACTCTCTTTTTTTACATTTCTATAAATTCCGCCATCACTTTTGGTTCTTCAAATCAATCCATTGACTTTTTCGCGCAATTGGATGGCGAGCATTTTTGATGATGCGGCGGTGCATGCCGGATCACGAATCTTTGTGCACATCTTGAAGAATGCACTCTCGGCTATTTGGGTCGGGTTAAGAAAAAAAAACGAAAAAGAAAAACCTCGAATAAAATAAACTTACGCACGTTGGGGTCATGCATACATGCTTAACACATATGCCACCCTTTGAGTCCTATACCCATTCACTATACACTTGCACCATCATAGAATTTTTTGAGATGCATATTGTGTTGCATAATGACATGGATATTAAACATTCAATAGCTTATGGATATTATAGCCAATGGATGTCTAATACGCATAGATATGCAATTCTTGTCATTTTGTCATTGCCTAGGGTTGTTTGTTGGATATTTGAGAATTGCTTTTATAGTGCCCATATCAATGGAAATAGCAGTTTATCGAATGGGAAAATGTCCACAAAAAGCATAACATCTCCAATCCAATCATATATTTCTACAATTAGGGCAGCAAGAACTAATTAGTGTGATAGGGGTCCAAGCTTAGTGGCTCGAAAAATGCTTTCAATCTGATTTTACTCAAGCAAAAGTTATCTCACCCCTGCATTTTTCATTTTTGTTTTTGTCCCAGCTATTTTTTCTGCGCCGCCATTTAAATTGTTGTTTTAATGACACATTTGCAAGATGTATCTCGGCCGTCGAAAAGAATGGCTATGCGTTCTTTCTTTGGTCTTTTGTTCTGGTAGGGCAAACATGTTCTGGTAGGGCAAGACATGAACGACACTGGAACGCAGCAGCGTGGAGCAAGAACGCCAATGTGGAATCCGGAATGCCGATAAGGCATGCTATTATGAGAGTTAGGAGCGCCGATAAGGCATGCTATTATGAGAGTTTACATTCCAGATATAGTCGAAAAAACGATTCTATTGGGCGTGGGAATTGAGAAGTGAGTCGCGATTCACGTCGCCAAAATAGTTTCTTGTATGTATAAGACAAAATAGTGCTTTCGAAACCCAAAAATGCTTTTCATAGCTTAATGAAAATGAGGAGGAGATTGGGTGATGGCGTTTGAGAAGAGCCTGAGGCAAATGGATGAGGCCACTTGATCAACAAATCCACGTAAAGTCGGTGGGTGTCGTGGCGTCGGCCTGACCTTCTCGCCCGAGAATCAAAGGCGAGGGGCATTCACATATCACGTAAAAAGCAGGGCGCAACCACATTGGCAAAGCCATTTCAAACTAAAAGCAAATGCGTGGCGGACTCTTTTTTTACGTTTCTATAAATTACGCCATCAACTTGCCGTTCTTCAAATCAATCTATTCACTTCACATTTTTACGCAATTGGATGGCATATCATAACAAAGATGCGACGATTGCAATCTTTGTGCGCATCTTGAAGAATGCACTCTCGGCTATTTGGGTTGGGTTAAGTTAAGTTTTTGGGCATTATCGTGTGGCCTCTGCTGTGAGAAAAGGCGTGTGAAGGAAGAACATGGCAGCTCTAGCAATGGTACATTTTGAGCTCTGCGGCTGCGTTCTCATATGCTTTAATGCATTTCTAACTTCAATTCCGCAATTAAGCACTGCTTTGTCTAGGTCATTCTTTGCCGCCCTCGGCAATGAAAAAGCTTCTATCAGGACGATCATCCATGCCCATTCCGGATTAATTGCTCTTGCCTTAATTTCGACGAAGCTTTTCTTCGATCTTCTTTCTCGGCCAAAGCTCATGTTCACAAATTTCATCGAATTTCATTCGCCAGCATTATTTTGTCTTTACCGGTTTCAATCCTCGTCGGACGTGAAAATTTTTGTTCTAAATCCACAGCCTGGGGCTGTATAACTTTTATTTATGTACGGATGTGTGACATTTTGTCTTCGGTTGCGACATGTTATGTGGAACAACAACAAAAGAGCTGATTCTTGCTTTCTGGAATGGCTCTTTGGCGGCGGCCCGGGTAGGCGCGAGGGAGTAAGCCTTGCGGATCTTTGCCGATTCGAGCAAGAATCGACTTGTTCTTTGCTCCACGACGTCAAGGAAAGCCAAGAACAAAGCGACTTGGCGATTTCGGATGTAAGAACGAGAGACTTGGCCAAACGAGTGATTGAAGTAATTTCAGGTGTAAGAAGAGAGAGATTAAGGCCAAAACGAAGATTTATGGTAAAAAATAGAGTTTTAGGGCTTCGCTTTGAGTTACGGTTTTGGCGGATGATGCACATGCTTCGGATGCTTAAATCGAGCTATGGTTTCGACGGATCATGCTTGGGCTTGGAGTGCGACGGATCATGCTTGAGCCAGCGATCTTGAGTTAGGTGTGAAGCGGGCTATAACGGGTGATCAGGAGAATGATTACCCATTTATCATTCTTGATTTGAATGGTCGTACATGGCGCCATTAATTGGTCAATAATCAAGAACGTGAGTCCACTTTCCTTGACGTGCACTTTTTATCTTCAATGTGCACTACAAGAATTTTTTATAATCCATGGAACATGGATCCTAATTAAACTACTAAATCGTCGTTCTTTTTTTACAACAGTGTTCAAATCTTAGGGCTTTAACTAGAGTCCTTGCGTATTCTGAAATATAAATAACTAGATCATAAATGCAACCAAAGTTATATGATGTCATATTGATATTGTTATTGGGTAAGATGTTTGGGACAACTTTAGTGGATGATGCGACTGACGTGCTGGAAGCAGCCCACCAAAGCAAGCATGGGAAGCTAGACCGAACAACTTATACTAACAGTATCATAGTCGGAGAATACAACATGTTAGATTTTATCAACGATTTTTTATTGGTTCAACATGTTAGTTTTTATCAACAATTTTGTACTGGTTCAATTGGTGGTAGCAACAATTTTGTACTGGTTCAAGTGGTGGCAGGGAATCCATTGGCCCAAACAAGTATGCCTTCTTATTGGTGTAAGTGACATGCGAGGCTAAAATTATGCCACCAAACATTATAACGACCCAAGTACCATATTGTGTTGCACCTACTATTCATGTGAATCTAGCATGTCCAAGTCCATTGTAAGGTACAACTTTGAATTTTCACAACACATTTGATGTCTATTAACCTAGTAGTTTAAATACTTGCTAAAAAACCAAGTGTTAATTCATTACAAAGAAAGTTAAATTTGACTTCATAAGAGAGCTCTTAATAGAGCTGGACTACCAATAACCTCTTATCTAACCTCTTATAATGCCTAAATAATAAGCGGACCATTTAAGAGCCATAGCTAAGAAGATTCTGGTGTGAGAAAAATTTGGATACATATTGTCCATAAAATCTCCCTTTGAACTACATTTAACAATAGAAAGAATCATTAAAAGCCCTAATTGTGGACCAAGGTTTAATGGTTAAGATAAAATCCACTTTTTTTCATCCAATGGTTTAGATTGATATAATAATTATGGGTTGATAGATCCACTATTTAGAACTTGATCCATTTTGTTATGATCCACAATTGGACCATGTCCACTATTCATGACCACCCTCCCATATGTAGTAATTCCTCTTTTAAATAAAGTATTGAATCTTATATGTAGGGAAAGTATTGAGTTCTTGGGCTTTTTGAAGCATACAAACAAATCATAAATGCAGAAATAGATCATAATGTGATATGGTTGTATGGTTGCATAGTTCCAGAAGGGGTGTCTTTGGGCATCAAGAGCTGTTAAATAGGCATATTCATAGGTTGTGCCTTAATTTGGACCTTTAGATAGCAATTTACGTTTGTGGATGTATACTATACAATGAGATTAATGATATACTATAAGATTTAAATAAACGTACTTAATGGTATTAATTTGAAATACATGTATTGTATAATTGAGAAGGGGGAGGAAGAAGGATCTTGTTGTCCTACCTCACCCCTCGTGTAAATATGCACGCAAAAAAAGGCGGATTTCAGGGGATTTAATGTCGTGTAAGGGTAGTGGTTTGTGAAAAAAAATTGTCCCTTCGGGGCCTTGGCATACATTCCACGGGTAAAAAAACAAGGAAAAAAATAACAACTAGAAGAGGATAAAGCACCATTGCCAACATTTCTAAGTACATATTGCATTTGCGAAACATGGTTTAGTTCAAAGGAGAATATCCAATGTAATCAAATATAAAGGTAGCAAGAAATATGTATGTATAATTGAACATTGAGTTATCAATGATGGGATCCGAACCCATTGTATTGTATTGTATTGTATTGTATTGTATTGTATTGTATTGTATTGTATTGTATTGTATTGTATTGTATTGTATTGTATTGTATTGTATTGTATTGTATTGTATTGTATTGTATTGTATTGTATTTGCTACATTGAACCCATTGTACCCTAATAGGCAAAATGGCTATGTATGTTGCGAGAAACAAATTAAATTTCAATGCACAAATTGATCGAGTTAATATTTGCAAACATGAAAATATCGTACTTGCATGTAAAGAAACATGCAAGAGTTATAAGATGTGGATCAATATCATTCAGGATTGTCAATCCAACTTGTCTTGGCATCTACCAACTTGCCCCATGTAGAGTTGAGCTGCTATTTCCAAACTTTTTGGCATTAACCAACATTTCTACTATTTTAGATTCCATATCAAAAAATCAAACTAAGATTCAACATCACAAGGAAAACACCTTTTTTGCATTTTCAAGCTATAAACATTGTTTTGAAGATATAAATATCATATCTCAGCTGCGTAAAAGTCATATTTGAAATAGTTGCTTGTGGAATAGATGATTGAAAGAATTTTTTAACGTCCACGGAGAATAGAATAGTTTTTTAATAGTCAAATGTAGCATATAAAAACATGTATTAGGAGAGTACTTGTACTGGAAAGATCTCTCTTTATTTTCTATTTGCTGGAAAGACAAGCATTCAAGCATTGTCTAGAAAGCACCATAGAATCACAAACCAATTACATAAATGCAAGAGCTAAAATAACCATAAGCATAAACAATAAATAGTTGTTGTAATAACTAAAGCAATAATATAACTAACATAAGTATCGTGCCATCTTTAGTTTCTCTTTCAGGCAGTTGGTGCCGGAAAAGCGGCGAATCCACGAGAATTGGAGGATCGCTGACGGTGAGATGATAGCATCCACTTGCTACAATTTGACTGCAAGCCAATACCAGCGTAGGAGCTTGCGTGATATGAGGGGGCGGTAGACACCGTGGTTGGCGTATGGCCGGACTTGGGGACAGAACCGGTAGAGGCAGAGACACTGCGTAACCACATCTGGATCCGTGCCGAGGTTGAGGAGGCTAAGGCCAGCACGAGCCTGGAGCACAGGCCTCCTGCCGAGGAAGGTGGCGGAGGCCGCCACGCGGAGACATAAGGAGTCCGCCGCTTTGGAAGCTAGCCGCGTAACCGAAGCGCCGAGTAAGGATTTAGCACGAGATCGGAGCTACAGAGCCGAGGCTGCGCCGCCCGGCGCGGGCCTCCGTGCCGAGGCGGGCACATGAGCAACTATGCCATTGCACGGGGGAGATGGCAAGACATGACAACGCCGTGCAAAGAGCCGAGCCCGTGACCAAGAACGTAAACCACAAAGAAAGAACACACCAATCCGCGAACCCACCAACCTACGTGGGCCAACCCGGCAACACCGGCCGGACACATCGACACGCCGGGGCCGCCACCACCCAGCGCCCGGCCACAGCCTATGCCTCACCCACCTCAACCAACACGGTGCGGCCCTGGCCGGGAACTCGGGGAACAGACGCAGGAGCCGAATAAATGTGGTAGTGCGAGGGGCCCGACGGAGGAGTGGGGAGAACATCTCACTTCAGACTCCGCATTAATGAATCTTGAACCGGGATGATGTTCCCGCACTTGTGACCATTGAAAAGGCGAAGTCGTCATGGAATTGGCCCGCCACCGTCGCCCGGGATGGTCATCTTCCGCGGTTGAGAGCGTGCGGGCGGGTGGCCATCCCGCATCGTGGCGGGGAAGTTGAAGGGCACGGCTCAGTCGTTGCCGGGACTTGACCCCAAAGACGAAGAGACCCGGCGTGAGTCGGCCAAAGTCGAGGGACCCGCATGGACATGGAGGGGCAGTGGGGCTGGTCAGGGGAAGGATGCGGGAATTCAGGCAGCCAAACAGGGGATCTGCGAGCACTCCGGCCCCTCGAGTCCCCTCGGGGGGCCCCCCGGCCGAGGCATCCACATCTGCCGCTCTCCCTGTGACCACCACTACCACCGGACCTGAAGTGGCGATGCATGCCACTAAATAGGGATCGTGCCTCAGCGTGGTATCCTGGAATTGCCGTGGCTTTCCATGGCAGAAGGGGGCGATCTCAATTCCGCCGCCATGGACATGGACCTTATCTTCCTCATGGAAACATGGGAACATGCCGGTCACAGGCTACGATTTGCGGGGATACGGACTACTCCATCTTCAATGAGTGCACCGGAAACGAGGACATGGAGGAATTCGTGTTACTACCGGACAGCCTTTGGCCCAATCGGTCTCCCCGCAACCGTGACGAGGCTGCGGAGAGCACGCGGGTACGAGTGCGTAACGGTGATGGCAGCCCTCTCTTTGTGGCGGCTTGCTACTTCCCACATGCCGAGCAACTTTTACCACACGCGCGGATGTGGATTGATAACGGTAGCCCTATGTCGATCTATATGATGACATCTGGCCAGCATGCTGAACAATTGGGCAAGGTCATGTTGCTTGGAGATTTCAATCGCCAGCTTCGAGGCGAGCAGATCCCAAAATTAGCACCTCTAGCCGAGGATGTGTTGCAAATGGACCCTTGCAGAGATGGTTTGGCCAAGGCGTCCGATGACGGCCGGTGACACGGTATGGCCCATTAGCTTTATTTGGCGGGCGATATCTTTGACACAGGGTCATTTGCAATGGATCGGCGATGGTAGATCCTCGGCCGCTTCACTTGTAGCAAAGAGGGGAGTGGGGCTGCACCCGGTGTGGTGGATTACGTGCTAGCAGGGCGAGCAATGCCTACACTTGATCACTGGCTAAAGTTCCGGGCCGGTGGCTAGGGGCGAGGAAGTAGACTCAGACCATCAGAAATTTGTTCTTGCAGATAGATTGGCGAATAGCAACCCGAGCACCCATTGCCCCAACACCCCATGTACCACGGTTGTGTCTGGACTATGATCATGCGGCGGTCTATACGAGGATGCTTGAGCATGAGCTGCCAGGAGTGCTGCAGCTCCCCACACTTCAACAGCAGCGGCCCAGCTGAACCAGCTCCTTGCCAAGTTGCTTGCCGGGATTCTTGAGCAGTGACTGACACTTTGGGTAGAGGATGGAGAAGTGCGGGCTCTCACGCAGGCAGGCTTCCGCCCCCGGCATTCTACTATTGACCATATCTTCACTCTGCGAACACTCATAGAGGATAGCCGGAATCAACTCCAGAATCTGTACTGTTGCTTTGTGGATTTCGCAAAGGCTTTTGACACAGTGCCTCGGGCTAAATTGTGGGACAGATTGAGACAGCTAGGGACCCCCGTCGACTTGCAGAATGCTATATACGAACTATCTACGAGGCTTGCTCCGATTAGTCTCACACTTGTCGGGGAGCCCGTTGTTAGTAACATTGGGGTGCACCGTGGCTGCCCTCTATCCCGGCGGCTCTTCTTCGGCTTGTACATTGACCAACTAGAAGAATGGCTAGGCGAGGGGGGAGGGAGGGGGAGGAGGTGCTCAGTTGATGCACCACATAATCCCGCAACTCATATATGCCGATGATGTTGACCGCCGTGATATACCCCGGAGGACATGCACGCCACCGGATGCTTTGGACACTTTACGCCAATTCACCGACATGAGAGTTAACTTGGCCAAGACAAGGGTGCCGCTTGGTCCCATCATCCCGCACCCACGCCTTCCCTCATTCACTTACTAGGGGCGGGTAGTGGAGGTGGCTTAGTCTTATAAGTATTTGGGCATTGAGTTTTCTACTACCACACACTGGGATGCATCCGTCAGTTACGGGTCACTGCAGCCGGAAAGCCCTCAGTATGCAATGCAAAACAACAAGTTACAAAGGCGTAGTTGTATGCATGGGGTCACCAGCACACTTGTTCGTGGCCTTGGTTGAACCGGTCCTCCTCTATGGGGGGTGTGGGGGCCGGTGATATCCCTCACCACTTGGAACGATCTAGAGCAGGTCTGAAGGCCTTCTTGGCCCGGGCACTAGGAGTGAAGTCCACGGTCCCATATCGGATCTTGCTCGGGGAGACGAGGCTTCCTTCCATTCTGAGGGCTGCACTGGAACGTCACATTATTTACTTCGAGGAAGGTGGTGGCTATGGATGAAGCCCGGCTGCCCAACCTTGCTTTGGCAGTGGCGATGGCCCCTTGGCGACTCAAAGCCTCGGAAAGATAAGCAAGCCCGGTGGTTCTCGCTATGGAATGTGCAGGCACACAGATGTGGACGGTGCATACACCGAAAACCTTGGCTGCCTTGAAGCAATGATTTGGATGCTTGCTTCATGGCCAAGCTTTGGGATGTAGAGGCCTGTCACATGTCAAGGTGGCAAATTATCGACAGCAGAGTTAATCCCATGCTCACGAGGGGCCCACACCACTACCTGCGCACCCATCTACCCATGAAAAGCGGGGTGATTGCTTCCATTCGCCGACAGTGCACACCACCTCGCATTGAGGCAGGGGAGATGGATTCGGGGAGCAGCGTGAGGACGAGTCCGTCAGTCTTTGTCAGCAGGCGCCATTGAGGATGAAAGTCACGCCCTCCGGCTCGTGTCCGCGTACCCAAAGATATCCGGGCTCGGTATGCTTTCGGTTAGTTGTGCCCCATCGGGCCTTGCATGAGCTCTTGAGCACGGCCTCTCAGAGGGCTTGTTGGGATCGTACCTCCGGGAGGTAATGGATACGCGGACTCGGTTATGCCCCCTCGTCCGACATTAACCTCACCGTACTTGTGATTATGTATATAAGCATGCGGCAAGATGTCGAAGATCCTTATTGCTACTAAGGTTTTTCCCGAAAACCCTTCTAAGGCGGGGGTTTTTAATCCGGTAGTAATCACTTTGTTGTTCTCTCTTTGTACTTGGGTCCCATAGGCGGTTGGTCTCCGTGGGACGATAAAATCATATTCTATTCTATTCTATTCTATTCTTTATCATTCTCTATATTTTAGAGCTATGTCATTCCATGCAGATTTTTCTAAGGCACAATGTCTCCTTGTGGATACGACATAGCATGCCATGACAATGGAAAGAGAGAGAAGACCTATAATGCAACTACAAAGTAGTGATATATTTTTTACAGATTGAAATATTCCAAGCAGTGATGATTTTAGTGGCACCATACTGGGACATGACTATAGCTAGTCTGGCAAATAATCTAAGGTGAAAGAAATTGGTTGAGGCGATAAAATATCCCATAAATCCAATTTCATAGTACCTGCGGCGATAAAGTTTACCCATAAATTTATTTTTTTAATCCTAGTGGCATAAAGTTCACCCATAAATTTATTTTAGTAATCATATTGTCATGTATCTATGCAATTCATGGCTAGCACTTTTGCGATATTATGAGATATGAAGAGCAATTCTAGAGATGCAAATGAAAAACAAATATGGTAAATCTACTTGTACATACAAACCGATGAATACAAGATCAAATTTTACAAGATCAAATTTCAATGTTAAGGATGATATTTATCAAGTGCAATATTCAACCATTATATAAAGCAAACAATATTAAACCGGTAAACAATATTCAACCATTGAAATAAAGTTTCAAAAAACACTATACATCCAGTGCATTGTTCATGCGTGCACTGTACATTTGCGAACTAATTCGAATCTCTAACTAATTCGAATCTCTAACTTGAACTCAACCGACTACAATCTGGAAGGTTTTACTATGAAATTTGTGTGGACTCAGATGACTACAATCCGGGATGCTTGTCTTACTGCATGCGAAAAACACAGTTCAACTGTAATCCATGCTTGCTTGCGTGACCTACTCCAGGCTGCTCCAAACATGCATTATGTTTATATACAATAAAAAGTCCAAACATCAAGGGTTACAGTCACAACCAACATAGGTCTCTTACAGTCACAACCAACATAGGTCTCTTATAGTCACAACGAAAATAGTTTTTTACAGTTCAAGATCTTTCACAGAAAAACCTTCGACGTAAAATTAAGCTGCCGACTTATATGCCATTATTGTTGAGCAGTTATTCTTCAATGGCATTATCTCTGAACAGAATTATATGGAACTATAGAACTCTCTCAAACATTTAAACCAGGGATTTCTACATTCGGAACAACATATTAAGAACAAGAAATTATCTCTGAACAGTTTTATATGGAGCTATAGAACTCTCTGAAACATTTAAATCAGGGCTTTCTACATTCAGAACAACATATTAAGAACATGAACATTGACTTTATTTCCCCTGCAAGTTAAGATAAGCATGTACAAATAAGACACAATTCTAAACAATTAAGAAGATAGTCTTAGAACTAATTTTACAGATAAAAGACCACGAAGATAGAAACTTACCCTTATGCTTTCTAGCCTATCGATTTTGGAGGTTCTGGCATTGTCACTTCCTCCTCACAGCCTCTTCGTTCTTTTTGGGAACTCTATATCGCCAATTCATGTTCATATGGTAATTCTTCAATATCATACTTGCACCCATATGCACGAAGGCAAAGATCCGGATTTATGTAATTGTCAAAAGCCAGGTAGTTAGGTGCACTTTGGCGCTTAGGTTTCGCGGTGCTTTTATACCACTCCATATCTTCCCTTGTTCATTAGCGCATCTCAGATCTCCACAGCTTCTTTTGTGCTTACGCTCTCCATCGCTTTCGGTTTCCTTTCTTTGCTTTCCTCAGTCCTCCTTGTTCCGTCTAGATATGCTCGAAGGCAAAGATCCGGATTTTTTGTTAATTTGTTGCGCACCTTATTCTTCAAAACTCCCATAATGCTGAAGGTCCTCTCCTCTTCCACGGATCTTAAAATCACTGTTTGACATAAATCTACAAGCTTAAAATATTCAGACATGTGTTCACAAAGCACTTGACTGTAACCAAGCAAGTTCCAGAGCTTTGTGATGCAGCTAAATTCAGTAATCTCCTTGTCAGTAAATTGGCCAGCATGTGACCACATAGTTGTGCCATCATCCAATATGCCATGTATTTGGATACTATTCAATAGTCTAGAATGTGCAAAATGGGCTAGCAATATATGCAACCTTCGTTTAAACTCAGATTGTACCTTCTCAATTCTTTGGTAATTTATCTAGAATTGTGGATACTCAATTGTCATTGCTTCTAGTAGCTCATCATTTGGAAAATGCTCACAAATCTGTTTCGCCAACGCTTTTGCAACTTCAACCAAGTTCTTTCGTACCTTTGGTATGATTGCTTCAAAATCAGATCTCTTGACGCCTACTCTACATGGAAGATGCCGTCTTTTTCTAGGTTTAGTCATATACATCTATTGGATAAACATGAAAACTTGATAATAATTCAAAACCAAAATAGCAATACTTACCTTCACAAGTCTTGAATCTGCTTTAACACAAAGGAATCCCGCGCAGTTGTATGTAAGAAAGCTTGTACTGTTTTCCTCTTCTATTTGAATCTACTTGTACCAAGCTGGAAACTTATCCTTGTTATATGCCACACTTGAACTACACATTTACAAACAATCCAGAGCTATGCAAAACAACTTTCGCACCCTAGAATATTCGAGTAAATGTATAAAGTTCTAGATTGTGCCAACTTTGATAATATGCTCAATTCCCTCAAGATTTGTAACAACTCGAAAGATGTGGTAATTAGTATCCACAATAGCAACATGGAATAAAAAGCTTAAAATGGCAATTCATTAACCCGAGAATGTCGAGAACGTCTCGACATCATTGAGTTCCTCGAGCAATTGTAAGGCCTCCTCTCCCTCTTTATTTGTAGATGCTAACTTGTCGACTAGAGCAATAAGAGCTTCATATTCATTGAAAAGCCGCTTTGCTAGAGAACTTAGTGAAATCCACCTTGTTGCCACATTTTTTAGCATTCTGTTTCCTTTGTCAAATGATGACAATTGAGAATTTTTGTTCCAGAGATGCTTATGATGTATATACTTTAGGGAAGAAAGTAAGAAGTTACTAGAGACATAGCCATAGCAGCTTACACACAGTCGGAGACTGCGGGGAATCAAGAAGTGATGCAGTTTGACATATCTGAAAATTTTGAGTCCTGGAATCGAATTCGTGTATGGAAATTTAAGTTACACGAGCTTGGTAGTGAGATCTAGAATGCAGTGATAGCGATAGAAAGAGAGGACGACAAAAGGTTTAAATCTTTCAAATTCTAAATTTTCTGGTCTAAAATCGGAGTTAAACAATAGTATCAACTTCCATGTAATCTTTCAATCTCAGGAAACATCTTCTTTAGAGGGCAACCCATCATACCTAGACCTTGTTAACCTTGATGAAACCTTTACACTGAAGTTTCTCCCAGAAGAAAAAGCTCCCCCGAGCTAAAGAATGAAGAATTGAAGCTTTTTGTTCAAAGAATTGAGCCAGCATAATGCTAATTCATTGCTCATCCATCAGTTTCCCCTGACTGATGAGGTCTCCCTTTCAATCTCAACAGAGAGATAGTGGAATAAATCCCAAAATCTTACAGGCTCAGAATGGACAAGCTGATATATCCCAGCTCCTACTGCAACATGGAAACTCGTTTAAGAAACTCAATAAATGCCGGTAGTAAATTGAAATTGATGATACCATGAGTAGAACAGACCCTTACCTTTGGTTTTTCTACTTGTCCCTGCCGTGGATATTGGGAAAGCATAAGAAAATACATAAGATACTAAAAAGAATGTGGATAAACCCATGTGACATTTTATTTTTACCTTATTTTCATGACGCTTCTATTTAGTTGTGCCAAGAAAATGACGAGTAGAAGGAAGTAAGGGAGCTTCTTCATCGTGTACCACTGGAATTGAGTTTCCATTAGGAGTATCCCTTTCCAGTATATCTGATTGTTTTTTATCTAGTCTCCACTCCTGCCATAGTTAAGACCTTTATGAATAAAGCATGGTTAAACAACCAGATCTAATATAGATTAGTTATGCCCCAAGGTGAAACCATGGGCCACACCCACCCATGTTGTAGAGGAGTTCAATTAACAAAAAGACCAATCTTTGGTTTCTCCGATGCATCAGCTGTTAACTGGTTACCAGCAGTCTTTGAGTCTCTCATTTTCAAGTAATTGTAAAGAACAACACCCAAAAGAGCTGCATTCAAACAATGAAGTCACATCAAACCAATGTGGAAGTATTCTCAAATAAGATGGAACAGAGCAATTACCTATGGCATATCCACCCAGGTTAAGACCTGTCAGCTTTTATTCCGGAAACAAGAGAGTAGAAAGAGCAATAAGGATCCAATCTTTCAGTACTCCTGCTACTCTGACAGTCAAAGTTCCTGTCCTTCCAATCACCAAGAAAATTGAGAAGTTCAGAGTCAATGCACATAAGGCATTTGAGAGGAAAACCCAGAAGTCAAACTTCCAGTTGCTATTAGCCATCTCAGGCTAGCCAGGGTATAAATAGAAATAAGAAACTGCAAAAGCAATAAATCTATGTCATAATGGAGTTGTTTAAAAAATGCAACAAAAGTTAATTCGAGAATCTCAAGCATCATTAAAGCTTCACATTTGATGATTAGCAAGGGAAGATATATTGCATTGCACCCACAAATTGTGTTGGTTATATTATAGCCATTCTGGCAAATATGCCTACAAAGGGATATGTTCAAGATGAAACACATTGCCTTAAAAGACAATATTACAGTAATAACTCTTTCAAATAGGTTTAGGTGCATCAAGTGCCACGTGTATGTTTACCAGCTGTAATGAGATTTTCATAACTCTTTTCTGCTCTACTGTACAGGAAGTTTATAAATGGTAGAATGATTTTTGCATATCTCGTACTCCATCCTATAGAGCAATTTTGCATTCGGACCTACATGTTTCAGTGGTCAACAAAATGAGGAGCATATGAATCATAAATAATATTGCCTACAAGTCTGATTCCATCCTCCATGGATAGCATACCCTACATATTCAAAGTCAAGACTGGGAAGTGTTTGTGGTACTAAAACTATTTAACACTCATGACAATGCATCTAGTTAATAATAAACCCAAGGTTGTTACAAAATGATCACTCGAAATTTAATAACATTACTATCACAGCAATATAAGAAGAGATTTTTTATTTTGAGTGTATAATATGAAGTAAAACACGTTCTTCAAAAAAAATATAAGAAGAGATTTTTGTGGTTAAGTTTTTTGTATGATTGCTTTATTACTTTAACTTGCTAATCTTGTTATAAGTATGGAGAATGCAAGGTTAAATCAAGATAAAGAATGTTTTCTTTTAATCTTAATGACAAGCATACCTGCATGGAGCAATGACAGCCCTTTCTTTTGTAGAAGAACTTGCGTAAGTACTAAATGCAGTGCCTCACAGATGATGCCTGTAACTTGAAACAAGGTTCCGACTACATTGAAATGTATCTCCCCATATGAAGAAATGGCAACTCCTACACTGACCAAAAGCATATTGAGAAATAAATCACATGTCGGTGTGTCAGTCCCACATATTACAACCATAATGAATGTGGCTACTGGCACTGCATGACAACATAAAAGAACAAAGTTTCAATAAACTCGTAGAGCAACCACCAATAACAATGTAGCTAGAGAAACTTCAGATAGTCTTGCAAAATACGTACTAAGTGCTTTTAACATTTGAATGAACGCCACAGAGATATATAAATATGCTGTATTACCAAACCTGGAAAAAGAAGCTGTCAGTTGAAGATACTTTGTTGTTGTGTTCACATAACTAAGCATGCCAAAGTCATAAACAACTACACAAAAACAGAAACGATAACAGAAACACCAGCATCATCATCCCCAAGCACTTTAATTAGCATCTGAGAGATTTAAAAAAGAAATAAATAGAGCGTGCTTAGACAACTGCAGGTTTCTTGCCAATTTCAGAATTAAATTTTTTGTAACAAGACAGAAAAAAACACGACTAAGATTATGTCTTCTCCAAGATCATTGCTTTGCAGATAATGATCTATGGAGCAAAAGAAAAATCTGAGTCAGATATAAAAACCTGTGTTACAGACGAAAATGGCATGAGAAAATGACCGAGCAAACAGGGGACAGAGCAAACAGAATGCGTTAATTGAGAGGAATCAACCATGTGTATGGCTGTGCCTTTGTCGCCATTGCCATAGCTGGCCTTCGGCGTCTGCCCGGGTCGAATATCTTGCCCGAGACGAAGCTCTATGGAAGCACCTTTGCCTCCGACAATGGCCGTCTCTTGCCCATGACCATGGCCCCTGCCTAACCACACCGCAGGTAGTTTCCCTATGTTTTACCTTCTCAGATCTATTTCTTTTATCAGTTCAAACATCAAGCATGCATTGTGCACCAAAAATCAAGCTCCAATATTTAGTTTTTATGGTAGATATAAGCTATGGAAACAGAGTTCTCTGCTCCCCATAGCCGGATTCATGGTATGCAACCAGATTCATGGCAAACAGCCGGACATCCCAAGCTTCCACGATTACATTTGATGGCACAATTACACAGTGGGATTCATGGCATACAGCCAGATTCATAGCCGCGATGAGTCCGACAACCAATAGACGACTACCTTGCTGCTGTCCTACTCCAAGCCGACTCGACTTAGAAAAAAGTCGGACAGCTTTGGCTATGGCGGCCCTTGAAGCGATGGCTATGGCTATGGCTGGGGATTGGAGATGCCTCTAGCTCCAAGAAACTAAGCAAAGCTTCAATTGGCAAAGCCGGAGTTTGAAGGGGTTGGACCGACAACATCGGTTCTTGGCGGCGGCCGGTTGGAGTAGTCACCAAAGATATTCTAAGCATATGCCTAAGATATACTTGGATATGCCATAAACCCACATAAACAAGGGTTTGCCCCCCTAGGGGCAACCCAAAAATGGAGGCATGGTCAAACTCAAAATTGGTTAAAAACATGATTTTTGGATACCTAACATGTTCGTTTCATATGAACAAAAAATCGCTTGATTCTGACATATCTACAAAAAGTTAGAGTAGGCGGAAGAGGAGGGAGTCTAATGGCCCCCTCCGTGAGGCGGGTCCCCTTCCTAGCGCGCAGGGGGTTTCCATCAACTTCTTTGAAGCTTTTCAAGAGATTTAAGAGGCAAACGTGGCTCGGAAAGCCCTTTCAAATAGCTTTCAAATGCATGTATCCATGTACTAAACAAAGATGGGAAAGAGAAGTTATGACACTTTTAGTGAGGAGCCCATAAATCGTGGGGGATGGGCCCATAAACCGTGGTGGATGGGCCCTGTTATCATGACATCAAATCTTAGCCATTGATTTTTTATTTTAACAGCCTGGCAACATATGGGTTGAGCGATGACGGATGATGGTCCATGCGCGAAGGAAAGCGACCATACCCTAAATATTACTCATTTCGCGGCAAGGTAGACACTCGAAAATTGCTATAAAGTGTGAAGCATGTTTGTGCAAAGGTGCAAAAATACAAGCATATAAAAGTAAACAAGGTGCTGCGCACGGAGGGTTGCCCTCCATGGCCAGAGGGTATTTTTGCACAATCATACCTATACCATGTCGCAAAGAGCGGGCTTGAAGTCTGTCCAGATGTGGTCGAGTGTCGCGGAGCGCATGGCGGGCTTTGACTTGTTGGACTTCTTGGGTTAGAAAAAAAAAAAAAGGGAAGGGGGATACAAAAGAATGGAAAAGCGGAGAAATACAAAAGATAAATAAATAGATAGAATAGAATATTATAAATAAATAGATAGAATATTTAACATCCGACTGATTAGAAAAAAAAAGGAAGGGGAAAGGTATAGAACATTTAACATCCGACTAGCTAGGAAAAATGGGAAGGGGGAAAAGCTCAAACGTTTTAACAGTGGAGAGTTATGCAGGTTATAATCATGCTAGCTTTATTTTTTGCAGAATTGCATTTGCAACCGATGCAAATTTAAGCATATCGCATATGAAAATTTCAAAACTTTATGGCAAAATACAGTAATTTGCAATAACTTCTATATATAGATGCTTTCTTTTTAATATACAGATCTTGTGCATTCTTGTAACACAATACTGGACCATATGTAACATAAAACTGGACTATGAATTGGGAAAGAAATGGGTGCAGCAGATATGTTCAATACTTCGAAAAGAATCCTTTGTATGAGCTAGGACAAATGGATTTATTTACCATGGGAACATATGGATTTATTTTGCATGGGAACAAACAACTTTTCCAGCAACAACATAAAAAAAGGAAAAATGGGCATGGCAAGGGTTGACAAAAAAGGGCTAGAAAATGATTGGCATGGATAATGTCGAACTTTTTTATCATTGAAGAATCTTGTGTACAACAAATTATTAGATAGATAAATAATACATTTTCAAAAAGAGACATTTCTCTTCCACACCAGCCTCTTCAACAATGTAGGGACAGAAAAATCGGTGTGAGAGGAGAAATGCCCCTATTTTTTGTCTTCAAATTAAAATGCCGATATCACGTCTTTCGCGTGATCAACCATCACAACATGGTCGATCACATCATACGCGGATCGCCATTTTTACATCTTCGCCGCCGCAAAGATGCTACATAGATCCGTTATACTGCGTGGATCGCTTGTTATATCCGACCGGGTTGATCGGGATTTTTCTCGCTTCTTTGCCGTAGCCCGTAATTCGCCGTTCATCAATACCGCATTGTTCAAAAATAAAGTTTCAATTTGATGCGCATTTGAGCTATCGAGCAATCTATTTTGCAATAAACGTAAGAACTCTTGTCCGTATATATAAATATCACATTACATTATGACCACATCAATTAATTCATCCCATGCAAATCATGATCCCTAGTACTTATCATTAAATCCCCTTTTTACCTTGACTTGTAGCTGCAGAAACTTCACGTAATTAATAGCTTTCTCTAGCATTGTCACTAAATCAACCTCGCAAAAACGGCCACCCAATGCATGTTATAAATCAGCGGGCTTATTCTTGATGTAAATGGATGCATAATTAACGTGGAAATCGAAAGGACTTGCCTTGGATCCATTGAGTCGTCCGGATGCGACCTAATAACTCCAGAGCTGAACGTAGCATCCATTCTTCCGGGAGCTTCGGAAAATAACCCCGGATGCATCTAGCACAATCAACATCGCATTCTAGGACTCTACAAAATACAACTCTTCTCGAAGCATATTCAAAGCAAGTTTGCAAGTAGAATCTTGTATCTTCTAAATAGGTCCCGCGCCTTTTTCGCTAACTACGCCTATGCCGTGAGGTGTGAACTGTTGGAAATGCTATCAAGATGTTGGAATGCAATCAACATGACAAAGATAACATGAAAAATTAAGTAGAATATGAAGTAAAATATAAAATGAATGCATGGCTACTTACTTGTCTTGTTGCATCCGGGCGTAAAACCCGGATGTATATCAAATGTATTCAAAGAACTCAACTTGAATGTGCAATCAAGATTGTAAGATTGTAAGGTTTGGGATCAAGCTATCAAGCCAACTCTCCCTCGAAAAAATAAAAGCATGAATAAATAATGCAGAGCGTAGAAGCACATGGAAGCATAGAGAATGCAGAGCAAAGGGCGCATTCTAAGAAGGTTATAAAGCCAAGAGCCTATGCACGATAGAGAATGTAGAGCCAAGCTAAGCTCACCATTGCGGACATGAACAATGCAAACTCACAAATAGTGGAGCCTATAAGCGGGAAGCAGATGCTAACAGATCCCGATCCTATGCGATAGGCTATGTTATAAATGTAAGAGAACATCTTTTCTCATTAAGCCACCAAAGCTAAATTTTGCACAGATGTCGTTATTTTCTACTTAGAAGCCAAAGAATATTTCAAAAAGGAGCCAAGCTAAGCTCAGCCATTGCGGAGACATGAACAATGCAAACTCACAAATAGTGGAGCCTAAAAGAGAAGCGGATGCTAACAGATCCCGATCCTAAAAAGCAGAAAAAGGTCGATGTGGACATCCGGAATTTGAACAGGATCAACTGGGGCAACCGCTTCGGGCTATGGCATAAAGATTTTGTCAAACTTCGGCACTACTACTCGCCATCTTTGATTGCTTGGATTCAAGCCTTCCTATCAACAGCTTTTACGCCTCTTGAAAGCTAAAATTTGCCCTTGCTTCCTTTTTTTTCACCGCACACACCAGGTATGGCCTCTCTGTTACCGATAAGTGCAACCTTTCAACAAAAATTTATGTCTTGATTGCATTTTTTTTCGCATGATGACACCGTTGCCCATCGCCTGAAATTAAGCCCATTTACCTTGCTTAATCTATGAAAAATTCTAAGGATAACGATACTCTCTTTCCCTCTATAACCCCAATTCATAGTTCCTATCTCCTGCAGAAGAAGACGTAAACTTGGGTCAAACAAACACGTACCGCCATAGCTCGCTTGTGCTTTTGAGGAAAAGGGGTTGCCGATTTCGAAAGCAAAAGTGCCGACTACCCAAAAGAGTTTGGCGCAATGCCCAACCTGGGTCGGAACAAAAATTAACTGAAGCACGTGATGGAATTCGCAGCATCAAGGCAAAAGCCCCGAGTCGTGCCCTTGTTTTATCCGGGCTTTTCCAAACAAACACGGCCGCTATAGCCTTTGCTTGTGCTAAGGAAATGTTCATCCCTCTCGTAGCCTAAACACACAATTGCCTATTACGCCTACAAATTTAACTAAGCAACCCCCGAAACCCCAAATTTATCCTTGAACTTTGTGCTCTTTAGATTTAGAGTTCAAAGGATTTATACAGCTTTGTGCTCTCTAGAATTCTATCAATTCAATTTAACGATGGAAGCGTGCACAGGGTTTACCGGTCGGTCTTTTTTATTCTTGGCCTAGCCTCAAAGAAGGCGTTGATTCGCAACGCTCAAATCGTAAGGGTAATTTTACAAATTCTTGTCGACTTGAATTCTTCGCAACATCATGGTGTGAATTGCCTTCTAATGCTTATTGCCTCATGGAGGTTACGTGGCTCGTGTTCCCAATTTATGAATTTGCACGACCTCCCGTGTTACAAAGCACCGTGCAAAAGCATCCGTGGTTGCCTTTGAAAACCAAGCAAAGGCTATATGCCCAAAGCACTCAAAGCAGAGGTCGCCAAATCTGTAAAAATACAGAGCTATGGAATAGAACAACCACAAAGAAACTCCAAGCTCGGCTAGGTTAGCCGGTTTGCACAGCATCCACCCGACAACGCTGGCGACCTAACACTTACAGGCACCAGCCAGTTTTTAGCAGTCACCAGTATATGCTAGGCATATGCCGGCATATACCTGGATATGCCCACATACGTAAACGAGGGTTTGCCCCCCTAGAGTAGGGGGGCAAACCCAAAAAAAAAACCCTTGTTGCATTTAGAGCCCTTAAGAAAGCTCCCCTTCTTCGTCCAGATTTAGGGTTCTTCATCCTTTTCAAGTCCGGCATGGTGCCCTCGCAGGCGCTACCTGCCCTCAAAGAAGGCGTTCGATTATGCCTTGCTCGATGGACGGCTCTGCAACTCGCCGTTCAAAATGAATGGGGAGGTCGCCAATCCTCTCAAAAGGCCCAACAATTCCAAGCCGATATTGTTGCCTGGTTTGAAAATTGTACAGGTGCGCCTTCCATAGTTGCTGCCATTTGCTTTTTTTTTTGTAAAAACGAGGTATCCGACGTGCAATTGAGCTCCATTCAGAGTTTTTGCTTGTTGAAATTGTAGTCATTTCCCTTATTTGCAAATTGTCATTGCCAAATTGATAGTTTTTGTTTTTCAAATGATGATCAGAGCCTTTTCGTTCATGCAACTAATCGTGTTTTCATTTTCTCTAGAATCTCCATGCGTAGACGATCTTGAGGCGCTTCTAGATGATAACATGTTGTTATCGTTTAATACCGAGGTAGAGGATGGCAGCCTTAAAAAGGTATTGTTTTTTCTAGACATATAACTGTAGCTTTAGTAAACTTTCAGAGAAAGATTATGTGGCACATAGTTTGCTGTTCGTGAGATAAATATTTTGCATTATGTTTTGATGCTAAGTACAATATGCTGACAAGTATTCAGGTTGCTGAAGTACTGGTGCTGTTACATAACGAATGTCTACAAGGTAATTTTGAGCGCCTACAAGAGCTCATTCAAAGAGTCTAGCTAACTAGCTAGCATCAGTTCTAAAGAGTCTTCTAGCTAACATCTCTTCCAAAGAGTCTTCTATTTATTGTAGCCATCCAAAGAGTCTTCTATTTATTGTGGTGGCTACCATTATTTATTGGGCCAAAAAATGGATCCGACTTGGGCTCCTGAATTGTTCAACTGACATATTCTCGAACATGTTTAACAACATTCTCATAAGAAAGCTCCATATTTGAACCCCTGATTCAATGCTAGGGGAAATCTCTATTTAAAACATCAAATGTTAAGGACGAAATCGAATGTTTAATCTCTCTCTCATCGTGTCTAGCAATAACTCCTTTGGTTTGGCTGGTTACCACACCCTTCCATTTATCTTATTTCTGATTCTAAGAAGCAAATCTCCAACCACAGATAAAGAAAGTGAAGGTTATACCCTGATATCGACGTAGTTGAGGTAATTTTTCGCTGAAGTGACACTATATGTCGTGACATGGGATGGAAAAGATCTCCAATCAAACAGTTTTACTTGAAAATGTAATAAGCTCAAAACCATGTTGACTCTTAAAATGTTGTCTGGCTAACGTGAGAAGGCAGTTCCAAAGAGCTTCTATGTGGTTGCTAATCTATATTTAACACTTTATCAATGCCTGGGCCAAAAACTGGAGCGGCCTTTGCCTCCTGAATCACACCCTTGATTCAGAGCCTTGGGTATGCTAGAGGAAGTCATATCTTCCACGCTAAAATAGATCTAGCAATAACTCTTCCTAGTTTGGTTAGTTATCACACTCATTCATCTCATCTCTGATATGTCTCCAACCCATAGTTACGGAAAACGGCCGTTTTCGCCGTTTTCTCTAAAAAAATGGATTTTTTTGACTTGCCGTTTTCAAAATGAAAAACGGCGCCAACGAAAACGGAGTTGCGAAAAACGTAGAAGAAACTCGTTTTCGTTCAAGAAAACGGAACAAAAAACGGCCGTTTTCAGTATGACCTGAGGAAAACCCCTTTTGTTCTTGTTTTGTTTCAACGTTAAACCTAAAAACAGGAAGTAGACGGTCTGTGGTTGCATGGAATCCGAAATTAGCATTCTAAATCTGGCTTAAAAGGTAAGTTTCAGAATGATTTCTTCGATTTTAGGGGTCGCGGCATGCCTTTTCCTTTCATATTCTTGGTTGGTTCGTGGTATTATGGGGTCCGAACAGGTCTCATATAGCCTATAGTATAGGCTCTGTAAAACCTGGTCTACTTTTGGCATTCCGGAAGCTTTGGTATTCCGGAAGCCCTGGTATTAAACTGTAGCTAGTGATCTTTGAGCTAGTGATAGAGGGAACAAACCCTGAGATAAACCATTAAGCATCGAGTTGCAATAGCAAAAGCATGAAATCTTGCTGCTTTTTTTGTATCGATCAAGAACCTTTGTGCAATCGGGAACCGTGCCTTCTTCGAATCCGTTGAAGGCGCATTACAAAACCGCAGGGTAATCAAATAACATGGTCGAATCGTTTTAAAAATAAGAACAGCCCTGCCATTAGGTGGAGCCATTCTCTTCAATTCCGCCTCAAGCTCCTTCTGGTCTGGAGTGGGCTCAAAAACTCTATTAAGTATTAATGCCAGATTCTTCACCTGAATTAGCAGAAGCTTTCACGCACTGCTCTGTTTCAAGCTGTATGTCAAATTCCATTGCCTTTTTCAGTCCCCTGAAATGGGGATTACTACATTTTCTAGACTTGTGATGATAAATTTCCCACCCTCCATTCACGTAGAGACCACGGTAAGGATTGCTCCAGCCAGATGCTCCAGAAAAGTGGCAGGAAGTATCTCTGCAACTTCACTACAAACATACTTGAAATATGGCGTGAATAAAAATGCACATTAAGCTCCTTGCTTTACTTTATATTTAAACCTTGCATTTACTTTATATTTAAACCTTGGTTTACTTTATATTTAATCCTTGCATTTCTGAGTCTCTACATGCAATTGCATTTAGACCAAAATCCTTGCTGTACTTTATATGCTTGAATGCTGGCCACAATTTTAAGTCAATTAAATAGCAATGCTGGCCATAATTTTAAGTCAACTAAATAGCATTTTTGAGTTAAATGACCCTATTCTGTTGTTTTTGAGTAAATTAATAGCATTTTCTTGTTAAATGACCCTATTCTGTATCTTTTGAGTACTTTGCCGTTTTTTTGCCGTTTTCGTTTTCCGTTTTCAAAAAATGACTCGCCGTTTTCATTTCGTTTTCGTTTTCCGTAACTATGCTCCAACCACAGATATATAAAGTGAAGGCCACACACTGTTATTAACGTAATTGAGGTAGTTCTTGTTGAAGTAACAATATATGTCCTACATTGGCCCTTTCAGGAGGATATGCAATCTGCAGTCTTGTCGAAGGTCCACCCCATTGTGTCACCGAAAGCAACGGCGTGCACAACTAGAATCGACATCACCATCAATGACTTACATTCAGCTGCTTCTCTGCCAAGGCATATGACAGTGTGGATTGCTTTGGTCTGCAGTTCACCAATGATGTTATGAAGCTCCATATCTCGGCACGGTCTTCTGTGTTGTTTCAGGGGGAATCCTCCACTGTTTTTTTGGTTGTGCAGGGTGTTCGTCAAGGATGCCCATTAGCTCCATTTTTGTTCACAATAGTAGCTGAGGTCCTCTCCCAGCTATTTGCTAAGGCCGTGCAGGATGGGATAGTGCAAGGGTTGAGTATGGAGGATGGTTCACAAGAAATTTGTAATCAGTATGCTGATGCCACGTTTCTCTTTCTTGTTGCTGATGCGGACAATCTTCACAATGCAAAGCTTCTTCTTGATACTTTCTCTTTAGCATCTGGAGTTCTTGTTGGTTGGCCAAAGTGTTCTGCATTATGAACGATTGATGGGGTTGTGCCTCTTTATGTTGTTGATTTTCCTTGGAAGGTGCTTCCTCATGAGAAGGCTACTAAACTTCCTGATATTCATGTGGCCATTCATATTTCTACCTCCGATGGTAGAGAGAGCTTAGCGCCACAATGTTAACAATCACCTGAAATTTTGACTGAGAAGCCAGAAGGGCAGATGCCATATAGATGTGGGCATTTCTTAAAACATGCTTACGCCTGACATGATTGTGGCTATTATAATGCAATAGCTGCTTCTGCCCTTCTGGCTTCTCAGTCAAAATTTCAGGTGATTGTTAACATTGTCCATAATTTTATTTGGGGTGGGACTGAGGAGCACGCTGTGGTCAAGATTGCATGGTCCAAATGCACTAGGCCAAAATTTGCAGGTAGTTTGGGTATGACAGACTTCCATTTGCAGAGTAAGATTCTAATTTCTAAGTTCATTTGGAGGATCCTTAAGGATATGGTTGACTCAGCTAGAGTGCAGTTGGTGAAGCAGTCACTTGCACATTGTGTTCCTTTTGGGAAAGCTTCGTTAAAAACTCTTCTTCCTTAGGGTCTGTTTTATCAGCTATTCCCTTTTTCTAATGCCTCCCCTTTTTGAAAGGCTTTGGAGTCTTGGGAGACAATACAGACCTTATTTCATTATTGATCTTGTTGCATGTCGTCAGTGAGTGCCCTTTGTTGGTGAATACCTATGGAAAATAATCTTCCACTTTGTGCCTCAATTCATCCATTAACTCAACGACGCTGGAGGTTAGCATGAATCTTGCTAGTTGCGGCATGGTATGGTTCTGGCCAGTTAGCGACATGGCAAATCTTTTAAACAAAATTCTTATTGGCTCGATGGGACAGACCTATTTGGCAAAAGGTTGCGAGTACTCTGCCATTGGTTGCTTCAGAGGCTATTGAAGGGTGCATGTGGGTTTCCCACCAGAGTGTTCACGAGCATAGGCTTGTGAACTCTATGTATAGGATGCTTGTCAATGGTGATATCCTTTCGCCATCCACTAAGTGGACCCTTCAGCTCTCACCTCCTAGTTGGAGACGTATGTGGACTTGGGCTTGGGATAAACTACTCCATCCTAAGATGGCTGTGCTTTGGTGGCAGATTCTTCACAGATGCCCTCATGTGAATGTGCTTGTCCACAGATTTGATCCTCGAGTGTCAGCACTCTTCCCACTGTGCAAGCAAAGGGATGAGACCATTGAGCATTGTTTCTTTTTAGTGTGATCATTTCTGTAACGGTCCTGGCTACTTGATGGGCCAGTATACGTACTCATGTACGTATATACATGTTTGACATGCATGCAAAATAGAACATGCACGCAGAGCTAAAAATAAGCAAAAGCTCTATAAATTAGAGAGGCAAATTGAGAAAAGAATTTAGAGAAGCTTTTTGGAGACGTGAAGTAAAGGATTGCACTGGGAGGATTTTGGAAGCAAGCAGGGACGCTATAGCTTGAAGACTGCATCAAATCTTCTCTAAGAGGTGGGGTTTGTGAATTTACTGAGAATTACATAAGCTGCCAAGAACAATTTGTACATGCTTTTGGATGTTTGGATGGTAAATTTCCTCTGTGTTAGCTATGGTTGGAATTGCCAAGGCTCTAATAAAGCCTGTGAGGCGAGATTGAATATGCAGGTATCCTAGAATTAATTGTGACGTTTTATAGAGCAATTGGATAATAGTTACAGGGCTTTAGGTACCTGTAAGAAAAGCTTGAAAGATGATTGGATTCGTTCTCAGATGATAGCCTAAACCAGAGGAATATAAGGAAAGCAGGTAGAGAAGAGTGTCGATTTGCTGCATCAGAGCCTCAAAGGTGTACGGAAATGGGTTTGCTCCACCGAAACTTTGCTGGCAAACAGTGGATCCTACATCTAAATCAAAGCCGAACCGCATCGAAAAAAGGCTGATTCTGACTTAGAGGGCCGACCGCCCGCAAAGCAGTTGAAGTAGAGAAATCAAAAGGTCTCCAGAGCTGCCGGAATTAAACTAAATGGCCACCTGATTCATGAGAAAACAGGTCGAAATTGCTTTTAAGCAGCCGAATTGGGGATTTTGAGCGCCGATTTGGGCTGGGAAAGGTTTTAATCTGAGAAATCGATGCCTTTTGGAGAAGAGCCCAACCGCCCAAGCAGACCCGAATCCACCAGGAACACTTCGATTTGGCTTTTGGATTGGCCGATTTGGCCTTAGATGTTCCTGGCCATGCCTAATCAGGCCGGATTGTTGCCCAGAACGACTCCTCTGTGCATGTGCAGGTTGGAAGGCCGGACCCAACAGTGGGTCTGCGTTTGTTTGTTTTTGCTATTTTTATGACTTGTTGTTCTTGTTGTTATTTTTGTACTTTTTGTCTTATGTTATTTAACAAGCTGGTGGTTGGAAGAAAATAGGAAATATAATAATAATAATTGTTAAGTTATGCATGGGTGAAAATAACTAAGAGGATATAAATAACTTGGGTCTAATAAATCAAAGCCATAGAGGGCATGGTGCTTGTAGCTTGGAGATGTGGACTTTGCTGGAAAGTAACCCAGTACAGATACAGAGCGTCAACGGAACCTCGGCATCAAAGATAATTAAGTTCGACATCAATTTATATAGGGATTGTGAGTATTGTATTGTAAAGTGGAAGCTGAGGTAGTGGAATTTTAATATGAAATATTGAAATCCTTAGCTAGGTGATTTATTGCAAATATGGGATGTGGGATGGAATTATATGCAGAGATGTTGATATGAATTTGGTCAAGGGAACCATCGGAACCTTATGGGAACATTAGTAATGTGGCGATGTCATGGGGAAGTGTTGGCCTTATCTTTTTGTCATTGGAAAATTACTTGGTATGGCTAATGGATTAAATTGATAGGAGTATATGGCGTTCCTTATGGGGGGGATTGCCTTAGTGCAAGCTGTGGGTATCGTGAAAATGCTGAGTATGAGATCTACTTCGATGTCATAGTAAGAATCATTGGATAAGCTGCTTCAACATGTATGGGCAACATCGGCAAGAGTATGATCTAGGCACATTTATAATAATTGTCTAATGAACTTCACATGTTATGGTCTTGCATTGTTCCACTGTTGTTCTTGATCTTTTGTTATGTACTTGGAACCTCCGGGGTCGGACTTCTAGGTTCGGTGGCCTAGGTTGCTCCGGCATGCTCATGTTCATCTGTGATTCTCTGTGGTTCTTGTGCTCTGTGACACCGGGCGTTAGTTCTCCTTGGCCGGGATTGCTACGTCAGTCAACTCTTGTGAAACCCCATGGTAAGAGGTCCTCCAAAGGCGGACGTGGGTCGGGAGGGTATCGATAATGAGGTTCACCCCACCACCTTCTACAGGACTTGAATGTAAAGCTGGTTGGGCAACATCTTGCTATGGGGCCGTATGATGTAATTTGGTTGAGCTACCCATTGTCCCGGAGTTTGTTTATGATGGTTTGGTACTTTGGTTATGTTCTTTGCTATTGATGTTATGTTGTTTCTTTGTTGTCATTGTCTAGCATTGCACCATAGGTTCTCAAGATGTTTTATGCATGCAGAGGCAACTATGGGATCCCCACTTAGTCACAAGGACTAACCCCTTTGAGTGCATGCAGTGATTGAGCAAGGTGGTGCTCGGGCCAGTAGCAGTGGTACTGTTCAGGATCGTGGCTGACTTTGGAGTTATCTAGAAGATGAATTTTAGCTTTGGTTTTTGAATAAATCTATTATGGATGTATTTCTCTTGAAATTATATTACAATAGTTGGATCTGAGCTATATGTAAGAAGGGAATCATTTTCCATTATTTATTGGAAGATTAAATTCTTCACCAACATAGTTGATTAAAGTTTTCATAACAACCTAGATCTAGCCTTAAGTATAGACAAGATCCCGAGTTGCCAAGAGGGTCAACTCGGCAGGCTCGTCACAATTTCCAGCCTGTTTGGTCTTGGCTGCTTTCTCTTTTTCATGTGACATTGACAAGTCAGCAAGTGCTTCTGGCTATTTATCCGGATACTTGGAATAAGTTGCAGAGCCAAGCATTTCATTTAGCATCAAGATGTGTTGTGGTCCATTTGGAAGCGCAGAAGATTATGTATCTTTCAGGGTTTGGATATTCGTCCTGCAGTTGTGCTCCAGGATGCACAAGCTAGAATCGCTAAAGCCTATCATTGCTCTTCGCTTGCTCCTGCCAAGCGACAGTTGATATTTGAGTCCTATTTGAGTGTGTTGTCTTATGCATAGGTTGGTGGTTCTTCTCAGTGGATCATGATTATCCTCTGAGATTTTATTCCCGCCTCTGCATTTGTTTGCTTTTGGCTTGGAGTTTCAATAAAGTTTGTCGTTCTTTAAAAAAAAAAAACATTCATCTTCACGATAAATTTGCATATTAGCTTTGTTTTTGTATGAGAGCTAGAATTCACAAATTTCCAATTCATACGTATATAGCTTATTATGCTCGAGTAGCAAGTTGTGATACTGTGTTCATGCAGGCATCAAGATCCATTACTATGTTCACGAGAATCCCGCTGCTTTTGCTTGTATTTTAGTCCTTCAAAGAAGAACAAAAGAATATACCTCTCAAAGCATAATTTGAAAGCCTCTTCATCATATGCATCTACCTGAAGAAAGCTTTGAAGTAACTTTTGCCAAGTTGTATGATTGCATATTTGTGATTTACGTGTTGGGCAAGGGTTATTCCACAGGAGATCAAAGTTGCAAGTTGTAATAAGCTAACTTGCTGCCAATGGACAAACTTACTTGCAGAATGTTTTGAAATGTAATTTCAATTTGTATCCTGAATACATAATAGCATCGATCCGAGCCATCGGATCGCCATTCTGGGAAGGGACGAGCTCCTATATCAGGATCGTTCCTCTTTCGGCTCGGTTATCGGCGTCTTCTCACAGCAGCTCCTTCTTCTATTTTCGTTGCTTCCCTCCTGTCTTACCATCTCATGTCTTACCATTGCTTTCTTCTTGCCTTACCATCTCATGCCTTACCATCATCACAAACTCTTCATTTTTCCTTCTAGCCTTATGTTCACATATTTTATCTTTCAACTCCATCATCCTGCTCTTGTTAACAATTTTTTGATTCATCCTCCTTCTTGATTTGGCTGTTTGACAGGTTAACAATTTTTTAATTCATCATCCTTCTCGATTTGGCTGTTTGACAGGTATGCGGCTTCTTCTCAACTTAGGTCCTTCTATACACAAGGAGATCTAACACAATACAGAGTGTTTCTGGCGGATTTGCACGATATGTATTTCGTTTTTGAGGCCTGCTTGCTATTCTTTTCTGTTCATGCATTTCTGTATTTCAGTTGCAATTTAGAGGTGCATTGCTCTATGGCCAGATCAGATTAACACGTGCGATATCATGCATTATTGATGTACTTCCATCTGATCGAGAATGCAGAGCATGCCAAAGCTGTTTCCTTTCCCCAGTTTGCAGAGCAGGGATTGGTTTCTTTCCAGTGATCCGCCTCCCCCTTCATTCGTTCGTCAGGAGCACCAGAGTTTCAAGGCGGATGCTTAAATTGTTGGGGTCCTGCAAACTGGATCTGCTGCAGACGAGCCTCCATTCCACGTTTCTCATCCCATCTAAGGGCGGCTCTTTGAGGGCCCGGCATGCCATACAAGGCCACGACTTGGGCTCTGCTCGGCAGATGCAGGGGCGTTTCACCGAAAATTCCGGCTTGGGCCCTGCTCAGGCGGATGCAGGGGCGTTTTCCGCCGAAAATTCTGGCCTGGGCCATGCCCGCGATCCGGTCTGAGCCTAGCGTTGGGTTTCCAGGGAATTTCTGATTGACCTCGGGTTAAATTGGCAGGGTAAGATCTCTGATAGCTGGCCTGCATGTATAGTGATGCATGCGACCAGGAGTTTTCGTCTACTTCTCTAACTCATTTGATCGTTCATTAACTAAATGGATCGTTCTCCCTTGTTTTCCATTATTGATAGTCCTCCATCGTTTAACTTTGTCCTACCATAGATTGGAATGCGTTTTGCAGCTTTTCTAGTCCAGAGCAGGAACCCATTGAGCTTTTCTAGACGATGAGCATGCAGCAGGAGATGGCGATGGCAGACCACGGCTCTGGCTGTTCTTCTTTTCCCTTGCTTTTCTGATTGCTTTTCTTCCCTTGTAGGAGGCTGCAGAGCATATTGTTTGCTCTTACTTTCTTTCTTCTGTGGATTTGGCAGCGGATGGGCAGCAACAAACATGCGGCTCAGCTCTTCCATTTTTCCCCTGATTCGTGCAGCCCTGGCTTATTTTGTGAGTTGCATCCTGGTGGGTTTCCTTATACTAACTCGATTCCAATCTGACCTGCACAGAGTCGAGTGGTCTCAGACCCGCTTTGGTTCCTTTTGTTGTTCTTATTCATAGCCGCTCATTTCTTGAGCTCATCAATCAGCTCGGACTTTGCATGCATTCCCATGAACAAAACTAGCCTTGTTCCCATATTCCTGTTTTGATAATATAACATGGCCTTCCTATGCTATCTGCTATTAGTGATTCACTATTGGGGACCCGAGGTCTTAGTCGATTTATAATTCTTAGAAGTGTTGTTGGATTGGCCGCTCCATCCCCACCTATTCATCCTTCGTTTCTCTATTTATTGAGCTTAATCCACTCACCTCGGATAATATTCATTTATTCTTGCATCATTTGCTACTAGTGGTTCATGTTTTGATACTTAAAAACCGCGCCTCCTCTTTTTTCCTTAATAATTCTAATTTGGGTAGCTCTCACCGGCCTCTAGTAGTTTTGAATTGCATTTCGAAAATGTATAATTCCCACGTCATTTTTTGGATTTGATGGCCACTTGATATTTTTTTTGGGACTTTGCGGCCTCATTTATTGTCGGACTTTCATCTCTTCTAACCCATGGTTTGATACAACTAAAGAAATCTCGGCGGAAATAAGTTACAAACACTTAAGCTACAAGCCAACCTAAGCAATTAAGAACACTCTCCAATCTTTAGGAAAGAGATAACCACCCAACCGGGCTCAAGCTGCTAGCATAAAATCGTTATCATGCAAGCAACACTACAAATGGGAACTCAGCAATGAAGACAAACTCTATGATTACTATTGCAGGGCAGGGATTGTTTTCTAACACTCAACCGGATTTCTCTGTGATCAGATAGAAGAAACCATGGGATTTATAAGGGCAGGTTGTTCTAATTCCGGAAAAGCCTTTTCCGAGCTCATCTATCCATCTAAAAAGGTAAATCGAATCTAATAACAGGGATTCAACCCGAAATATCCTGAATTCGCCCCTTTGCATGACCAAATCGGCTCTTCCTGGCTAAATCCGGAAGTTCTATTATAAGTCTGGGCTATTTCTGCTGTAATGGGTCCGCGACCCGTTATCAGCCATGTCAACGTTAGAATTAATTAGAAACCTTTAGAACAACTAATTTATTTCAATAAACTTGCCCTTCTAGACCCAAATGTAATATTGCGGAAATATTGTACCCTTAACCATAAGTTGCTAGCATTGAATCATTAATTCCCATTGCTCTGTGCCTGAGCCACTCCCCCAAGCCGGCGTTAAGCCGTAACAATCCTTCCCTTCCCGAGGTTAAACGTCCGCGTTAACCTCGAGGAAAAATTGTCTATCCTTATTTGTCTAAGGATATTTAATTCGATAACTTCAGTTCCTTTAGAAGTTACGGACTTCTCATTTCAATTCAGTTAGAAATGACCTCAATTCCTTTAGAGGATTTTCGTTTCCTTACCTCAATTCCTTTAGAGGATTTTCGTTCCCTTTTCCATTAGGGATGACCCCAATTCAGTTAGAGGTATTAATATCTTTACAATCGTTAGTAAAGAATTCTATGCTTATCAATATTTAGATATTTTATCAATAAAATAACTGCAACAATATTAATAATATGGAATTCCAAATATAAAGTTTTGCAGGTCTTGAACTTTGCCTATTATTTTTGCAAAGTTCTTTCGTATTCGTCCACCAAGGAGCCGTATTCTTTTAGTTGCACCCTAGAATACCAGACCGCATCTGTGGACGGATGAAATTTAAATTTCACAAGATACCTTCGATAGGAAGAATTCCTAGTCTCCTTATCTTGGTGCATCAGTATTTTCTCCGGTTCCAACACCTCTTCATCATCTTTAATGTTGGGAGGGTCCGATTGCTCCATTCTCTGCAAAATCTCAGGAGAAATTTCACTTCCCTTATAGGGTTTCAGTATTTCCACATTCAAAAACTGGGTGTAAGTTAGTCCATTTCCCATATAAATGTAAACGATAAGCATTCTCACCGACTTTGTCGTCAATTTGGAATGGACCATAATACCTAGGGGCCGATTTTACATACCGATTACCCATCTTCCAGGCGGCTTCTTTGGAAGATGAATCCAAACCCATTGATCTTTTTGTAAGCAACCCTTTTTTTTCTTTGCAAGTTTGGAAGCCATCAATTCGACTTTTTTACGGATTGCGCCTTTACCTCTCGCAAGATATCTCGCAAAGTGTCCAGAGTGGCTTCATGAAGCAGGTACTTCTCCACCTAGTTTAGCAATTGGAGATTCCAAAGAATATCTATATACTACTTCAAAAGGAGTTCTTTGGGTAACCGAAGTGCACCGTGTTATTATAGGCAAACTCCAATAGATAAAGATATTCTTCCCACTGGCTTTTCCTTTCAGCAACATAAGATCTCAGCATATCCTTAATAACTCGATTTACTACCTCAGTCTGACCATCCGTTTGGGGATGATATGCACCCATATGCAGTGGAATACTTTAGAGTCGTGCCTAAGTTTTTCATAAGTCCACCCCAATATTTGCTACAGAATAGGGGATCCTATGCATTATGATTGCATCGGCATCCCATGGACCTTAAATATTTCCTTTAAGAAAATCTTGCTTGCTTGCGGAGCAGTCATGCTAGATTTACAAGGAATAAAATGAGCCTGTTTAGACAACCTGTCTACTACTGTCCAAATTTGATCATTCTTGTGGATAGTCTTTGGTAGCCCTTGAATAAAATCCATGGTAATATGCTTCCATGGTTTTTAAGGAATAGGCAAAGGTTGTACTAATCCGGCGAGGGCTTACCGGAGAAGCTTTACTTGTTGACAAATAAGACATGCTTCGACATATTTTCTTACATCCCTTTCAAGCTTTGGCCAAAAGAAACGTCTTTTAACGGTTGCCAAAGTAGCTTGAATTCCTCTATGACAGAATATGGAGGTTCATGACATTCTGTATAACCTTCAACTTTTTGTATGCTTGTGTAACACAAAATGCGATTTCGGTAGAGTAATAACCCATTATGAATTCTATACTCTGTCAAAGGATCTCTTCCCTCCTTTTGTACGTGTGCATAAGGAGTAGCAAAGGAGGGATCGCTCACATATTCTTTTTTCATAGGTTCCAAATCAACAAATTCTGCTTTCTGAGATATAGCTTGAATACTTATCCGACTTAATGCATCTGCAACCTGGTTCTCCTTCCCAGGCTTATATTCAAGCTGCATCCCTTCAAAATCTTTTATAGTGTCAATGAGCTTTAACTGTCGCGCATTGATAATATCCTGCGTTTGTATATGTTTCAAGCTCTGCTGATCAAAGCGAGCTACAAACTTAGATCCCATAAGATAGTGCCTCCACTTCTTAAGCGCATGAACTAAGGCAATCAATTCCTTTTCATAAGTGCTATACTTTTGTTCTAATGGTTTGAGCATTCGGCTGATATATGGATGTCCATCTTGCATCAATACTGCCCCAATAGCATTTCCACTTGCATCCGAACAAACTGTAAAAGGCTTATTCCAATCAGGTAGCACTAATACGGGTTCGGTTGCCATGTTCTCTTTCGAGTCGGAAAGCTTCCTCGGCTTCCGGATTCCAAACAAAGGGGTATCTTTCTTTAAAAACCTGCTAAGACGAAGGGTTATTTTTGCAAAATCCTTCACAAATCTGCGATAGTAACTGCATAACTGTACAAAAGATCGTAAGTCCTTGAGGTTTTCAGGCCGTGGCCAATCAATAATAACCCTAATCTTTTCGGGATCCATCCATATGCCTTCTTTGGATATGATATGACCTAAATATCCAACTTCTTGCATAAAGAACCTGCTTTTGGACTCATTAACAAACAACTTATTTTGCCTCAGAAGGTCAAAAACCTGTTGAAGGTGTTGCTTGTGTTCCTCAATAGTTCTACTATATATAAGTATATCATCAAAGAAGACTACAGCACTTTTCCCTAAGACGGGTGCTAGAACTCCCCATAAGACGACAAAAAGTTGCCGGAGCATTGGTCAGACCAAAAGGCATTACACGAAACTCATAGTGACCAAAAGTCGTTCTGAATGCCGTTTTACCAATATCTTCTTCCTTTATTCGGATTTGATGATATCCTGATTTCAAATCAATTTTGCTAAATATGCAAGCACCTCGTAACTCATCAAATAGGTCATCTGCTCTAGGCCATTTGTAGCAATTTACGAAGATATCGATACACCTTAAGATGGCTTAAGCCCTCTAACGGCATGGTCCCACTTTTCGCCAACATCATGGGATATGGAGTTTGGGCTTTTACCCCTAACTCTAATCTCAAGAATTTCTTCAGGACTTGCTCCACATCATCCCAAAGACCTTGAGGCAAACTTGGTCCCCAAATTTCACACCCATATAAAACCACACTCTGTACTAGTGACCCAAAAAATCTTATTTTAAGATGCTAGGACCCGCAGGGAATGCTTTCCTACACATACTACTGCATAGCATAGGGGCCTTATGCCCGCCATCAATTCTCGATTGACACAAGTGTTCCATCTATGATTTACGTGGAATATCGGGTCCCAAATATTTATAGGAATCACATGGGTTTACCGTATTTCCCTGATATGTGAAGGATGCTTGCTCAATAGCTCCAACCGTCATAGTATTCGTCTTTTCCAAGTTAACTTGCATCCATGTGTCATCACAAAATCTCGCCAATCCATTCAAGTGATTCTGCAAATGCTCCTTAGGCGTGAAAAAATCCGCGACATCGTCAAGATACATCAAAAGCAAAAGCACATATCCATGAATTTCAACACCGCATGGGCAATTCTCCATAACACTTCTTCGAGTCTATCAATAAATAGCCTGAATAATGTGGGGACATAGGACATCCCCTGTTTAACCCCAATTGTGCTCTCTCCGTAAAAATCTGGTTTTCCAAAGAAAGAGGCCATGAGAGCTGAACCAAGATCTTCTCATAAAGAAGACTTACCGCATCTTGCAAGTCGCCCGGGACCTTTAATTGTTCCATGCGATCCCACAATTGAGCACGTGGAACCTTGTCAAAAGCTTTTTGAAATCAACAAAAGCTACATAAACAGGTTTTTTTTACCTTTTACCATGTCAAAAATCGCTTTGAGCACTAATCCAAAGTTGACCTATTAGCCCCAAAAGCCACGCTTGTGATTACGCTCTTTTATGGTTGGTCTACGCCCATGCAGCGATCTTCTTTTCTAAAATAGTTGCAATGAGTTTTGAGAAAATGCCGCTAACCAAAATTGTCCTGTAATTATTCACTTCCAATAAGGATCCGCTCTTATGTATTGGGACCACTCTGTTTTATCCGCCGATCTGTTGGAATCCCTTGAGACATAATTTGTTGTAAACAGATTTCATAATGTAGATGAATTTCTTTGCCCGCCCATTTTAAATGCTCTGCAGCATGCCACCTGCTACATCCTTTGCCTTACCATTTGCCAAATGTTTTATGCCTTCCGCTACATCGTCAAGCGAAATTATGAGATCCGACGGCGGCTCGTGGGCTGTTGCATGTTCACAATTATACAAACTATCTACATGATCCCATATTGCGGTGGCTGAAATAGGTAGATCTTTCCTCCGAGTTTGTTTTAGGGCTGTCCAAAATGATTTGGGTTCAGCAAGAAATTTAAAACATAGATCCTCTTGACGTTTTCGGATAAATCTCCTCTTCTTGTCCCTGACTATTCTCTTATATTGTTTCTTAAAATGATCTTTATGCTCTGTGTCTGCTTTCCTCCATTGAAATTTTGCATCTCTACATTCTTTGTCAAACCATGATTTACATGGTAAACCCTTAGCTGCCCGGCTGACTCTAAAGATCTCATTTGCAGAGGCCAATAGAATTTCAGTGATTTGTTTACTTGCTTTGGCAACATCTCTATCCAGCGATATCGTTGAAGTTTGTCTTCAACACATGATTTATATGTATCTTTCAGCCCATACCTCATATGTAATCCTTTCTTTATTACCGGTATAATCTCGATTACATGATCTTGTTACGGTAAAGTTAGCAACAATGATTATGATCTCGATTCAACTTGCTCTTCTCCTATTGCAAAGGAGACGATCGGTCCAATGCATCGCCAGTAAATCATTACATAGTCAAGCGTACTACGGGCTCTACATGTGGTTTTAAAGGAGCACGGAAATCTGCTCAATCCATTACATATCAATAAGTTAGCCTGCCACAAAGACGGCAAGCGGTTATGCGCGATTTGGTGACTATTTTGTCTGTTGAATTCTGTTCCACCCATTAAGGCGGAGTTCTTCTTCATTCATCATTTCCAGCCATCTCGGATCATTATCCTCTCGACAAAATTGGCGCTTTGCCATGTGCTTGTATCGTCCATTAAAGTCTCTCGATAGAATTACAATCCCTTTGCTTTGGTATTTCATTATGTCACGCTCCGGATCAAAGAAAAGATCATCACAAGAAGCCTCAGAAGCAGTATGTTTGCTTATGTCGGGTGCGAAATAACATATTGCCATGTAATATAGCCTCTCAGAACCTCGTAATTTCTATCCAAATATCTTGGTTGTATCGTCTTTCTTGACACCATGTATCGATCAGCCCAAGCATGCCTCACATAGCATGCCACGCCTCCATTCCCATTATCTCCATCTCGAATTTCATGTTTTTAACGAATATATTAATTCAAATCCTTCAATTTTACGGAAGCTCATACAGGTCATGCTCTTTGGAGTCTACAAAACATATCATATCTATATCGGTAAGAAGCCCCTGAATACTGAAAGTCTTATCAATTGTCAGTCTGTTGATGTTCCAGATGACAATTTTCAGACCTCCCGCGCTTTCCTAATCTGATACAACAGCCTTATCTTTCGCCCATTTCACTGTTTTGTTATTCTGTTTTGTTATCCTGCTTTCCTTTGGAGAGAGGGAGAGGGAGAGGGAGAGGGAGAGTATTTTAATGTCACACCACTAGGCAGCATCCAACTGGATATGTGACCACACCACACCACATTGCTCGGTTGGAGGGAGGGAGGGAGGGAGGGAGAGAGAGAGAGAAGAAACTTTTACTTTTCCATCTATAAGACCATCAGGTCTAATAGATATTGCATAAGAGAAATGTACGTATTGAAAATGTCAGATATAGTGTCCTCCCCTGAATGGAGCAACAATAGTTCTCCTCTGGTGTGTCTTTGTCGAATTCTTCAAATAGGTGTTTGTAACTTTTTATCGAAATCTCTCGAATCTCCAAAGATTCTGTTATGTATTGACCTACTTGTTTCACTGGCAGCGTAAAAAAAATCTATTAATGAGGTCGTCCTTATGCACAATTTATCCCTTAGCCTCTGGAAAGCCGAACAACAAAGTATGAAATGTGTCTCATCTTCTATATCTTGCAGGTTCGGTTTTCTCAGGGAATATTCCTCCATCTGCCAACCGTGACTCCTAAATGATGTGAGCTTAGTCTGATCCTGCAAATATTGTGCCTCTTGACCGTTGATATTTTCTCCAACAGATATGGCATTGGTGTTAGTCTTGGATTCATAACGTTCTTATAATCTAGCATCTTTGTACTTGCCTTTTGCTACATGCGGTACTCCATATTGGTTTCCACCCATTTCTCTGCATCTGCATACCATCTCTTGCTCTCACTTTCTTTCATGGAGTGAGAGAGAGAGAGAGAGGGAGGGAGGGAGGGAGGGAGGGAGGGAGGGAGTAGTTTTAACGTCCGCCACTAGGCAAACATCCAACCTGGACATGTGACCACACACCACACTACATTGCTTGGTTGGGCCCCGCCCCCAACCACCACCTTACATTAAGGTGTGTGTGTGTGTGTGTGTGTGTGTGTGTGTGTGTGTGTGTGTGTGTGTGTGTGTGTGTGTGTGTGTGTGTGTGTGTGTGTGTGTGTGTGTGTGAGAGAGAGAGAGAGAGAGAGAGAGAGAGAGAGAGAGAGAGAGAGAGAAATGAAATGAAATGTTGTATTTATTACGTCTGTAGACCACCAGGTCTATGAGACGATCAATGTACATATTCAACATTATAAAAGATATCCTCTAATGCATCTTCTGACAAGAATGCATTGGACTCTTCCCATCTCTCATCATGTATAACATTACAATCTTTAATACTCATTCCTAGGATGGGTCCTATGACAACATATATATCGGCCGATAGAAGAGGAACAAATCTCAATATGGACAAAGAAAGAAAGGAAGCCAAAATGAAAACTGTTCGGAAGCAAGGGAGAAATGAGACTATAAGGGTCACTGAAATAAAAACAAAACAGAATGCACATATAAGTCTGATAGAAAATATGGTAAAAGAGGAACGACCACAAAGCCTGAAGGTACAGAGAGGATGAACCCAGACAAAGGAGAAAGAAGGAGGACACAATGGAACACTGTCGTGGAAGATGGAAGAGAAGCATAAAATGAAGGAGAAGATGGAAAAGTGCAGCAAGAGATGTTGAAAGGAACTTATGGAACAACAGCAACCAGAGCCATGAACCTGACGACATCAATAGAGTGACGATGGCAAATGGCCAATGCACCAATACATACTACACTAACAAAGATACAAAAATCCGAAGTATCCTAACTAGCAAAAGACAAGGAGCAAGAAGACAAAGAAAGAACTGACACAACTAAAGGAGTAATGTGAAACAAAACAACAAGCCAAAGGAAATCAATGAAGGGAACATGGCATACACAATCGAATAGAGAAATGTTATCAAATGGAGCTGCTGAGATAATGAGGAGTTTTATAACAAAAAGGAGCACAATAACCCATAATGGAGCAAGTCGAATCTAATAGAACAGATTGAAAATGTGGAATAAAGAAAGGGAGAAATGAGTCCACAAGGATCATTGAAACAAATGAAACAGGAAGCTAATAGGACATATGGAGCAAGCGTAACAAATCTAAAAACGAAGATAACAAATGGTCAAAGCGGAAAACATAAAAGCATAAAAATGGGAGTAAAAAGGAGCCAAAAGAATACCTAAATGACAAAAGTAAAAACGCCTAAAAACAAAGAAACCTATTGACAAACTTGAACAACCAGAAATAAAGGCATAAAGTACTTGAAATTTTGGAAATCCTAGAAAAAAGTGAGCAACCAGGCTAAAACCAAGCCACAGGGGCAATGGGTTGGAAACGTAACAAAACATAGGATTAGCAAATGCAAGAAGAGAACTAGGCAGGAAAATGGAAAATTGAAACCCATGGTACCAAAAATCTAAAGAGAGTATATAAAACATGATAAAGAGTCAAATGAAGGCAATGTAGTTTGAAAGAGTAGCTTAAGGCAATGGTACAAAGAAGGCAAGATGAAAGTGCAAATGGAGCAAATGAAACGACAAAAAATAAAAAGAGCAAACGAAGCTAATAGGAAATAATGGAATTACTGAGACCAAAGGAACTTCCTGTGACAAACAGGGAATGGTGGCGATGTAGTAATTCAAAAAAGGATGAAGCATATATAGGTGAAATGATCAAGGATACCAAAAAGCTAAGGAGCAAAATAAACCACTCGCGACTCTAAAGCATAGAATGTGGAAACCATGGAGCAATGTAGGAAAGAACAATGATAACTCAATGGAAAAAGCATCAAAACCTGATAAAAACATGACCCAAGTGGTCCAGAGCCATGCAAAGAAAGCAAACCAGTGTACTACTAAATCTCACCGAATATAAACAACCACTATATAACTGACCATTAAGAAAATAGACAACAGATAAAAACCATTAGCAAAGGCTAAGATATCGATTCACCGCTTTACTGATGTTGTGAAACACAAAGTGGATTGAAACAGCCAAACCAACTTGGTACAACGGGATTGAACATAACATATCGAAAGCGAGAGAAACAAGTAACAAAAGAGCAATAAAAGGCGTAACCACGATTGGCAAAAAGGATGACTAGAATAGATCGGATGAGGGTTACAAATCAAGAAAGAAAGGGCTACTAGAAAGGCTAATAGAGTAAAGACAATTCAAAAGGGTAATTGAATAAAAGATAAAAAAGGAACTTGAGCGAAAAAGAAAGCGAATGAAGGATCCACAGGTCAATAAACAAACGAAAAGAAAACACATATGAAACTAATGAAATGTGGATCAAAAACAAATAGAAATCACGAACTAAAAAAGGAACTAAAATAGCGAAAAAGAAGTCAACGAGAATACATGGAGCAAATGGCTAAATCTGAGAATGAACCAAAAACGAGTGAAAGACTAGTTGACAAAGGAAACATGCGTAAAAACATGATGCCAAACCACCAATATCACGAAAAATTAGTATTAACCGAACTACATATATAGGGAGCAAGATCAACGAGAAAAAGTTCAAAGATGTCGAAACAAGGGTAATGGCGTGAACGAGAGGGACCAAAGATAATGGAAAAGCAACCCACGAGGACCCAAATTATGGGAGGACGAAAAATAAGAAAGTGAGCAAGAGTTGCACGAAGGCAAGAATAATGAACAACAAAAGGGGCAAAGGAGCGGATGTAGCGCAAATAGGATGACTCAAGCGAAGAAGGGAGAACAAGGAACAACATGATAAACAACTAGAAAATTTATAGGAGACCCTATAAATGAATAGCTCAGTGAGATCCATAACTTGCAAACAACGCCCAGAGCAACTCCAATGCCAGAACACAAGATAGATAATCAAAACAACTAAGAAATCTGGAAAAACAACGATGGGGAGAACTATGTAATATATGCCATGAAAATGTGCACATCACCATAATGCCGCCACAAGCAGTCTCCAATGAAAAATTGCGATAGAAGAACTACAAACTGCCTCTAAAAGGCTACCATGAGTGAAATAAGGACGCTATGCTTAATGCAGAGTCAAGAAGAACGGGGCACAAATACGAATAGCATCCAATAGAAGAATGAGCACCTTGAGCAAAATGACATACAACCTTAAAACTGAAAAAACGTGCCCACCAAATGGAAAACATCCAAAAGACCATAAGTCTGTGATAGTCCCAGACAAGAATGTAGTCATAAAATTGGAAAACTGAAAAGACTAATCAATTGAAAGCGGTCCAGCACTGACTAACACGCTATGTGAAATAAACTAAGAGCAAAGGGCAACAACATGATGAGTTATCACTATTGGCAAGTACGAATCTTATAGAAGAATCTCCAGAAAAAACGCAATATCAGTTAAAACACAATACTACCTCAGGGACATCCATAAAAGACACGTACACAAGTGCTGCAAACTATAAAAGACACGTACACAAGTGATGCAACCAACCACCTAACCATGGAGTATTATACAACACAGCGTGTTAAACTAATGACAATGAGAAAGATAAAAGTGCAAAAAATGCTTGACAAACAATAGTTGTGAGTCTGGTACACAACAGTTGGACATGCAACCTATAAAACCAGGTATAAAATATGACAAAAGGGGGTCAGACCCTAAACCCTTATATGGGCCTTCTAGATGGAGAGTAAAACCATATTGAGCCCATAGCACAATAAAATCCAATGCAAGTTTCGGCGCAACTGAAAGAAATGAGAAAATAAAAACATACCTAGGTTGCGCTTGAGAAAGGTCCACAAAAGAAAAATCGGCGGCCAATATTAGGAGAGCAAAGTATAACCTATCTTGAGCAATTAAATGAACGAGAATCGACAACACATTAATCCACTAGGTTGCGCTTTGAAGAAACCACAAAAATTGGAAAATATGATTAAACTATACCTAGACCGGACTCACGTGGCAGATGAATGAAATGAGAAAACAAAACCATACCTAGGTTGTGCTCGAAAAATCCACAAGAAGAAAAATGACGAGCGAACATTAGAAAGACGAAGTATCACATATCAAGGCATTTGAATGGAACGCGGATACAACAAATATTGCTAAAAACTGACGAAGGCATTCTATAAAAAGGACAAAACATCTCTGAGACAACGAATAAGGATAGGAAATGTACTTTTGCGTTAAAATGAGGACTAAAGCCTAGATCTTTACAAAAAGAAATGTTCTTAAAGTAGGACTTTACTCACATGGGTCTCTCTAAACAATTTAAAAAGAAGGATAAAATCCATGTAACAGATCATATGTGACTAGCAACTTCGCACGCTACAATGAAAGATAAAAAACATCCCCAAGACAATAGAATTCGAAAACCTTCCAATCACAAATAAAGATAAATACGACCCCAAAACATTGGACCCGAAAAATTGTTTCATTAGGAACTTGAACCTATGACCACGTAAATAATATTGGATCGAAAAAGTGACACAAATAAAGGATAAATACGACCCCAAAACATTGGACCCAAAAAATTGTTTCATTCGAAACTTGAACCTATGACCACAATAATATTGGATCAGAAAAAATTGCTTCATTCACAACTTGAACCTATGACCACGTAAACAAAACCATCCGGCTATCCAATGCACCCTCTCAAATTCGTTAATACTTTACCAATTATTATTGTTATATATATGAAGAAGAAGGCAAAAAACGACTTACGTAAACCGATTTAGAGATAATATGGAAGGTCTGCGGTGAAGAACCGGAGGGTCGTGAGAACGAACCGACTCCATGCAAGAAATCGATCCGAAGTTATTCTCGCCAGAGACTCAAGGTCCTTGCTAACACGACGGAGTCGATTCGCTCAAAACCGGCCTTGACAAACACATCAAATTTGGGTCTCCATAAGCACCGACAACCGTGAAAAACCAAGACGGGCCCCTCTGCTTTGAACATCAAGCACAAAAATCAGTATGACGAGAACCGTGTTAGGGCTTGCAACCATCGACCGCTAAACCACGGATCGCGATCCGCAAAAGTGGAATAAAAAGGTATCAATATTATCCAAGCATGCCCCGTGCTCCGTAAAGATTCCTTGCAACCATCGATTCATGCTTTGTGCTCTAGCAAGATCGGGGAAGAAAATTGATTAAAAACCGCCCGGATGAATATATCGAGTGGTCTACCAAGATCATACAATAAACCAAAGAACTGGATTCCTGCAAAACCCTCACCGCTAAGAACCCATTCAAAATAAAAAACCAAGAAAACCAAGATCCGACCGCACAAAACTCTAGTCAAAAAAAAGTATTACTTGAACCACATCTAAGAAGGCTTAGCGGGAACCAAAAGGTTGGCGGCAAAGGGGCGAATCCAAGCCGAAGGAAGAGCCCTACTACCGAGCTTCCTGGAAAAGCCAAAGAAAAACTCGCAGAGAAAGGAAAAGGATGCTACATCCAATCTCAAAAGCAGAGAAACGAAAATGAATATGATCACCAGACCAGAAATTTTAGCAGATTGTGCAATAAAGATCAAACATAGGAATAGTCTTTGAACGGTAGATTATCAAACTGGTAGGATAGAGAAGCAGAAAACTAGCTCAAGTGAAGTGGTGTTCTCATTGAGCTTTGTAAAACATTGAGTACAAATGGATCCCTCACTAGGGGTAGGTAAATTTGGAAATATGAACTTTAAATGCTCCGAAACTAGACAATCATCGAGAGCATGATGATACTAAAGAATACAACATAAAAGATGGTTTTATCCGCCACTTGGTCGATGCAAAGGTGAGAAGACCTGGTGACTGCTTCTTATCGGGAAGAAGAACCACACCTTCTCAGGTTTTTGAGGAAAACCCAAGCAAATGGTTGAAGCACGACCCCACGCACTCTGGCAACCACAAGACCTTAAAAAATCCTGCAGAGTCAAGGCTGAAAGAAAAATAACCCGTCAATGAGTTAGATGCCATAGGCAAGAAGACTCGGAGGCTCCAGGGCCACGCCGAGAAAGAAACAACAGCCGACCAATCGGGAACCGTCCGCGGAAAATGACCCTCGCGGGAAAAACAACCGATTAGTGCTGCCTCGGAGGCTACGTTGCCACGCCGAGAGAAAATGAAAAAGAGTTATGCCTCAGAACTACATCGCCACGCCGAAGAGAAAATGCATAGCAAATACTTACTCGGAGGCTACAGTGCCACGCCGAGAAAAAGAAACTATGCAAACAAAGCTGACAACACCAAACCACAAAATAGACAGATCCACACGCCTGTGAAAATGAATAATAAACATTGTCCAAGAGAAAATGAACAAGAAAATAAGTCACGAGCCATGCCGAGAAAGAATGAAATGATAAGAAGTCGCGGAGGCTACAGAGCCACACCGAGAAAAAATAGAAATAAGAAAATATATATCTACAAAGAAAAAAGAAAGCACAGAGGATATCGAGGGCTGCAAGGCGACTTGAAAAGTACAGAAGATTTGATAGACTCTGAGAAGAATGAGATAATGAGTAGGCCTCAGAGGCTAAAGTGCCACATCGAGAAAACTGATGAATAAGAACATAGGTACTATCAAAAACATCGAAAGGAAACCATAGAAGATCTAGAGGCTGTAAAGGGACCCGAAAAATATGGAAACATAGACAAAGATGGTCAACGGACAAAAAGGAAATGGAATGAAAAGGGGGAATGAGAAAACAAAACAGGATAAGAACAGATGCAGACAAACCATCAAGGGAGGGAGGGTGAGGGAAACTGGTAGGATAGAGAAGCAGAAAACTAGCTCAAGAGAACGCCGATGACGAAAAAATGAAAAGATGCTGAATAAATAGGGAGTGCAAAAAAGGGGTGTCCCCATCCAAGGAATGTCGGTTCTATTGCTATCGCAATAGAACCGTGGCATTAACTGTTCTCTCTGTATCAATATTTCCTTCAAGTATTTCCCAATGTGATGTCCAGGCATATCAAAGAATTCCAGCAAAGAGTTTGAATGGATACTGTACTTATCTCGAATCCCTGAGTATGACGGGCACCTTACGATGACATGTAATTCATCTTCTACTTCTCCCATATTGCATACTTTGCAAAATCTCAATTCATGGGGAATATTACTCCAACGTCCTACTTCAACCCCAAGCCTATGGGAGCTAAGCCGCATCCCCGCTTATCATCCGTTCGGGCGCCAAAAGACACACCTTCCTTGAGGTATTTGGCCTCTTGGAGAGTGGGATTTATATACTGTCTATAGAAATGTTTTTTTGTCTCCGGGACTCTCCAGCTTCTTCTAATGAGGTGCTCATGCACCCACTCTCTTAGATTGCCCTTATTCTCACGCATACCATAAATGTCCATCCCCCACTTCCTCATCCATTCCCTAATATCTGAGTACCATCCCTTGTCTCTTGTTTCTTCTAATGCTAGCCTTGGTAAGCTATCTTCTGGCATATCAAATAGCAACTTAGAGAGATATGTGTTGCTCAAGATAGGGCTTGACCTCTAGTGGCATCATGCCACACTCTACAAGCAAGATATCATATGGAGTTTGAGCTTTAGTACCCAATTCTGTTCTCAAGAACTTCTTCTCGCACTTTCTCAACCTTTTCCGTGATTCTACGATAATCCCCGCCCCCATACTTCACACCCATGGAGCAAAAACTGTTTGGACCAGCACTCGATATAATGTACGCTTCAGGCTAAAGTCCCATATTTCTGCTTTTCCACTTTTACGCTGCATGCTATATAGTGCTTTCAGGCCTCCATTTACTCTATGCTCAACAGCAGAGTTCCAGCTATGCCCCTTGTCAGAGAGAGAGAGAGAGAGAGAGAGAGAGAGAGAGAGAGAGAGAGAGAGAGAGAGAGAGAGAGAGAGAGAGAGAGAGAGAGAGAGAGAGAGAGAGAGAGAGAGAGAGAGAGAGAGAGAGAGAGAGAGAGAGAGAGAGAGAGAGAGAGAGAGAGAGAGATATGAAGTGAAGTGAAAACAACTTCATGTGACAAGCACCCCAAGATCGAAAGTGATTTCTAAGATCGAAAGTGACTCGTCATCGAGCTCTCTTTCCTCTTCCTCTCCAATGATATCTTTATTTATTTTTAGAAGTGATTCTCTCATTTGTAGTACATCTAGCAAGAAGCTAGCCATTCTAGTTGCCGTCGGTATATCAAAAAATAGGATGAGATTGGGAACATCAATACCAAACCCCGCTCAGAGCGCTTGATATGCCGGACATCTCAGGATCACATGTTCTTCGTCCTCAACCTCGGTCGAGCCACACACCCGGCATACTCTATGCTCGCGGGCAACTGCATACCATCTTCCAACCTCTACCTCGAGATGGTGTGCGCTCATTCTCATTCTGCAGATAGCATGCCTCTTTTTTATGGATAAGTTCTCATTTAAGTAGCTCATCTCGCGCAATAGGGGGTTCATGAGCTCTCTGTAATGTACCATCTTTGTGCCCGGTTGTGCCATACTCTATTTAGTACAGTTTCCTCGATCCAATCTCTTATCTGTTTCCTTATTCGCCCAAGTTTGCAATGTCAATCCCCCATTTCTTTAGCCACGCCACCCCATCCAAGATACCAACCTTTCTCAAAAGTTTCCTTGAGGGCTAAACGAGGGAAGCTATTTTCCTCCTGGTTACCTAGTTTGCATAGGTATGTGAGGAATTGACATAGGGCCTCACACTCCAGAGGGAGCAATCCACATTCGGCCAACATTATCTCATATGGAGTTTGCACCTTCACACCTAGCTCTTCACGAAGAAATTTCTTCTCAGACTTTTCCAGTTTTGCCATCGATCAAGAGGCAGTCCTGCACTCCCCCCGTGACTTCAGAGACTGTGATAGGGGCCACGGGCAGACTAGTGTTTTGAAGAGCATATGTTTATGCATCTCTAGAGACCTGTTTTATGAAGTTCTACCAGTTCCAATATTGTGGGCCCATTTCAATTTAATGAGAAACTTCTATTAACAGATAGATGGATATTCAAATCCTTAAGTGGGATTCTTTATTATACTCAATGTTTCACTCTGTTCTTTACATCGCTAACTACTATTTGCGCACAACTCTTTCTGAATATATTGATAAACCACAACATTTCTCCACAAATTCAAGCCTCACAAGCTACATTAACTGATTCACTTTAAGGGATCTGTATGCGCTTAGGTTGAACAGAGTTTTTTCTGGTCTAGCATCAAAATTACTACATAGCTCTAGAGCAGATCTTAGAGTACTCCTATTTCAGACTCTCAAAGAAAATAAGGTGGTCGATCCCGTGCATCAGACTGAATCACCTTCTTGAACACATAGTCTAACATGTCCAAAAATTGAAAGCCTCTTCTCATATCTGGTATCAGAATATTATAGAAAGATAATAAACTAGAAATTCACCCAATTTGAAAATGTTGTCTGATAAACATCTCTCTATTAAATGGGCATCTCTTGTCCAATACGTCCCTATCGTAGCTCTCACATTTCAGCAGGATTATAAATCAAAGTCTTATTTTAAATTGTCCTTTGCAGCTTGATCAAACAAGTAAAAGAACTCATTACCCATAGCATACCTTCAGTAGCTTTTTGTAGAGTTTTGAATCAAAGACCATTCTTCCAGAAACAATTTCTAGCCGTGATGAGATGAGTTAAGGACATTGGATTAACAGCTCCAAAACCATGTCCATTTGCCAGAGCGCCATAGCAGAATCACTCCTTCGTACAAAGCACCCATTTTCAAATAGTATTGACTCTAATTAATTTGGAGTGAAGAAAACATTATCTTGCTTTTTAGTGCAATCTCGGAGGAGGTAATATGCATTGTCTCTAGTGCATCTCCAGTATTTCAAGAACATCATCTAATTGTCCTGAAGCCAGATGAGAGTTTTAAGCCACAATAACGACAAACAACAAACAAGGCTAAAACATGATGAACAACCATTAAGCCAAAACAAGTACCTGGAAATCTTTTCCAACTGCGTAAGCTGGTTTTGAAATACAGAGCATTCAGAAAGAAAGAAGAGCAAGAGATAAAAGAAGCTGCTACTTCTCTTACAGGTAAGCCTGGCAAATCCGGCAATGCTGGCCGGACCATGTCTCCAAACTGTTGATCAACGTCGACAAATAATAGCTATGGCTCCATCCGGTTAACCGGTTTGCATAAGGGACGCCTCACATGTCACCGGCAAAAACTTGCCGGACGTCAAGCCGTTGAGCCGCTCAAGTGTGAACTGCTCCAGCAGTTCGGGGACGACCGGCTCAGACGTCAAGCCGGCCGTCTCAGATTGAGTTCATGTGAATGCCTCAAAATTTACATGTGAGACGCCTCTAACCACTGCCCAATAACACTCGCGACCGCCAATTTACAGCCAACAACAAGTTCTGAGCAGTTTCCTGCATATTCTAAGTATATTCTAGTATATATTTAGAATATGCCAAAAACCACACAAACAAGGGTTTGGCCCCCTAGGGGCAACCCAAAAAGAAGAAAACAACTCGTTGGGACTGAGCTATTACCTTGGGCTTGTCTGAGAAATATGTGGACTGTAGTACGTAACTTAAAGGATTTTGCTTTAAGTCCGATACATGGACCATTTTCCTTCTCTCCCTCTTTTTTAATGGAATCCCATGATTTCACCCAACTTGTGTTGTACCCTTGAAAGTTCCAACCCACTTGTTTACCTCCACTTGACAATTAGCAAGTTTCGACGAACTTGCTAATTACCATTTACTCCTATGGTATCTTTGGACGAGATTTCCACTTTAAATGATACTCTAAAGATCCTTTGAATGAGTCAAGTATAGCAATTATTTTTGTGTGGTCGACACGAGCTACTAATCCTAGGTACTAGGATAATCAAATATGAACTTAGAATGTATTTTTGGACAAGATATCTTTTGCTGGACATGATATTCACAATACTATTTGAATTAGTCATCATACCAATTCTTAATCAAGGGCACTAGGATCAAATAAATATTAACTTCTAAGGAGGTATCTTTGGATGAGATGCCTTTTGCAGTTCGACTTGACATGATAGTCAAAAGATCCTTTGAGTTAGCCAAGTATACCAATTCTTATTGTGTGGTTGCACTCGACCTACTAATCCTGGCAACTGGAATAATCCTCGTAGGGTATTTTTGAACAAGATACCTTTTGTAGTTCCACTTAGTATTGATACTCACATGATTATTTGAATTAGTCAGGCATACCACTTTCTTAGCCTAGGCACTAAGATCAATTTGTTGCAATGCCATTTGATCATCTGCATTAATCAAATAGTTCTTTCTACAAGACATGAGCTCCAACCAACTTGTTTATTGGCATGATAGTCTCACATTTGCAATCTCAACGCTCCAACAAACGTGTCTTGCAATCATCACCAAACCTGACAGGAACTAGGCTTAATAAAATATAATACGAGACCATTTAATTTCGTCAAGTATAACAAAAAAAAAAAAAAAAAAAAAAAAAAACTCGTTGGGACTGAGCTATTACCTTGGGCACTAGAATGAATCAAATTATACCCATTCTTCCTGCAATCCAAAGTTCCATTTGTCCTGGGCGTTAGACACTAGGATTATTCAACCATTAGCTCCTATGGTATCTTTAGATGACATGCCTTTTGCAGTTTCATTTGACATGATGATGCTCACAAGATCTTTTGAATTAGTAACATACACCAATTCCTTTCTTGTCTGAGAAATATGTGGACTGCTTAAGTAGTCACTTGTAGTACGTAACTTAAAGGATTTTGCTTTAAGTCCGATACATGGACCATTTTCCTTCTCTCCCTCTTTTTTAATGGAATCCCATGATTTCACCCAACTTGTGTTGTACCCTTGAAAATCAAAGTTCCAACCCACTTGTTTACCTCCACTTGACAATTAACAAGTTTCGACAAACTTGCTAATTACCATTTTCACTTATGGTATCTTTGGACGAGATATCTTTTCTAATTCCACTTTAAATGATACCCAAAAGATCCTTTGAATGAGTCAAGTATAGCAATTATTTTTGCGTGGTCGACACGAGCTACTAATCCTGGGCACTAGGATAATCAAATATGAACTCGGAATGTATTTTTGGACAAGATATCTTTTGTTGGACATGGTATTCACAATATTATTTGAATTAGTCATCATACCAATTCTTAATCAAGGGCACTAGGATCAATTAAACATTAACTTCTAAGGAGGTATCTTTGGATGAGATGTCTTTTGCAGTTCCACTTGACATGATACTCAAAAGATCCTTTGAGTTAGCCAAGTATACTAATTCTTTTTGTCTGGTTACACTCGACCTATTAATCCTGGCAACTGGAATAATCAAATATGAACTCGTAGGGTATTTTTGAACAAGATATCTTTTGTAGTTCCACTTGATATTGATAGTTACACGATTATTTGAATTAATCAGGTATAAGAATTTTTTAGCCTGGGCACTGAGATCAATTTGTTGCAATATATGTATGGCACATGATCATCTGGATTAATCAAATAGTTCTTTCTACAAAACATGAGCTCCAACCAACTTCTTTAGCTCCACTTGGCATGATAGTCTCACATTTGCAATCTTAACGCTCCAACAAAAGTGTCTCGCAATAATCACCAAACCTCACAGGAACTAGGCTTAATCAAACATGAACTCCTTGTATCTTTTTTTTTAATGGAATACCATGATTTTAGTCAACTTGTGTCGTATCTTTGAAAATACCCATTGAACATGACGTACTTGACATATATGTATGCACATGATCATTTGTATTAATCAAATAATTCTCGGCGTTTTCTCCTCTCTCAGCAGTTCCCTTGACTCTCTTTCCTTGATACCAGATAGGGGAGGGGCTTCTCCCTGCTTGGTTTGATAGTTTGATGTCTTTTTCCATGTTGTGACATGTTCTTCCCCGATCTTGTCCATTTTTTGCCATCCTTCAACCGTCGACCTTGATTGAAGTTCTCTTTTTGTCGGGAGCTTTTGTCTGTTTCCATGCGAGCCCTCATTCGAGAATGCAATCGATCCGAGCCATCGGATCAGTATCCTCGAATGGGCGAGCATGCATCTCTTCCATGCTTGCATGCATGCATGCACGCATTGCATCCATTTTCTAGGGCTCTAGTTCGTTTGGGGATCACTATTTCCTGCAGGTTCTTCGTCGACTTATCATCAGCGTTTTCTCCTCTCTCAGCAGTTCCCTTGACTCCTACCCACCATTTTTTTTTGTGTGGTCGACACGAGCCACTAATCCTGGGCACTAGGATAATCAAATTATGAACTCGTAAGGTATTTTTGGACAAGATATCTTTTGCGGTTCCACTTGATATGATCCTCACAAGATTATTTGAAATAGTCAAGCATACCAATTTTTAATCCTAGAACATTAACATCTAGGGTGTTTTTGGACGAGATACCTTTTACAATTCCACTTGACATGATACTCATATATACAAGACCATTTAATTTCGTCAAGTATACCAAAAAAAAAAGAAGAAAAAAACTCGTTGGGACTGAGCTATTACCTTGGGCTTGTCTGAGAAATATGTGGACTGCTTAAGTAGTCACTTGTAGTACGTAACTTAAAGGATTTTGCTTTAAGTCTGATACATGGACCATTTTCCTTCTCTCCCTCTTTTTTAATGGAATCCCATGATTTCACCCAACTTGTGTTGTACCCTTGAAAGTTCCAACCCACTTGTTTACCTCCACTTGACAATTAGCAAGTTTCGACGAACTTGCTAATTACCATTTACTCCGATGGTATCTTTGGACGAGATTTCCTCTCTCAGCAGTTCCCTTGCTAATACCAGGCAGGAGAAGGGCTTTTCCCTGCTTGATTTGACATTTTGGCGTCTTTTTCCATGTTGTGACATGTTCTTCCTTGATCTTGTCTGTGACGTTCCAGCATAACATACGGTCCGAATACGTATATTATACTGCCACGTCACACGTACATGTCACCATGACAAGTACTTGAGAGCCGTAAAGAGTTGTGCCTAGGGGGCAACCTCGTATGTTGCCGCCTGTGATGGGCATGCATGTCTCTCGAGGGGAGGAGACTCTCCTCCTGCCTCATCGGGACTGGGGAGATGCAACCCAGCAGTAGCCCCTTTGGCTATGCACCCGGTAGGCTATGGTCCAGTCCCAAGACTCTTCAACCTACTCTGCAAAGTGTGCAGGGAGGGGCAGATGGAGTGGACTACCCAACGGCCATGTTCTTATGCCAGCCCAATCCATTTGCCATGAACTCTGTCTGCATTGACTTCTGGAGACCCAAGCCGTCAGTCGATCCCCCATGAGTCTGAGCCTCAGGTAGGATTCCCCTTATGTTGATGTTACTGATGTTGTTGATACATATGTTATGTTATGGTGAGCCACCCTTCGAGGTGGATATGTATGTTATTTGATGCTATGTGCTCATGTTTGATGTGCTTCCACAGCTAGGTAGGCTCCAAGGGAGACGGGATGAATGAGACGTCCATTCTTCCCCATTGGATTCTTGACTGTTAGCAAGGATTTGATGTTAGGTGGACGACCTCATGTCAGCCAAGACGTTGGCAGGAGGGATGAACTCTGGTTCTGTACGATGGGAGCATCGTACATGAGCAGGGGACGTCACAGTGATATCAGAGCAATGATCTTGGAGGACCAGGATCGAGCACTGGCCATTTCCCTAGTAGTACTAACAGTCTAGATCTTCAGTCTTGGAGTTGAAATCCCAACCATGAACCTCGAAAATTGGGAAAAAAGTTTTCCAATTTTCCAATCCTTAGAACAATAAGGTAGGATAATGTTAAGTTAGGAAGAATAGTAGCAAACCCTGAAAAATTCTAGCCATTAGGAAGCAACCCCTCACAGAGTGCGCCCCAGGCATTTGCAAAAATTTTGAACGTCTCGCGCACTGTATGAGTATTTGACCAATTTTGACCGAGATAGATGCATAATTTGAGTAATCTGATAGCTCAGGATAGCTTAGAGCTTGAATTTAAGCTAGGAATGTATGTTCTAACACTAAGAAACTGTTTAGAAAACTAAAGTTAGAGAAAAAAGGGAGTGACTCCTCACAGAGTGCGCCAGGAGCATTTTCAAAAGTTTTGAGAATGGCTCTCGCGCACTGTGTGAGTAGTTGGCCACTGATCTATGTCTAGACTTGTCCAAATGTAGAAACTAAGGGCACGGACCGCCTTAACTCTGCAAAATAAGTAGGATTCGGCCTTCATAACAACTTTTTAGAGTCATCTAGGACGTAAACAGGTGGTGACCACTCACAAAGTGCGCCTAGGGCATTTCCAAAAAGTTTGAAAGTGCTTCTCGCGCACTGTGTGAGGGGTCAAAACTTTGAACCTTCATAACTTGAGCTATACAGCTCCAAATCGCCTGAAATTTGTTGCAATAGGACCATTAAACAGTCTAGAATCTGAACTAAAGGGTCCAAACTAGAAGCATCATCTAAATAAGGCTACTAGGTCTCTACCCCCTTCCTCATACAAGAGGAGCAAACATGATCAACCAACATCGAGAATAACATCTAATCCTAATCACATGCATCTAACTTACAATTAGGGTTGATTGATTAGGGCTCGAGATCCAAACTGCGGGTTCTAGGAGGGTTCTACTAGAGATATGAGATACTAACTCATCTAGAATCCTAACTTCCAGACGATCTACTAAGAAAACTACTCCAAATACCTGCTCCATAGGAACTTCCATCCGCTCCCAGCGTCTCCATGACTTTGCAGGTGGTTCGAAGTAGCTCTCGCTCCCTCTGTCATGTACACGCTCATGGGTTTGCTGAGCTATGCTGTGCTGCAGCAGACAATTCTCGAAAAAGAGTTTTGAATGCGAACAGAGTTCCAAGACTGTAGGAGCCAGAAAAGTGGCCTAGGGTTAGGGTCAGACCATGAATAAGTTAGGGTTGTCATGTCATGCCACGTGGCTCCACTAGGGTGCGCCCGTGTGCTGGGTGGCCAATAGGATGGGGCCATGTAGAAATGGTTCCATCCTAAGGTTGGCAAAGTTATATAAATAACTTTAGCCATGCTCCCCTACCCACACTAAGGCATACAAGCCTACTAGGTTAGGGTTGTATGGTGACATGTTCTAAAATATATGTATTTATACCGTATATTTTAGTGGAACATCTCAGTCTTCCACTCATCACCCTCTCGGATCCGGATGAGATTGTAGACACCCTTAGATCAATCTTCGTAAAATAGCATGCACCCTGGAGCCGCTCTAATAACTCTGGAATTAGTGGAAGCAGATAGCAATTCGGCACTGTGATCCCACGACGAGGCGCAGAGAATCATCCTTCTTTTTGACAAAGGATATGGATATGGGTGCTCCAGCAGGGGACTGAGAATGTCGAATGAAGCCAGCAGCTAAATTATCCTCAATATAATCCCGCAAAACCTTCAACTCAGCAGGAGATAGACCATATATCAGACCATATGGCGGTATTGTCTCGGGCTGTAAATTAATAAGACAATCACATCGACGATGCTCGAGGAGTTTCTTGGCCTTCACTTTGTCAAAAGCATCGGGGAAATTGCCATATGGAAGTCTTGGAGAAATTTCACTGCTGCGAAGCTAGCCGATGGATGAACCTGGATTGCAAATATTGAACTTGGATCTTGCCTTCTAGATTTAATAAACTCGCAAAAGAAATCTTTGAGATACGAAACTGAGGGCGTGAGAGAGCCTCCACAAAAATAGAAACCTGGACATGAACAGGATCAAGAGGAGGAGCATCATCTAAAACATGGTCAGAATCTATGGCATGAATTGGAGCAGAGATAAGAGCCGAATCAGGGCATCGAGCAGAAACAGGAACTGGAATATCATCAAGAACAGAATTAGGAGTCCACGATACTGTATGGACTGAAATAGATGCCGTTGCAGAGGCATAAACTGCAGATGAACTGGAACTAGAACTAGAACCAACAAACTAAAAAGATCTAATATGCCAATCAATCTGTGGGTTATGTAGCTCGAGGTGGTTACGCCGGTGATTTCTGCTGTCTTTTATCAATGCCTGCAAGATAAAAATATGATCAATGGTGGAGTGTCAGATCTTAAAACCCGTATGTGTGAGGGCTCGGACCTCTATTTCCTCTGCACACGCTGTCAATTGCTGCTCCAATATGCCAGCCAACAGTTCTACAGACAACGGGCTTACCATGATCGTACAATAGTTGGCTAGATAGTAAGGATCTCCTGCCTTATAGATGGGAACTACTCTATTGGTAGTCCACTATGGGGGAAAGCCTTCATGAAGGTGCCCTATTGAACATCTCAGTTAAAAAGGGGACGATCTATGGCCCTGCCCACTTAAGCAGCTCTGCTTGCATTCCGTCTAGATCTGCAGCCTTGCCATTGGCGAGATGCTGCAAGCCCTGAGCAACCCTCGCCCCTGTGACTACTAGTGGGGGACCCATCTGTGGGGGTACCTCAAGTCAAATTCCAAGTAGATCGTAGAGTTGCATCAGGTACTGTACCTACTATTCGTAAGAGATGTTCCTTGTAGGCTGCAGAGGATTTTGTAGTATTCTTCTCTAGAATGTCTTGGGGTGACGACCAAGGAGGTAAAATATTTCCCATTGATGCCTCGCAATGTACTGGGCCTTATTGCATTTGATGAAAGTGTAGTATTGTTTGATCGCTTGTACTTGCAAAGCAGGATCAGCGACTAGTCGAAGAAAGCGTTTAAGTTCCTTACGTTCAGCATCAAACCACCAGTTCTGAGGAAAGCTTGCCATGCGTGAAGGCCTCCCTAAGCGGGATCTCCCAATAATGAGAAAGCAACATACAAGGTCTTACCTCAACAACCTCTTCATCCACTTCTTCTTCTTCTTCTTCCTCACTCTCTTCTTCCTCTGCCACGTAGCCCTCTACCTCTTCCTCTGCCTGTAGCACCGTTAAGTGAAGGGCAAGCACTGGTACCTCCACAAGTATAGCAAGTTATCATTTTAGATCCATTGGGGCAATAGATCTTTATGTGCCCAATTTCTCCACATAAACAACATGGACCAAAAGCCACATTTGCAGACTTTGTACTTCCACTTTTGTACTCACTTTTGCCTTTAGCTTTCTTGGCCATCAAGACTTTAAAGGCATTTTCTTCCTCTTCTTCCATAAATTTCTTCTGCTCAACTTCAGTTCGAGCTAATCTTTCATCGCGATCCCCGTCATTTGGCACAGTCCCAATGAGTGTAGACAAGGTCTTCATATCAAAAAACACCTTTATAATATGTAATATTTTAACATTCTAAATGAGGTGCACCTTAGACTATCACAGTCGTCGGATTCGTCGATCCTACGACCCAGATCGTATGTTGAGGCCTCTGGGAAGCTCTCGTTTCGCTTATAGTCATTTATGATTGGAGACGCCTATGATTTTAAAATATGAAATACGATTTCACCTAAGGTTTGAGGGAATATCGAACCCCTATACGGCTTTGCCTAAGATTTTAGAATATGGAACACGGGGGCTCGAACCTCTACCAAAATAACTCAATGTCTTAATAAAACTACTTTAACCAATGTATCCAGTGAGCTAATATGGTTATTTTTTATCTTGAATCTATGTTTTTTTTTTATAACAACCGATTTAGTTGTTTTAGGGATATATGGTCTATGGTTTCAAGAATTGTTATTTTTAGATCCATATCAAATCCTCCTGGAACCCTCTGTTATTTTGCTACGTATCCAGATAAGCCTTCTCTAGTTGCTTCTAAATCTGCACATATCTCTGTTAGATCTATCTTTCCATCAAACTGACATTCTCAGTTCCTTTTGAAGCACATTCAAGTCCCCTTATCTTGATCATAATACTTGGTGCAACCTTGCACATTATTATAGCTCTAGCATGGTTCTATGAGCGCACTATTATCATCCTTCATAGTTCCATCTCCATGGTCTTAAATGAATAGTAACAATTCGTACCTATCTCTGAGTTTAAGTTACTAGGTTAAATCATTACATTTAATAATTCTAAAATGATTCATAGATTGTGATCCTTATTTATGGGGCATGGTTCCACAAGTTGAGATATGTTGTATCATATAGCCAAATGATACATATACGTTAATATTTCAAACAAACATACTTGAAAAATGTTCATTATGATTTGAATTGCCTGTGGTTTTGAAACATGTTATATGACGTGGGGCATGGTAAGGTATGATTTTGTTGTGACAGACTCTTGCCAGTTTGTTGGGACTTGAATCCCTACTAAAATAATTCAGTATCTTAATGAGAACACTTTTAACAATGGAAACGACGACATAATACAATTACTTCTTTTTTGTTAATCTACCATCTCCTCCCCCCAGCCCGACCTCCCAAAAGGGCCATTCAAATCAATTTCTTTACTCCCAAGATATTATGTTGGTTTGGCCTCATATAGTTTTAAGTCATGTTAGACAGTATGACTATGATGTGGTATGGTATGCTTATGCTGTTGAGACTCAAACGTCCACAACCAATAACCTAATATGATTCATCACCCCCACAAAAAAAAAAAAAAAAAAAAAAAGTCTTTTGCAGACGAGGGTTGCCCTCCATGGCCAGAGGGTGGAGTGGCTTAAATTATATTTCTAAGTCATGTTTCCATAGCCAATCAAAATTGCTACTTCAAAAACAATAGAATACTTGATACCATGACTTTATGAGAATTGGCCTGAAGGAATCTTTTGGTGCTCGTCATGGAACAAGGATTACGAAACAATGTATGAAGGACGAATTTCTGTGTTTGAAAGAAGGACATATGTCACATGTCTATTGGATAAGAGGGCTGAATGTGGAACAACCATCCGTTACATTATAATAATACTTGTTATAATAGAAATATTAACTTGTATAACTTATTAACTTGTCTGAAATACAAGGCGGCATTTTTACTGGTTAAGGGCATCATTATTTTCGAGCCCTGACTTCCACGCTCTTTCGCAAAAGATGGGCCTAAAGCCCAACGTGTGCATGATTTGTAAGGTAAAAAACATTTCATAAACTTTGTCAAAGTCAAGCCTGAGGTTTTGCCAAACTTGGGGTACACTAGTTACTGCCCAGCCCGATGTGCCCTATACATGCTCTCGTAAGCAATTGCCCGAGCTTTTTGGTGATTTTTCAAAGCATTAATAGTATTGCTAAAAGGGGAGGGGTTTAAAATCAATGGTGGGGAAAGTCCTACGCATGCCAATTTTGCCGGTACAAATTTCTATGTTCCTGGTACACAAAATTTTTCATAGAAACTGTCCTATAATAAGCCTGTACATGTAGCTGGTACAGTTGAGATTTGCTAGGAAAAGTGCCGGTACGTACAAAAATCTATAGAAAGAATATTTGTTGACACATATATTTATGGAAAAATTACAAAATGCCCTTACGTTTTGCTAAATTTCACAAGATGCCCCTGACTTTTTATCGTTTCACTAAATGCCCTTGGTCAATGCACAATGTGTTTTGTGTTTTTGAAAATTATTCAAATACCCTTAAGATTTATGTTAATTCTTCAAATGCCCTTACGTTTCCTCCAAATTCCCAAAATGCCCTTATGTTTCAGTATTGCATGGTCTTTTATGACTAGTCTCAATTCTTCAGTGAAGCAAAGGTTGAACCTTGTTGCAGTTCCATAGCTAAACTAATATAAATTTCCAAATGTTTGCCTTTACGCATTTTCTCTGCATTGCAAAAAAGGCTTTGAGTCCTCCGTTTACTCTTTGTTCCACGGTTTGGTTCCATCTAAAGTGCTTGTCCACAATCAGCCCCAAATACTTATAGGATGGCGAGATCACTACCTGATTATCTTTATAGTAAAACTCATAGTTCTTGTCCAGATTTGTACCAAAAATCACCACATTGGTTTTGCTAAGGTTTACACGCAAACCCTTGGCATCACAAAAAGCAGCCAGGGTATCAAGATGTTTCTGCATCTCTTCCTTGCTCCTCGCTATCATAACAATGTCATCACAGAGAGCAAAAGAAGAATAACATAACTTTGCTAGTGGAGTGCCCCTCCCCCTTTGAATCTGTCACCCACTTTTCCGGCTCATCTATGAATATCCCAAACAAAGTCGGGATGCCGGACACCCATGCTTGACTCCAATATTACTATCAACCTTGTCCTTACATTCACTAAGAAAAGTAAAGGAAAGTTGCACCCATACCTTCTCATACAACATCTTTTTGCATCTCTCGTGTTACTGTTGGCACCTTTATCCTTTCCAAGAGATCCCACAAGTTGCTCCTGCACACCGTGTCAAATGCCTTGGTGCAGTCTACAAAAGTAGCAAAGAGCGGTTTTCTTTTCCCTTTTACAGAGTCTATCATGGCCCGGAATGTGACTAAATGGTCTATGGTAGATCTCCGAGGTTTGAAACCTGCTTGGCCTTTGGCTCTGACATTGTGCTTTTCATCCACCCACCGATCTTGGACTCTATGATAGAAGCGTAGAGTTTCGCAAAATAAATTACTCACCATAATCATTACAGAATTATTGGGGTCGCTTTTATCACCTACTTTGTGAATTGGAATCACCCTATTAACCCCGCCACTTTCTGGGAGGGAGGGAGGGAGGGAGGGAGGGAGAGAGAGAGGCTACATGCATGACAAGAGATCATGAGAGATGGAAGATGACGAGAGATAGGGGGAGAGACAATTTTTTTACTCTCCCCCTGACAGACATTTTGCCTCTAACAGCCCTTAGGGGGTTTTCCATTGCTCTTTTTGTAGTTAGGGAAGTACCCTCCGAAAATGTCATCTATTCCCGTAAAAATTTAACGACCAAGTTATTCGAGTTGGTGTAACAGAGCTTGGGGTCAGCTCTGTGCAAATTCAATTTCGAAGAACTTATAGGATAGATGCAAACTTCGCATAAATCTGGATTTTCCACACACGGTAGGGGCCACACATGGGATGATTTGCGACTACGAAGCAAAACTAAATCCATTTGGCAGCAAAGTGGAATTGATCCGGAACCCAAAACATGGCAATTTCTATGTAAACTCTTTTGATTCATCTAAGGCATGATTTGAATTGTTTTTGGTCCATTTTGAAGCTCGAAGTTGAAGCATGATTCACCGGTACGAATTTCTGGGAGCTACAAGCAAAGAAGGGCGTAAAACACGGCATCGATTATCCGCTGATTCTAGTGTGCGATAGAAGCGGATTACAGGGGTATACCAATTTAAACAATAGTTGGGTCCGCACGAAACTCCCAATGAGTGTTTGTGAAGCAGAATCGGTCCGAATCGTTATTTTTGTCTGTAACGACTGGACAACCTAGAGTTTGAGAAAGGAAGGAAGGAAGGAAGTATATTTTAACGTCCACGGAGACCAACTGGCCTATGAGACGGTTTTACAATATAGCGGAAAGTTTCCAAACACAAAATAAAACCACAGAAACCCTGTACAATGTATCTCTACCACTGGGATGAAAAAACCCCCGTGGAAAGAGCCACTTAAATTCATATCCTGATCACGGAACAAATACATCACCTGGAATCATAAAATAGCATTTGGAATCATAAAATATCCTAACATTACATGTTGCGTAGTTTCATCCAGTCCAAAGTCACTATATGTTGGCAGCATGGTATAATTCAATAAGTTTATATACATTACAAGAAGGATCTCACCACATCCTTAATTTCCAATGCATGTATCTACATTTTTGCTCAAGGGTAGAGGCGTGGTACCTGCAGACCATCCAGGAGCTTAAGTTAGTATAATAATAGTAACTAGACCTGGGAACTGCAGGTGTCATAGCCACCACCCAGTTGTTATCCATGTCAAAGCTAAAATACAGATCAAAGCATGAAACTTTAAGAATGATAACATCATACTTTTTCAGAATAAATCTCTTAGAATATCTCTACTAGCAAGCTTAAAGTAGTGTTCAATTCACTAGGGTAGAAATGAAATTCCTTACTGCTTGTATTTATACATAGCAGTCTTGTGTGTATGCACAAGGTAGCTGCTAATGATAACGAAGTGGCAATAAAGAAGCATTTCAGACACTACAAAGACAAAGACTGGGCACACAACAAAGAAGCGGTGGTTGTCTCAAAAGAAAACACAAAGCCATGAAAAAGAAAAGAACTAAAATGGAGAAACACTTACCAGTATCGGTCAGCTACATCAGCAAATGGAATACACAACAAGCATACATGTTGAAAAGGAAAAAGTAAGAGATCAAATGCACAAGTTAAACAAAGTGCAGGGGAGGAAGTCAACAAAAGCTCTGTAGTACAGCAAAATGGAACTTAAACAAACATTAAAGAGGCACACGAAAACCTAACCTGGCAACAAGATGCAAAGAAAGGCAGAATTTCAAACAAGGAAAATCAGCAAAGTTAGTACAGATGGATAACATACAGAAAATATAAAAAGCAAAAAAGCAGAAAAAGTCAATGCAAGTAAAACACTTATACAAGGAAAAAGGAAAAAATATACATGCAAAGAGACAACAACTCTGAACAAGCCTTTTAATAGCTGCAAAGAAGGGCAGAACTTTGAACAACATCAGCAAAGGCAAGGTGGATAAACAACAGTGAAAATAAACAGCTTACAGGAACATTTCAGCATGGATAGTGACAGCAACAAAGGCCATACATACCTCTATGGCACTGGTCTGTAGATCAAGGTTTAGTGTCCACAATAGAAATATCGGAGAAAGAAATCACGAGCATAGAAAATACTGGAGGTGGACCAAATGCTGGTGCAGATGCTTTCAGCCCACAAAGGTACTTATGTCTGGTAGGAAACAAGAACAACGGAAAGAAACCAGGTAATATAGGCATAAGGACGGATGAAAATCAGACATTGGACATGTCTAGAACTCAGTTCAATGGAGAAATACCAGCCACAATTGTGAACATGACTCAATTCACAAGTTTCAGTAAAAGCTAAACCTGCCATAAGACAAGAGAACATAGGAGAGGTCTACTACAGTATATACCCGCAGGAACTAAAGACCAAAAATAGCAAGGGAAAGAGCAGCCACAGTCAGCACACAGAAACTGGCAAAGGAACTATTACAACATAAGAAATAGTTAATAAAAGGTTCAAGAAAGGAAAAGGGAGGATGGAAATTAACATGCTAAAGTGAAACCAAATGGGAAGGAGAACAGAAAAAAACAAGCAAGCAAGCAAATGAACTGCAGAAGCAGTCAAAGAAAAATGGAAAGCAATATCAGAATAATTTTGCTCAGAGGAGCCTAGACAATTAGAACTACACTGCCATTGGAAACGGAAGGCACAAGAAGTGCATTAAATTAAAGAAAAATAAAACCATAGAGCAAAAAGTAGAAGATAGCATATCAGACGAAGTCAGCAAAGGCACAAAGGAAAAAAGGAAAAAGTTACAGAAAAAATAAGAAGCAACAAGAGCTAAGAGGTCTAAGCAACTCAAGCAAATAAAATAAGTGAAAGTGCAGAAAATGGAAGCATAGAGCAATTAGAAAACTAGGCATAGGAAATGCCTACTAGAGTAGCTAAAGGCAGGAAGTAAAGATCAGACAAAGCATAAATAAATTGGCACAAGCTAGGCATAAAGGCAAAACAAAGAAGCAAATTTCCATTGGGCAAAAGAGCACAGGATAAGCCTACTGCAGCAGGTACATGCAGGAAAAAGGAGAAATATAGCAAGGAAAAAACCATATCCAGCACGCCACCCCTTGGCAAAGAAACCAGCACAACAAAAGCAGATTGTTAACAATTAGTTCAAGGAAGGTAAAGGGAGGAAGAAATTCAACAAATTAAAGTGAAATCAGAGAGGAAAGAGTTATAGACATAAGTACCAAGCAGACAATAGAAATTCGAAGCAAGCGTAAAAAAATGGAATGCAAAGTCAGAAGCATAGACAAAAAGATCTACCTAAGCAAATCACGAAAAAAGAACCTCAAGAAATACCTTTGAAGAAAGCTGGAGAAATGGAGAAGGAAACGTTGAAGAAAGAGAATGCAAGTAACCAAAGCGGAAGAAGGTATGAAGGGGAAAACTTAATGAAAGAAGAGGACTGACAGACGAGGCACTCCAAAATTTCAAGAAACCGGATGACTTGGCAAGCGGGGAAAGGGCAATAAAGGCGACATTACTATCAAAGAAACTAACCACTAAGGCAAATAATAACTTAGGTTAAGAAGAAGACAACCGATTAAAGAATCCTAACAATTTGGAGGCCGAAAAAAATCCCATATAACCATACTGAAGGAACCAATAGCCCAAGAAAGGGAACGACCCAGCCATGATAAAAAAAAAAATTGTTCTCAAGGTTGGGACATATCGGTTCAAAAAATTGCCTTCAAAGAGGCCTAAGAAAATAGTTGGACACGTTTCGGGACCAATTGTATCGGAGATCAGTTTTTAGCCTCAAGATGCAAAAAGATAGCAATCCAAGGAAGAAGAGAAAGGCATTTTCCACAAATCCTAATGAGTCGATGCCCCTTAGAAAATTCTTTTGGCATTGATTGTTCATGATAATTAGTCCGATGCAATCCAAAGCAAAAAAAAAAAAAAAAGAGAGAGACCAATTGATTGGTCTAATAGTGCAATTGGTACAATGCTATCTCTAATGAAGGAGTATAATATAAAGTTCATAACAATGGAAACATTAATCTTTCCCCCAGTCAATGGAGAGAAATTATGATCAAACTTTAACCATCAATGGAAGGCTTGGAAGACTTGAGGCAGTTGAGAAACAAATGGGATAAGTTTCGGATCAAGTTCGAGGGGGATGAAAAAAGAGGCTTACGATAGGACTCTTTGCAAAGTCTTCAAATTGGCCATGATTTGAATTCATGGAGGAATTGAAGCATGGGATGAACTCATGAAAGAGATATATCTGGTGGAGGTGATGATGGAGATTTCGGACCTGAAGCATTTGAGGAATCTCAAATGTATACAAATGAATTTATGTCCTAAGTATTCTATGAAATAATAGGCATTGAAGCATCTTTTCGAGAAGAAGACTTTATAGATTTTGACAATTCTAGAGCAATCCCTGATGATCCTATTAGCCCTATTGATACTGAAAAGAATAGCAGCAAAGATACTTCAAGTGCTTAAACGGATCATAGTGGTAAAGAAACACCAAGTGGTTGCAATGTTTCTGAAGCTAGCCCAAGGTCAGTTGCTTGCAATCAACTTGGAGTGTCTGGGAAGCCTACAACAAAGAGAAGATCAAGAGTTCATATTGATGAAGATATAACAAGTGGCATAACAAAAATGGCCTTTTGGTGAAAATGAAGCAAGGAAATTGGAATTTATGAAAGAGGATTCTAAGTAGAAACGTGAATTGATTAAAGAATTAGAGTCAATGAGATCAGCAAACAGCTTGAAAATAGCAGAATCCATGGCCAGCATGACAAAAAGTATATGTCAGATGACTGGGATACACTGCTGGAGATTACCAAACTAGCTTAAGCCAAACAGAGTTCGTAAGTACCAAGGTAATTCTTCTATCATTCTCTTCTTTGTCTTATTTTGTGACCTGTTACACTTTAATAGATGTAGTTCATTCGATTCGATTATATTTTAGTTGGTATGTGATTGAAGGAGAAGAGTATAAAGTTATTGCAGGAAATGTCTTGTCACTTGCTGTCTCAAAATGGTACTAGTTGATGACAAATTTGTAAAACATGAAAGTATGCATCATGACATTCTGCAATCTGCAATCACATATGAAAAAGTTGTCATTGTTTTTACTCCTACATAGGATGGCGCGCAATCAGTTGTGTACCTTCATATCCTTCCCTGCATGGCTCGCCAAAAGGTTTTTGCAAGGTTCAAAGCCAAATGAACAGTGCATTGACCAAAATTGCAACAGTAACATAGGTTTAAAGCATAAATCTTTTACTTCATACAACAATCACATATGCCAAAGTTTCTTGCTACAGTATTTTGGTAAATGCCAAATGAACAGTGCGTTGACCAAAACTGCTACAGTAAAATAGATTTAAAACATAAATCTTTTACTTCATGTGCACCCAATCCTGCAACTTTTATTGAATTTTGCATATCAAACTATTTACATTCCTGCTCATACTATTGTATGAAAAACATCAAATAAATGGTTGAATTGTTGAACATTAAAAATCAAATGAATGAGATCAATTCAACCAAGATTTACACACATTCTACCTCTGCAAATCCTTTTGTTTGAATCTTAGGTTGGAATATGTTGAATTCCCGAGCAGCACTAGTGGAATTGTAATATTCTGATATGTCATTTGCCCTTTACTAATTTTTTAACCTCGAATCTGAACTGTTGGACCCTGCAGTATTTGTTTGGCAGCTAGCCTCTTGTATAACATTAATGAACAGCCTTGAATGAGTAGCTACACCTTGCATAACTGTGACGGGCCTGGCCAGTTAACCTCTCGGTAACTGGAGATCCCATCAATCTCTACCGTTGGATCGACCTAAGCCTAGGAGCTCAATGCTTAGCTAAAGAATTTAATCTTTGTATATATTCTAAGGTCCCAAAAATATCCTTGCCTATTACTCATTAATAACCTCGCACAACAATTAATGTTCTTGATAACTATAGCCTTAAGCCAGTATATAATAATAATAATAATCAAGTTTATTGAATGACAATCCGCACTTCTACTCTCGCCTTTCTAAAGCTTGGCTACTCTCCAGAGCATCTCGCACCTCTGCTTACACCATCAACCACGGGGTTAGTCACACAGACTAAGTGGGGACCGGGGATCTAGAACATGTCTAACATCAACAATACAAAGCATTAACCTAGAAATAATAACTTAGCCTTACCGTAGCCTCGCCTCTGCAATCCAAGTTACTAGTCCAACAAAATAATTACACCATGAGTATCCGCTATAAGCATGACCATTGCAACTTAATTCCAATGTTTAGGACCACATATATTGTAAGATTCTAGGATTTGCCTCAGCAACATCAGCAGAACAATTCCAGCAATTACATGCAATGAAGTCTCCTCGGCTAAGACCCAATCCATGAAGACGGGATGGTCCAATCAAACATCCTCCGCATTCCATTAAACCTAATTGGCCAGGCAGTGGCGATCTCCATCGAATCAGGCACCTTTCGGCTCAATCCTCCAATCTGACATGTGACGTCTCTCCACCCCCGAGATGCCTCCTTTCCTCCTTTTTTGTTCCTTTTCGGAGTCCTTTCTATCCAACTCACATGCTACATCATCACATATCTTCCACTTCAATGGTGTGTGCAGGCTGTCATGTTCCTACATATATAATAACTAAGCAATCATAGCATTAAACATTGCAACCAATATTCCTCTGGGTCTGAGCAAGGTCAACTCGGCTGATCAGGCCAGTGATATAGAGGCGAGGTAACCACGTGTGTACACACCCATCCACGCTGTGTCCAGCATTGGAGGACCACTTAACTGTGCATGATGTTGTACCATGCGGTACCAACGCCCAATGTCAAATAATACCATTTACATTCTTATTGTGCAAAAGCCACGAGTCTAGACCATCGCACCTAGACTCCGGCCCCAAAGGTCTATATCAAAGAATTATACCATATAAAAATCATAATACTATGAATTCCACCCAACATCGACTAGGCACATTTCCATAGCAAGTTTACCTCAAAAATTCCCATAGTTTACACTTCATGCAACAAAGAAAATCCAGTTATAAGCTCGTATGAATATTACTATCTCTACAATGCAACATGCAATATCCGGTGCTTAAACAAAATACAACCTTCGCTAATATCTTATTATTTTGAACTATGTCACTTTCCTTCAAATTCCTACTTATAACCTTAGCGACCGTGGCTTCCATAACCCTGCTAACTAGTTTATTGATTTCTGCGCCCATTCCCAACTCGTAATACCTCTACCATGTATTTTACCCATCTCTAATTTAGTTTATTTCAAGGTATTTAAATATATATAACCCTTACCTTTGGTTAAAATTCATTAATTCAATAATCAACTATTATCTTTATTTTTTAAGCCTAACCTAGTTTACAGTTTATAGATGACGAACTCGGCATCAGCCTATAGCACAAGTTTCCAGCTTCCAGGCCATCAAATCCAACACCAATCATCTTGAATCCTGCCGATTTTGCTTGCCAAGGAGCTTTCATATCATTTCGACCTCTTTAGAGCCCAAATCGGGCGATTTTTGTTGGTTTTGGCTTCCAAAATCAGATTTGCAGCTGCCAAATCTTGCTTCAATCTCCTTGATTCTGCATTCTTTAACCAATTCGGCTTCTCTGAGGCCCAAATCGGCTCATTCAAGGCTATCTCATGCCTTTCGGCCATTTCAAATCCTCAATACTTCATCCCTTTTTGCCAGAAGCATGCAAGAAAACACTTCCATCCTTGCCAGATCTTACTGCAATAATATTATTTAATTCATTCATCAAGAGTTGCATCATTTCTAACCTATCTCATCTTCATTTTTCTTGAATTGCAATTCCTAAATCGTCTACAACTATATGGCATCTAGGCATTAAAGAAGATAGCCCTCCTCATCTGATAGAGTTGGTGCCATATATCATCCTCAAATGAGGGAAGGCAGTTCCAAGCATGATTATCAATGTCGTCCCATTTTGCCTTGGACATACCCAAAATCTCCTAGGAGACCTCTTTTATATATGTATAATTTATATTGTCTTCTAGCTCTCCATCCTATTCTAGGATGTCGATTGAGTCTTCTTGTTGAGTTTTTGTATTAAATGAAAACATAAGCTTTGGAAGGCTAACGAGGAGAATGGCCCTCAAAAACATAGCAATCATGCCAAGAATTATCGATCCATTGAAGTATTGCGACTAAAATTAAAAAAAATCATTTTCTACAAGATTGAATGAAAATGAGGTCTATGTTTAAATATGGGATTCAAGAAACTAAAAATAGAAATGTGGGATATCCAAACTCAAAACCTAAAATGACATGCGAGAGCGGCACGCCACATCTTGCCTCCACTTCCACCACCCCTCATGCTCTTTGGAGGCGGTCTCAACTTCGGTTGCCACCGATATGGGCCTCATCTTCCTCATGAAAACATGGGAGCATCTTTGGAGATAGGCTACCCGACTTGTTAGGATACGGCGTTACTCCATCTTCAATGAATGCACAGAAAGCGGGGACACGGAGGGCTCGCCTTGCTACTAATGGGACGACCTTGGCAATAACCGGGTTTTCATGTGCAAGATAGACAAACATAAGGGTACATGTGGGTGTGCATGCGGGCAGTTCTTATGTTAATTGAGATTTAGCAAAACTCTTTATGTTTTGGATTTGGTAATGAAGCTTAAATTTTGTTTGTGTGCCTTTGCAGAGATAATACATCAAGTGAGAGATGAAAATGGAACTTGTGATAGCCCGGTGGAACAATTTTCCCGACCCTAACGAACTTATGGCAATGTTGCATGGTCATTCTTGAAAGCCATGACAAGAAGTTGTGAGCGAGGTTTTTCTGTCAAAATGCTATCAAAAGTGCTATAAGAACTCATATGAACCTAGAGACACTTGGACTTAACAATGTTGGTCTCAATATGTGATGAACCATTTGAATCCATAGATTGTCAAAATGCTATCAAAGTGCTATAAGAACTCATATGAACCTAGAGACACTTGGCCTTAACAATGTTGGTCTTAATATGTGATGAACCATTTGAATCCATAGATTGGTAAACATGTTTTAAGTCCATAGATTGGCAAACATGTTTTAAGGATTGACATGTAGCAAAAGTTAGAAGAGCAATGCCGCTCATTAGTTGATTTCTTTATGTACTCTTTTTTGAGTTATAATGCAAGTAATACAAATGTGTCCATTCTACATTTTTTGATTAAAAATTTGAATTCAGTCATTTTAAATTTTTGTAAAGGCTGGAATTTGAGAACAATCTGCCATACGAAAGGCATAGAAGGCACAAAACTACTTTGACTGTTTTTCGATAATGATAATCCAAATTAACACTGTTTGGGCTATGGTTTTTTAGTGCGCTTGAGAAAAGTTGCTTTGGTGGAGGAGTATTTGAGAAAAATTGCTTTCGCCACCCAATTGACTTTGAGGTAGGGCAAAAGATGCTAATACGGGATCTCTATTCAATTAGTTAGTTTCTCAAGTGCACTTCTTAGGAAATTGATATTTGGACATCGACATGCCCCGTGGGTCGAGCATGGTTATTCAATGTTTTGTTTGACGTTGTTGAGGCATTGGATATTCTATATTTTGTGATAGGGTCTGTATTCATATGTAACAAGACTTATAAAGACACCTCTGATCCCACCCTTTAGTAGTAAAGACGCAGGCAACAAAATCTGTCTTTAACTTTGTTAAAACCCATATTTGTTTTCAGCAAAAGTATCCAATCAAACATTTTAAGCCTTGTGATGCTGCTGAAAATGTTGAAAGAGATCTTGGATTTCAGAGGCACTCATAGAATGATGCCCCTGCTGACATAAGGATTGCATTGTTCCTTGCAGCTGCATGGACAATCAAGGTTAATGAAAAAACGGAAATTATATTCACTGTCTTGTAAAAGGAAGGTTTTCCAATATTATGTGACACACCCTTATTGCAAAACCAGGCCAAAACAGAAATAAAATTACTACTATATTTCACACATGCTTAAGCATTACCTCGTGAATAAAAGATTGCTGTTTATTGACAGGTAAACTCCTCAGCTGCTGTAGTACCTTCAGTTGCTGTTACAAGTAGGTTCTCTTAATACACGAATCATAAGATGGAAAAAAAGAGAAGTACACAAAGGCAATCACATACTTGTTCCTGGCGTTCTTTGAAATTGCTGCATTTTCTGTTGAAAAGCATCCCGTCCTAGTTCAGCCTCATCACAAGCCATTTCCTCTCTACGCCACAAGAATACTTTGAATGCTTAGACAACATAGAAAAGAACCTAGACGCACAAGGAATTGCAGAGAGTCTGAGTTGAAACAATCACTGGAATACAATTAGTACTTTATTAAATTCAGATGCATACTTAACTATTGAAATAATATTCCATGGTCCTTATCCTGAACTGTCTAATCAATATAAGAAAAGACCAAACAATTGGGTATATGACCTTGCCATCTTTGTATTCCCCCTTAATAGTCCAATATTGAGGGATGGTTTTTCTAAAGACAAGGGACATGCCAGCATATAATCCGTGAACGCTTTCCTTTTGCTAATTGCATGTCCTGGCTATATGGACTTTGTTATACCCTGTCCATTTTATCATCATCCTTGTTGTGCGGTGGCTTCCAGTCCTGTTTTCCACATATCCAGTTGCTCGATTCACCAATATATGGATCTCACATTCTGCTTGTTTGATTCACCAATATATTTCAAAGTATTTCCCTTAACAGTGCTTGATAGCATACCAAAGGATGTACGATAGCCAACAAAAAGCATCTTCCTCAATAGCCAAGGTTCGTATCTCTTTTCAATATCTACTTGCATTTTCGCATTTCCATTCTGTCCATTCACTAAGCCTTTTTCAATCAAAAGATGCAGTGTCTTACCATCATCTTTGTCAAATCAATGATGAATTGACAACTGCATCAGCATCTGACAACTACATCATGAATATCATTCGTTTTCTTTCACAATTTGCATCAATCGAATTTGTATCTTCCATCTGTCTTATCAGGGAACCTTGCCATTGGAATCTAAATTTTTGCTTTAATCTCAGTAACATGGCAAAGACAAGGAACTTCCAAAAGAAGGCAAGGGCATGACACATATATAGGATGCAGAAAAAGTCAGATGCTAATTCTTGCCTGCAAATTCGAACTTGGACTACTAAAACCAGGTGGATGGAATGATAATAATTGGAGGTGAGGTTGATGCAGAATACACAAGATGTGATTGTGACTGTGGAGATGGTAATACCAAACTTCCGTGGAGTTTTGTTGCTACTTAAGGAGGTAACTTATAATTTCAAAGTTGTTAAGTTAATTACTTGCCTATCCTTTTTGTATTAATATCACATCATCAAGATTCCTCTGCAGACTTATCATCATCTTATTGACTTCTTAATATAGTTTGGCTTCCAAAACAAATAAACCTAAAGAGGAATAAAAAGGAGGAGCAATAAAGAAATAAAAAACTTTTGAGATGCTCACCTGGACACAAACTCATAGAACTTCAACATTAATTCCCGATCATCCTTATACACAATATTTACTCTCCCCAAACATGCGATGCCAAATTTTGGCTCTGAAAAAATATAAAAGGTGGTGATGTGATTCCATATAGAATCAGAAACAGTAAGAGGAATGTTTTATATGAGTATGTAACTACCGCTAAGCAACAGAACCAGCATTGTTTTGCACCTATAACATCTTTCTAAATTAGTGAGAAAAGCATTACCAACACCCATTCTAAGAAAAATTTCTTCTTGAATTTCGGTGGTAACTCCAACTGCTTCCTGATTACATGTACCCCAGATAAATAAGGCAATTTCCATTTCATTCTGAAAGTTTATGATTCTCTATAGCAAGCAGCTCCAAATTTAATATTGTACAGTTTCAGCCAAAGTAAAGCTTTATATCTCAATTTCAAACGAAATTGTTGGGAAGTAATATTTCATAGTTATTAACGAACCATGACATTGCAGGTTAAATTCTGACCTTTTTGCCCTTCACAGCATCAGCTATCCGTTTCTTTACTTCTGTTCACAGGTAAGAAATAAGAAGGCGTTACACGACATTACCTCTGGCAATGTTAATTAATTTGCTCCTATTGCAGGTTGTACCTCCTATAGAGGATAAAAAAGCAGAAGTACAGAGATCCCATGCACATAAAAAAATGACTGACTTGGTTCAAGTAAGTCATGAAACCTATGCTGCTTCAGGTACAAATCCTTAACCCATCTTCTAATTGGTAGTTGGCGGCATTGCACTTTCAAATGCTTTCCAATTGACAGTAGAAGCGTTAAACAACATACCCGGTTTGTCAATAAGCTGTGTAAATTCTTGAAAGAGTTGAAACAGTTGCTCCCTAGATAGCATACCCGACTTTTGAAGCGAGATCCGGGCTCCAGAATAGGAAGCGGCCATGGCTTCTACTAAACTGCCAGTTTACCCATCAATACACCCTATAGTGCGTAAGTGCGTGTCCTGCGACGTGGTGCTGACATGGGATTTGGAATACACGTAGTATTATACACAAGTGGGCATACCTTATGGGCAATTTAGGCCCAGATTCTACTACGAGCGTCTTATTTATCAACTACGGTCATGTTTGAACCAAAAAAAATACACGAGGTTTTTGTGGATTTAACGAATTTTTTCGTGAGTGTCATGTTAAAGCCACATCGAAGGAAAAACTGGTTCAAACATGCCATGGTTGTTAAAGGCCATCTGCCAGGCAACATCCCCCGTCACAACAAATCCTCATAACTGACTCCACCTCAAGAATTTCCACCATGTAGTGGAATCCCAATAGTGGCTTCAGCCGCTTATTTGTTTCACGTGGGTCCTCACAGCAACTGTCGGCCTAGTGGAATCTGGGCCTTATATGATGTCGTCATTGCCGTCGAAGTCATGTGAAATGGCTAGGCATTTTCGAGGAGCATCAAGAGCTTGTTGTTTTTGCACAGGGCGAAACAGGGCCAATGGTGTGTGTACGGTGCACATAAACCATCTGTTAATATTGTGGACTAGTGGAGTTAAAAATCTTACATAACACTAAAGGGAAAGGGTACATTTCGGTAGCCTCTTTTCGGCACCTACCTGCGCCACATGGCAATCTCGAAAGCTAAATTTGTCCCAGTAGTTTTTGGGGAACTGTAATCAAGGTTGCCCTTAAGGCCAAATTTGTCTAAGCATAATTTAGAAGGTCGGGCAAATAATAGAGTTACAAGATTAGTTACGTTGGCAAATGTTTTCTAGACATTAATGCTTTTTATAGAAATTAGGCGAACTCGCAGTAGGGCAGGCTTGGGGCAAAGAGATGAATAGTTGGGCATGCTCCAGAACCTGAATGTGCCAATTCTAGATAGATATCAATTTCAATCCATGGATATAGATTGCCCAGTACGAATATTACAACTTCATTCATCATAAATAATGTCTACAAGAAATTTATCGCGGCGGCCCATGTATATAGAGGTGGGTGAGTATGATAAAGAATCCTTTTATAGTATTTGTTGTGGTTCATGTGGCAAAGAGTATTAAAGAATCTGCATTTCGAGATGCTTATATGAATGCTTAGGTTAAATTAAAGTATTAAAGAATCTGCATTTCGAGATGCTTATGTGAGTACTAAAATAGGGTACTAACAAAGTAAGAGTTGTCCTTGGAATGCTTTAGGCAACTTAAAATGAAGCTCTTAATTTATGTAGCAACGTTGTTGATGTAAACACCCTTTCCCTTGAATCAATTATAACTTATTTTTCTTTCCAATTATTTTATTTGCAGACATTGCATGGACTCACCAAGAAGAAGCAATAGTTGTGTGGTTATAGTGGTGCAGGGGAAGCCACGATGGTGGACGGTGGCAGTGGAATAAATAGGTTCCATCCAATATTTGTCTTGGTAATAGCAACGTTTTAGGCTAAAACAATGCCATGGGCAGCTGTCTCTCAAACCAGTTTTGAAGGGCCCCAATGTTCTCTGTGAGTCGAACCCACATACATGTTGGCTGTAGAATTGGAGAAATTGAATAGAAACTAGAGGTGTAGTATCTTCATGTGCTTTTGCATCTCTAAGGTTTCTCTTGTTGATGACCTTTTATACTGTATTTTTAAATGGAGCACTTAGGGGTTGGGTATTAACTGACTTCAGTAATGGATAGAGACAAGTTAGCATGTTCCGATGAGCCAATGCATGCATACCCCATTCAAAAAGTTATTTCTCGACGGCTTCTTGAACACTTTGTCATATTTTGCCTATATGAGTTAGACCTGTTAACATGAAGAACATTCAGCGGAATCATGAAGGCATGCATCCACACCATTTTATTTTTGCAACAAATTGACATCTCTGGGTCAAGTTTGTCGGACCAGGCCGTCTAACATTAGTTCTACTTTTTTTCTTTCTGGGTGATTTTTTGAGCTGAAATTTGAGCCCAATTTATTGTTTCCTTGTAGCAGGGTTTAAGGCTCGATCTGACGAGTTTTTGGGTTTTAATTTTCAACATTGAAGCAAATTATTGGCGAGAAATGGATGCCAAATTTGGGAAGGCTTTTTGCTGCCGGCCGTTGCTTCTAAATTTTGTGACGTATGTGATACTACTGGGCCTTTCCCGTTGGGCCTTAAACGAGTACCTTGATGCACCCGGAAGCAAGAGCCTAAGAAATTTTTTATGTTTTTTTTCTTGCAGGGCAGTTTGTGCATAAATTAATGGGTTTTAAAACCTTGATTTGTAGGCCAGATTACGTATACTCTGGTAATGTTTTCTCTGATAACTGGCACCGTTGGAGTTGCTTCAGTTCTTACGGTTTACATCACCTCAAGAAATGGAGCCCTGAGACTTATGCCTCTGCTTTCATTGCATGGCTTCTTAACATTCTTTCTTTTGCCAATCGGTATAATTTCTTTGATCTAAACGGTTTCTATGCTTCTTTTTTGGAGCGCCGTATTCCTACTCCGGGAAGTGGTAAACCCGGACAGAATTCGTGGTAAGCTTGGCCATGGATCGAATCACCATCGGCCCGCCAATGCATCATCCATCGGCCATCCCGGATGGCCCATCCGCTATCCGAGGCATGCATTCAAGCCCATGCTATGGATTGGAACCGAAGGAAAGGGACTGCTCACACCCGCTTAAGGAATAGACTCGTCGCTGCTATGGAGAATGATGATCCCTCAATCATCACCGTACCACGAATCCTGCAATGGCCCTTGCAACCTGCAGTGGCAGGCTGTTTGAACCACCCGAAGTATGATATCGAAGCTGCCGTGTGACGCCTCCATTCACGGCTTGATCTCGATGCCGCCTCCGTTCACGAAGACGCCTCCGTTCACGGCTTGTCCAGGAAAAAAAATTTGTGGACATCTATTTCTTGTGGAAAGAAATAAATATTGTTTTCTGCCCTTGTTTTTAAAGTGTTTTTTTTAGTAATGTGCTCCATTGCTCCAATGTGCATTTTGAATATACATGTCAACCTAACAATTTTTTAGCATGCTGCTTTCTTTTGCTAAGAAAACCCAACTTATCAAGTTTTTTTGCAAAATCAGTGAGTCACTGGATAACCAACCTTAACAGTAACTATTGTCACATAATCACCCTAACCTAATGTCAAATACCCTAGCATATGCAAGTGTAATGGTTAGCCTGGACAATCGTAGTAGGTGCAATGGTTAGCCTGGACAACTAAGTGTAGTGGTAGACTTGGACTTCCAAGTTACATGGTAAACCTAGACAAGTTAGTGTAGTGGTAAACCTGGACATGCACTTGAGATGGTAAACTTGGACATGTGGTTGCAATGGTTAACCTAGACAACCATGTCTAGTGGTAAACCTAGACATGCACTTGAGATGGTAAACCTGGACATGTGGTTGCAATGGTTAACCTAGACAACCATGTCTAGTGGTAAACCTAGACAAGTTAGTGTAGTGGTAAACATGGACATGCACTTGAGATGGTAAACTTGGACATGTGGTTGCAATGGTTAACCTAGACAACCATGTCTAGTGGTAAACCTAGACAAGTTAGTGTAGTGGTAAACCTGGACATGCACTTGAGGCCGGTAAACTTGGACATGTGGTTTGCAATGGTTAACCTAGACAACCATGTCCGTGGTAAACCGGACATGCACTTGAGATGGTAAACCGGACATGTGATTGCAATGGTTAACCCTAGACAACCATGTCTAGTGGTAAACCTAGACAAGTTAGTGTAGTGGTAAACCTGGACATGCACTTGAGATGGTAAACTTGGACATGTGGTTGCAATGGTTAACCTAGACAACCATGTCTAGTGGTAAACCTGGACATGCACTTGAGATGGTAAACCTGGACATGTAGTTGCAATGGTTAACCTAGACAACCATGTCTAGTGGTAAACCATGGTTAGCCTGGACAAGCATGTGAAGTGTTAAACCTGGACATGCAAGTGTAATGGTAATATAAACCTGGACAACTAAGTGTAGTGGTAAACCTGGACATGCACTTGAGATGGTAAACCTGGACATGTGGTTGCAATGGTTAACCTAGACAACCATGTCTAGTGGTAAACCTAGACAAGTTAGTGTAGTGGTAAACTTGGACATGCACTTGAGATGGTAAACTTGGACATGTGGTTGCAATGGTTAACCTAGACAACCATGTCTAGTGGTAAACCTAGACAAGTTAGTGTAGTGGTAAACCTGGACATGCACTTGAGATGGTAAACTTGGACATGTGGTTGCAATGGTTAACCCTAGACAACCATGTCCGTGGTAAAACCCTGGACATGCACTTGAGATGGTAAGCACGGACATGTGGTTGCAATGGTTAACCTAGACAACCATGTCTAGTGGTAAACCCTAGACAAGTTAGTGTAGTGGTAAACCGGACATGCACTTGAGATGGTAAACTTGGACATGTGTTTGCAATGGTTAACCTAGACAACCATGTCTAGTGGTAAACCTAGACAAGTTAGTGTAGTGGTAAACCTGGACATGCACTTGAGATGGTAAACTTGGACATGCAAGTGCAATGGTAAACTTGGACATGCTAGTGCAATGGTTAGCCTGGACAAGCATGTGAAGTGTTAAACCTGGACATGCAAGTGTAATGGTAAACCTAGACAAGTTAGTGTAGTGGTAAACCTGGACATGCACTTGAGATGGTAAACTTGGACATGTGGTTGCAATGGTTAACCTAGACAACCATATCTAGCGGTAAACCTTGACAAGTTAGTGTAGTGGTAAATAATTAGGAAGCATGGTAGAAAATGTTGCACCAATGACAGTGGAACAATGCCATGCAACTTAGATAAGGATAGTGGATTGCATGGAACGTCAATCATGTGATATTATTCCCTTGCATTGCGTGTTATACTATTAAATGGTACATCAATCATAGTTGAAGAGTCCCATATCAATCATAGTTGAAGAGTCCCATATCAAGCACAGCCTGCATGTCTGGGTTATAAGAAACCTCGTCTATGTAATGGTCGAACAGAGCATATTTTTAAATTTGAAATGAAATCTAATGGTTGAAAAGAGCAAATGGTCGTTTGCCCGCGGTAAACCTGCGTTCTGAAGCATGAGCTCGACTGTTTTGGCTATGGCCGAGTTCTTTTTCCCGGGTGAATGCGCTCAGTGTTAGTTCCGATCAGCTCGCCCCACCGATCAAGGTAGAGGCAAACCGAAACTCGAACTCCGTTCATCTGGCGCCGGCTTGGGCCGCTTGCATTGAAGGGCAGGGCTGCCACAGAGCTAAGCTCTATTTTTGTGGAATCTTGGGCTCAAGCGCAATGCCATCAGATTCAGAGAGCCTTTCCGACTCTGATAGTGAGTACCAACCCAGCTATGAAGAGAGGAAAGCTGCAGCAGCCGAGAAGGGGAAGGATCCGGTTGATTTTCAAAAGGGGGCAAAGAAGGGATCTGCCAAGGGGGCAAAGAAGGGATCTGCCAAGAAAGCACAGGCAGAAGAAGGGGAAGAAGGCACAGGGGAGCGTTTACCTCCTGAGGTTGAAGCAGCTTTCAGTGATGACGACTCTGAAATAGAGGAGCATCACATGAAGCAAGCATACTACTACTCCCTCAAGAAAAAGAGGCATTGCTGCTTAGTCCCCGGGTGTGTATGGGACACTGAAAAAAGGTTGAGGTTGCAGGCACATATGAGCAATGTGCATAACCTTGCAGTTGTTGTGGAAGGAGCACCAAATTGGTAGACGCTGTGCAACAACAAACAAAAGTAAGAGAAGGACAAACCGCGACCTTTCGGGATATCATATTTCCTACAGAATGGACCCCGAGTACAGGTACTTGAGAAATCAGAGAAGATATTTGAGAAGGTGCCAAGACCATGCAATGAAGATTGGTTGGGAACGGGTTAGGGAAATGAAGGGGTTGATAGGAGATAAGGAGGTGACCAAGAAATATCTTTGAAGAGTATGTTGCCAGGAGGAATGCTGAGTGGGAAAAAGACAGGGAGGCTAGAATTGCCAGATATACGAAGACTATAGCAACTGTTTATGGCTTGGAGGGTGTTGAAGAGCAAGAGTGGAATCCCTTGGCTGTCGACGACAAGCAGACAAGAGAATCCGAGTGGAATTCCCAAGTTAACCGTGTCATGGCAGATCTAAATGAAGAAATCCTCCAGATCTGTTTTGTGCCGGAGGAGCCACCATCGTGCAGAGCCCTCGGGCAGCCGGGTAAGTCCGTGTCCTTCAACTAGCCATGAGAATCAGCATTCCCCTTTTCCTTCTCTCTCTCGCTGCCCCATCTTTGTAATAGAAGATGCGATATGATTACACCATCAAAACCAATGAGAGGGTCCGCCCCATGAGACCAATGCTGAGCCTAGGTCCAGACTATAAGCTTGATTTCCACACCTTACAACAGATAGAGGACCTGTTTACCATGGCTGGGACTGGGAGGCCTAAATCCGGGAAGAAAATTGTGCTTTCATACAACTGCCAATGGCCCATTCACGCCAAGAGCCCAATATGGGTTTGGGGTTCTGTCAAGAGAGGTGAATTCATGATAGAAGCTGCACCAAAAGGAGAGTGCTTTGAGCCGGACAGCACACGGGACGATCCCGAAAAGATGTTTAAATCATGGGTGAACGAGGAATCTGTTGGGGCATATTTAATGTAAGTCAGATTTATTTCATGCATTTCAGATTTATAGGCATTCAGATTTCATATGCTTTCAGATTTCATATGCATTCAGATTTATTTGCTTTCATGCATTCAAAACAGGATTCTATCCCATGCAATTCCCATTGATCAGAGGAAGCATCATTCTTTGGATACATCCTAGTTTGATGGGTCTCAGTATCTCGCAAACATGATCACCTCTTCGAGAAGTCGCCTCCCACTCCCCACCAGCTCCATTGAAGGTAAGAAGAAGAGCGAGATTCAAATGAAGGATTTAAGATCTAATAGAAGAAATATTTTGGTATTTGGGTATGTCAAGGTAAGTTGACCATTTCTATTTCCCATTAGTGTGTTTTCTTTTACCCTCAAGCACTGATTTTTGCACACGGTAGTGGCCATTGGAGTTTGTATGTATTCTGCCATGATGTCGAGATCTGCAAAGCTCTTGGGACGAACACACCCTCGTTGCTCCACTTTGACGTGTGTTAGTGGCTACCATTCAACCTTGAAAATCTTTGCCATCAAGTCGGGTCATTTGTGTTATTCCATTTGTGTATTGGTTTAGTCATCACAATCTGAAATTCTTTTGATTTGCTTTAGTGTTCTCAAGAAAGTTCACGAGTCATGGTCCGCTTAAATGGCACTTTGGTGCAGATGTCCTCTTCTTCGTGTGCTATGTCTCCAAAGAAGACAATGGATCTGATTGTGGCATCTACACTATATTGTATGCCAAGTATTTTCTCCAGGATTTCATTTTGAAGAAGGCCGAGGAACCCTATCGAGAAGGCAAGTAAAAAGTCATATATTGTTTTGTTAACAATTGTTTATGGGGTCCAAATTGACCTTGCATTCCGCTCTCCTTTCGGTAACCAAAAAATGGTTTACCATTTATTGATGGCCAATTGCGGGGAAGTCCTTTTCCTTTATGCTAGGTAAACCGCACGGGCTATAGTGACAGTCAAACGCCAAGGAAGACTCCAGCTCCAAAGACAAGGTTGAATGAGAACAATAATCGAAAATTTCGCTCTAAAAACAGATTATCCGAAAATACGGTTTTACGTTCTTGATAGAAAGTTTGTATCAGGCCTTTGTATCGTGCCAGGGTGCCTTTGTATTTGTATCGGTTTCGGTGCCTTTTATATGAAAAGCTGATGTCCTTTTGGCTTGATTTGAACATATCGTGCAAACATATCATGTAAACATAAAATTCCAAACATAATGTAAACATATTAAGTTCTACACATCATGTAAAATTATAATAAGTAAGATAATAAAGTATAGTTCTACACATCATGTAAACATATCTTGTAAACATAAAGTAAACATATCCTGTAAACATAAAGTAAACATCATGTGCACATATCAAGTATATATTTCTAAACATCATGTAAATATATCTTGTAAACACTAGACCACTAGACTTACTTGTCTAGGTTAACCACTTTACATGGATGTCCAGGTTTACCACTAGAGTTGCATGTCTAGGTTTACCACTAGACTTACATGTCTAGGTTTACCACTAGAGTTGCATGTCTAGGTTAACCACTTTACATGGATGTCCAGGTTTACCACTAGAGTTGCATGTCTAGGTTTACCACTAGACTTACATGTCTAGGTTTACCACTAGAGTTGCATGTCCAGGTTTACCACTAGAGTTGCATGTCTAGGTTAACCACTTTACATGGATGTCCAGGTTTACCACTAGAGTTGCATGTCTAGGTTTACCACTAGACTTACATGTCTAGGTTTACCACTAGACTTACATGTCCACGTTTACCACTAGAGTTGCATGTCTAGGTTAACCACTTTACATGGATGTCCATGTTTACCACTAGAGTTGCATGTCTAGGTTTACCACTAGACTTACATGTCACTCACATGTCTAGGTTTACCACTACACTTACATGTCCAGGTTTAGCACTAGAGTTGCATGTCCAGGTTTACCACTAGAGTTACATGTCTAGGTTAACCACTTCACATTGATGTCCAGGTTTACCACTAGAGTTGCATGTCTAGGTTTACCACTAGACTTACATGTCTAGGTTTACCACTACACTTACATGTCCAGGTTTAGCACTAGACTTACATGTCCAGGTTTACCACTAGAGTTGCATGTCTAGGTTAACCACTTTACATGGATGTCGAGGTTTACCACTAGAGTTGCATGTCTAGGTTTACCACTAGACTTACATGTCTAGGTTTACCACTAGACTTACATGTCTAGGACTTCACACTAGAAACCGTGAGTCGAGCTCGAGAGGAATACAGAGAGTTGTTCGGGTGAAGTCCTATGGTTCAGATTGACTCGTTGTTTTTTCATAGTCTAATGGTCTAAGGTTTCTCATAATGTATTGTTTTTTTCAAATTTACACTTGGTTTCTTCTTATTTGAGGGAGTGCTTAGACATCTAAGTCTAGTGGTAAAAATGTGTAACCAAGGTGGTTAACCTGGACATCTCCAATGGTTAACACGGACAGCCTAGTTTAGTGGTTAAGTGGACTAAGCAAAATCCAAGTATAATAGTAGAAGTTTATTGTAGAACATCCACAAGTGAAGGATTAAAGCAAACTCCAAGTAAGGTATCTCATAAAATAGAAGATCCACAAGTCAAGCATTAAGAAAAATTTACTCTTCAAGGTGTCGTGCACATTCCGCGTGCAAACCACGGTATCCCCACCACTTTCTTCTTCCTCTTATGGCATTCTATGAAAGGAATTGGCCTAGCTATGGTGCTCCCATTGAAGTCCTTTGTTGTTGGCATGCAAGGTGCAACACCTCTTTGAGCAAAGAGAGGACTTCAAATTCTCTAACTTTTGGGTGAGCTCTCGAAGAAGGAAATAAACTTCCACGAATGATGTGAGGGTTGCTACTTAATGTATCCCTTATGTTATGAAGGCTAGCATCTATACTCTCCAACATGTCTACGTGTAGGGTCAAGCGAAGCACTTCTCCACATGAGGCTCCAACTCCACATCAATAAGGCTTGTTGAGGTCAAAGTAGAAGGCCGCACGTCATCGCTACACTCATCCACCCTCATAATCCTCTGCAATAGATCTCAAGTTTTGAAACCACCAGCTTGGGAACCGTAAAGAGTTCCACACACTCTCAATATGTCTTCATCCCTATAGCTGCCCATCATTTGAATCACTTTAATTTGATGCTTGCACATGTTACCCTTCATACCCCATGGGCAATCGCAGCAAGCCCAATTCTCATTTGCCACAACTACCATGTATGGAAGGGCCTCTCTATTCTCATCCCAAGCATCCATGTTTTGGCTCCAAACTTCAGCCCTTCCTTGTTGGTAGTCTAGCCACCTCACTGCTGCATCAGGAATCTTTTTTGCTCCAATGATTGCTGTCTCGATAACTTGTTCCTGTCTGCGGTTGATCTTAAAATCATAGTCTTTCTTGAACCTATCAAAGGATATATATGCGTCTCCATTATGCATGTCAACATGTAAAGCAACCAATCAATCCTGCGCCCTCTCAATGAATGCTTGGAGAGACCAAGCCTCCTCTTCATAGTGGCATGATATGACTCTATGCTTGCATTTGTCTCTTGGTTTGCATGGGGATACATCCGAGTAGCACAATCCAGGAAGTAATGTTCTTTGTCCACACCTTGCTCATGTATTTCACAACTTTCTTGTAGACCTTGTGCCTTTCCTTGAACTCTTCCAAGCGTCTTAATCCCTCTTCCTTACATGAGTCTATGTAGTCTTGCCCATATCTACCATCCCCATCAACATGAATACCATACATGATATCTCCTAATTCCTTGAACATTTGGGCCCTGCGCTTCTTATCTTTAACCCGCTTCACCAACATCTTCAACCAGTTTCATCTCACATGCCACAAGCACAATTGGATACGTGACATGGGCCAAACATCCCTCAAAGCATTGATCTCGGCCTGGGCATCATCCACAATGAAGCAAGAAGGGGACCAAGTGGGATCATTATTATGGATGTGTTCATGGCCACAAGCCATGGTCGGACTCCTCTTCCTCTTGACTAGATATGAGAACCCAAGCTACTGGAACACCATTCCCATGGCTGTCATAAAGCAACCATGTGTACAAACTGTAGCAATGGTCATTGGTTTTGAAAGTGGAGTCCATGGCAATTGCCTCACCTTTTCCATGCTCCAAAAGAGTTTTCAGCTAGAATGGAGTCATTATACCCAAAGTAAAGGGCCTGCCCTCTTGATACATAAACACGCTCTCAGGATGAAGAGAAACCCACATTCTGACAAAGCAACATCTCGATGCAACATCCAAGTGGATCTAGCAACCTTGCGAGATAAGTTGTGAAGGTCATCCATGGCAAGAAATTCATCTCTATGTCTTGGTCTATCTGGATTAATTTGCTTTTGTAAGCTCCAATGCTCTTTCGTGCTTGCTCATGACTGTTGAATTTGAATGATTTTGTTGTATCAAATCCTTAGCCCAATCCTTCTTCTCCTTGGACAAACGAGGTGCAAGCTTAAGCCTTGTGTTCTTGCATGTTGAATCTCCACTACCATGGCAAACCTGCTCCTTGCTATCAATATGGTTCATCTCATAGAAAGTTAACTTGGTGCACTCATGCTTTAGGTACAACTGCTTTGCTTGGAAGTGGCACAAGCATCCCCGTTTAAAATTGGTTTTCCTCCTGCGTGATTGGTTTGCAAGTGGAGGAGGATGGTCCCTCTGATCTTGTGGCCCAAAGGTGCACCAATAGCTGTCACATAACAGCCAAGGTTAGCTGAATTGTAGGCAAGTTGTAACTTACATTGGCAAGATTCATTTTTCGTGGTCATGCAGGAAAATTACTTACTTGACAAAGCTTAGGTAGGAATTCTCATCTGCCAATCTCTTGAGCTGCCCTGGTTTCCTGTACCGAGAATCACGCTTGTAAAAATTTGTATGGGACCACTGGGCCGGTTCTCCTCGCCTTTTATAAAGTCGCAACCCTAGTTGTTGGGATGAAACATGTGTACACGAATTAAAGATTGCTCCTCATCATCAAAGGAAAATTGATGCGGGGAGCGGCTCAATTGCATTTGGCCTTGGATGCAACTCCAATTGCAAATCGAGCATCTCTTGTAAATGAACCGGGGAGGGGGGCTGCTTGAATCGCGGATCAAGCTAAGCCTACGCCCGCAGATCATGTCAAAGGAGGAATGAGTATTAAATTTTCTTCAAATGCTAAGGTTTTGGAGTAAGGTTTAAGGATTCGAACTCACACAGGCGACATCGGGGTCCACCCTATCGGACGATGATCTGCCTCCATTGACCTTCAAGTCATGGCGAAGGCGCTCCTTCAAGCTTGGATAGCGAGTTCTTGGGAGGTCCAGAAGTTCTTGCACTCCGGCCCCGCCTTACGACTTGAGAAAAGCGAAAAAGGGGCTCAGGCAAAGGCCAATTTCGAATGGTCATTGAAGTGGAGTGTGTTGGGTTTTGAATTGTGTGGGAAAGAAGCGGTTGAATACATGAGTAGCGATTGAATGCGTAGATGCAATTTGGAAGCGGTGAAAATTAAAAGTGGAAGGGAATTAGATCAGACCGGTACAGATTGGCAGGTATAGTTGTGCAGTCTATCTATCTTAGCCCCCATCCATCGAATCCAAGGATGGGCTCACGGATGCATGCATTGGTGCATGCTGGACATGAAATGGGCCATCCTGGTCTCGGATGCATGAGGCGATGGCTACCGGATCCATGGCCGAGCTTACCACGAATTCCTGCCCGGGTTTACCACTTCTCGGAGTAGGAATACGGCGCTCCTTCTTTTTTCCTCAAATTCTTATCGTGCCTTCTTTTATGTTCAACGACAATCTAGTTTTGCTCTTTTTTTTGTCAGACATTTGTATGACCAAAGCTTTCCAATAAAATTCCTTGTCTTTGGATTATTCCTTTCTGTGCTTGAATTCTTCGTCGATTAGTTTTTGGGATGGTTAAACATGTGAGATCTTTCTGTGGATTATCATTGAATTCCTTCCTGCTACTTAATTTTTGCAAAATTCTTTGTGGGTTTTGGGTTTCTCAATCTGAGCAGTTGGGCATGGCGGACCCAATGGTTGCGTCTTGGCGCCGCGTAGGAATCCTGTCGCCATAGCCACACCTCACAAACCAGAAGGCCTAAACCTTATCTTAATCTGATACGTGTCATAAAACTTTGAATAGAAGTGTTGCGCACAAAAAATGCTGAGGCGTCAATTTTTTAATACAGCATCAATCAGTAATATTCTAAAAGAATCGTCCTATAATACTTATCTTTCCTATATATAAGATTACTAGCAAAAAAAACAAAATTTCTTTCCTATATATAAGATTACTAGCAAAAAAAAAATTTGGAATTAGTGACTTTTTGGAATGAATTTTCCGGCTGTATTTCCCGGGAAGACGTGGAGATCATTTACCCCGTTTGTAGTAGCATGTAGCGGCTTCACATGCTTGCTTGCATAACGCCGCCACCATAGCATCAAGCTAGCTTCTTGGTCTGCGCAAGTTTGCTTTGAGTTTGGCCTGTCCTTAATTGAAACATTGGCTCCCCTCCTAGGTGTCATCGCCCTTCCAGAGATGTAGACTGATGCATATGAATACAATTTTGTGCTCTTCTCAAGATTTTGACATCCTTTTTCTCCAAAACTGGCAAACAACTCCTTTGTGTGCCAGAAGGATCTATATTATGAGCTCGAGCTGCATACTGCTAGTTTCCGCTGGCTAGGCTATGAAGCCGTTCTTGCCGTCGTATATCTACTTTCTGGGAAAAAAAATGCAGACTAAAATTGATTTTTGGAATCGTCTACGTTTTTCGATGCATGGGCGCAGCTTTGAAGCCATGGCTACATTTCCATTGTAGTTCCACAACAAAATTTCTGAGGGACTAAATTCGTAAACGGCAACGGCAACAAAGATACTGACATTTCTTAACAGAGGCTAGTTTAGCAAGGTCGGTGTGGATTAAGAGCAGCTATGGCAATTTTGTCACTTCGGCATTTGAAAATATGGCCAACATCACTTCAAGGAAAGCTGCGTTGTTGCTTCTTTTTTCTTCCATTTCTTTTTCTGCAAATCCAAAGGCAGTTGAGCTGACCAATCATAACTTGGTCTGTGTCTGCCCCTCATCAAAATACGTTGACGCTTTCGGCTCCAAATCCATGTGTTTGTTTAATTTGTGTCTTTGCAGGACTGTTCCACTGAATGCGTGCGTCAAACAATTTGCAGGTTGGGCTTACAAATACAGAGGTATTTATTTACTGTCAATTCATGCCCTATGGCAAACTTCAAGCTTTCAGAGATTGCAAAACTGTGTTGCTTTGCAATGGGTTGTACCAAACTAATTTTTAGCATCAAAGTTTTGGGTATACATAAGAATATTTTGGCATATTTATTCTTATCAAATACTTGCATAGACCAAAATTTCTGCTTGCAATTCTTTAGGATAGTTTATCTGCTGAAACATGAAGTTACCCATTATTTCCGGCCAGATACAGAATGTTTTGTATTGATTTGTGAGGTTTTTTATTAATAGACAGCTGGAACTTTAGAATATAACATTCTAATTCATTTGGTCCATTCACATAGATACGCCTTTTCGATGAAGCTGACGAACTCCATGGGATGCACAGCCGATGAATCACATAAACTTGCGTTTGAGGTAATATCAATTGTGACTTTCTTAAAATGAGACATTACTTTTATCGCCTTTCTGAATGGCATGCAACAGAATGATGATCAGAAAATATACCTTACCAAATTGTCAAGCAATATGCTATGATGCCTGCAAGTTATGCCTGAAGAAAGCCATCAAACAAGATGTTGATTCGTGGTACCATTCCTTCCAATGTCTGCCTAGATATATTGGGATCTGCTGAATCCTGCTTTAAAACCGACTGCCTGCCATGCTTTTGATCCAACCTAGTCTGGAATTCTGAGATCCCTAGCCAAAAACCTGCCTGCATCCATCGCTACATAAGATGAACTCCTTATGTCAAGAATTGAAGGCATATTTATGGATGTGATGGAATGAGGTTTATTTTTTGTCTATAATGCAGTAGTACTTGCAACATAATTTAATGATTCTGAAAAAAGTCTTGCTTGCCATGATTGGAATGAAAATGGGTTATGCACTGTCGACTTTGCCATTGATGCTTCTATTGCTTCCAAGTTGGTTAATTCTTCCATCCTTGACATGATCTCTGTCCTCGAATAATTAGATTGTGCTCAAGAAGACCGATTGTGCCGTTGTACATTGTCATGAAGGAATGGCACATGGTGGTTGATGATGAGATGCTTGATGGAGATTTCTAATTAATCTTTGTTGAATATTATGGCATGACGCGTTGTCCACGTACCAGGCCATTTGATTTTTTCCAACAAATGCCCCAAAGAAGTATTGTTTCTTGGACTACGATGATTACTTAGTTTTGAAAAAAAACCTGTCATAATGCAATTAGATTTTTTAAAATGTTATGTTTCCAACTCTTTCAAACAAAATGCTGCAATGTACATGTAGTGACCACTTATTTTTTATTCACATGCTAGAAATCCAGCTCTAAATAGAGAACATGCATGCATTAGTAATTATGCATGTAAAATGTGGCTCTCTGGAGGATGTTAAATGCTTCCATGGATTTTTATAAGCTGGTCCATAGAACTAACTATCTTTAACATGCTTGATAATATGTCTCAGATGAGACAATTGCATAATAAGGCAAAAGCACCTACTCGTAGATGAAGGCATCCATCTACAAAGCGCTTGGATGAACTATAGCCTAGAAATACTGGTCGTCATCTTTTATTGGCGAAAATAGCAAGTTTGCTAAATGAAGATGAAGTCAAGAAAAACAAGAAGTCTGTTAAATGAAGATGAAGTGGTTGAGAAAATGACTCTCACGACTAGACCCAATGGTATTTCGACCCCATTTGTATTGCCGTTCAATGCTAGCTCAGTATTTTTGCAACCTCAACTTTTTGTTGGGTACTTGACTGTTGTTGGGATTTCTTACAATCGGGCTCTAAATCTTTTATTACTTCACGTGCCTTCGACCAATCTATCCTCCCATTGTCAAGCGCAATAAAAGGTTCATGCAAGAGTGTAGTCAAATGTTATGATATCATATTAGAATATTGATATAGGAATAATGTGATTGCACATTAATCTGTATTGCCATTGAAGGACATAGTGCTGAAGACCAGCATACCCAAGATCAATCAATAGCAAAAAACAAGGGGCCCCAAGGTGAGTACAATTTAATAGGTATCCTAATTTAACTTCATGCCTTCACTATACAACCTATGGACAACACTTCACATACTCTCATTATAAGCTAACATTTTAACGCTCCAATTAGAATAGGTTGCACATGCACTACACACAACATGCACTACACACTATAGCACATAAATCTGACCACCACGCCGCAATACGACCACTACCCAACCGTTAAATTGTGAAGATTACAAGCACGTCTTAGTTGACCACTTTCACACAGTACAAATATTCCTTGGCGTTTTTGAGTTTCTATTTGCTACAATAAATATATCTTAATACATGGGGATCGATGCTTCTTCTACATCTCACGCACTTAGGTTCGGGTCCTAGTGGTCCATAAAAGGCGCTTGACCAAAAGCTAAATTCTTAATATATGTTAAGATAAGTTTTTTGTTTTTCTCTCCTTTTAGAAGAAGGGGAAGAAGGGAAATGATTGGGGAGAATTTCAATAAAGCAATATTTAGCTTTATTCTTGTGGAATTAGAACAACAAGATAGACAATTAGGTAAATAGCATTGACAAATAATTGCAGGTAAAAAAGTTAGTGATGCTATAAGTTGCACCTATATTTTATGGCTAAGAGCATGTTCCCATGAACTTAACTCGATTTCAACTTCGACTCTTAGAAACTAAAACCGCATACCGAAGATTTTAGAAATACCTCCTTATTTCTAAAAGAATGAATTCGACTCTAGAGTAGGCTTCAAAGTCTAGTTGCATGGGTACAGGATGACTCCAACTCCGACTTCCCTTCTTAAGGTGTGTTCGGCCTCATAGAAACGTGCCCCAAGATGGCCATAGGTAAAGTTATGTAGCTTGGACTAGAACTGTTTGTTTTTTAAAGTTGCCTAATCAAAATATCATTAAGAAGTTATTGTTATTACATTTATGCTCTACATGTGACATCAATACATACCCAGCATAATATGTGCAGTGCTCAAATAACACATAAGAACTTCGTTCAATTTTGTTTTTCAAATGATGAGGTTCAAATTGAAGGTGTTTCAATGTAGAAGATGTGTTTCAATGTAGAAGATGTAGAAGATGGGCAAGTTGCGTCCAATTTTTGCTTTGGCAATGAAAGTATCCATATTTTGTAGTATAGAATATTGCAAAGATACACAGTTGAGAAGTCAAAGGTGAGTTGGCAACTAAAACCCAAAACAGGGAGTCATTTTGAAACCCCATCTGACGTGGCATATATCTTACCCCTTGATGAAGATGAAGAAACCAAATTGCTCAAATTCCCCAAGGCAAACCCAAAGGAGTTGGACGAAAAGGAAGGACCCAAATTACCCAAAGGTGCGGCCACACTTAGTATTGGAGGAGTAATTGTTGGAGAAGAACAAACATGACCCGCTCCTGGAAGCGTTTAAGTGGCTATTTGCTCGTCGTGACGCTGTCATTCTAAGTGGGTTGTTGTTCTGTTGTTGGTTCTAAGCTGCTCGTGAGACAAAAGATTTGGAAGTGACCTTTACAAAACAATGTTGCATGTGTTCAGACATGCACCGAATTTAGTTTTCATCTATCTAAATATTGATGCAAAGGACTACCATTAGAGCGGCGCTTTTTTGCAGATCAAACAACCTTGTGGGAAGCTGATTGGGATAACACAGTCATCTGGAGATATAACCTGCGCTATGCAGCTACTATAAGAAATTGGATCCACCTCAATCATCGCAGTCAATTTTGCTGCATTGAAGCTTTGCACATCAAAATGGATGCTGCATGAGAACTTGTATCTTTATCCTTCTTATCCTTTGCATTTGACGGCTCTACCACATGGCAAAACAAACCAAAAATGAGTGATCAACTCAAATGAGTCCAACAATTGAAGAAGAGAGACAAATCAAGGGCCAACCTTTTTTTCAAATTCCCAAATTTTAAGCGAAAAAACAAATGGTGAACTCAATATTAAATGTTTGAGTTTTAAGGAAGGAAGGAAGGAAGGAAGTTTATTTTAACGTCCACGGAGGAGGCGAGGCCTATGAGGCGGCACCATTGAAGCGAGCAAAAAGCCAAAAACCCCAACACCAAAACAAACAATGTAAGCATACGGTAGAACCCTACTAGGGATGAAAAAACCCCACTTGGGAGGAAAAACCCTACTTGATAGGCTCTCAAATACCATGCCCCGGAGAAGAGCAAGTCGGCCCAGAAACCGAGGATGTAAGCTCGGTCGGCGCTACCATAGGTGATGCGATGGCGATGTAGCGATATGTGTCGAGAGCATCTAAGATCGGTGTGCGCTTTCGGACATGGGCATATCTTTGGGCACCATTTGGAGGGCATGGTGCTCATCCTCTATCACGTGCATCTCACAACAACGACATATCCTCTCCTCCCAGGGGATCCCGTGCCGCCATTCACCCCAAAGTGACACATCTCCAGATGCGAGGTAATGGGAACCCGTCCTTATGGCGGCAATAGCTCTCCGTTTCTTCGTGTGAGAGATGTGTAGCGAGGTTTTATAACATGTTTTAAGATAATGGTTGTATAAATGCTTTTCCAAGTATTATGGGTTAGGTTTGTGAGGGTGAATCTGGTAGTGGATCGGATAATATCCAGGTACGATGCGGTGTTGACCAACATCTTTTTGGAGGAAAATGGCCCGCCATTTCCTAAGGTCTCCATAAGAAATAAACTTGCCATTTAGACCATGCATATCCTATTTTACGTAGACCATGCGCACCGCTAGAGCCCTATTAAACAACCTACGCTTTGCAACAAGCTTTGCCTCACCGCGAAGAAGCTTTGCAATCCTCACCATAAGAAGTTTTGCCTACTCTCTCACGCCTTATCTGCTCAAGCGACAAAGAAACCCGACCACCATAGCCACAAATTAGCGCCATACCTAAACCGCCATAGCCATAAACCACAAACCACAAACCGCCATAGCATCACAGCAGGCTTCTTCACGGTCTCTACCTACCTTCATCGCCATACCTCCCTTCATCGCCATACCTCTTCATCGCCATACCGCCTTTCCGCTACCCGACCAAAAAAGAAGGGAGCATCCGCTTCTAACTCAAGAAAGCGATTCGGCGGATAGGGATTGAACAGAATGTATAGGGCATCTCGGGATCATCATTGAAGAAAACTGAGAGTACAAAATTCGGCATCATGATGGAGCATGGCGGCCAGTACAATTTCTTCCACAAATGACAAATGGAAGCGAATGTGTCTCTCGATGGCGTGAAAACCCACGATAGCGGTTGTCACCATTTGCGGCCGTGGGAGGGGCGGATAATACTTGGAAAAGGAGAATAAAGACAGGTGCATATTCTATTCTAATAAAATATTGTTCCGCACAGATCATCTAAATGGCAAGAAGCTCCTCAAAGCCCCTAAAATATATGGTTTCCATACTATACACAAGTTTAAATCTTACTCCACACCATTGCATTCCAAATACACGTAAAACAAAAAAGCGGGGAAGTTTATAACATGTTCCACTAGGAAATTTTTTTATAACATGTTCCACTAGGAAATTCTCAACAAATTGGGGCTTGACTTTTAACCCGATGTTCAAACTTCGTATATTTTTATAAGGAATGAAACCGCTTTTTTACTAGATTGATAGGATGATGATGATATGGAAGAATTACATCAATAATCCCACATGGATCTTATAGGAAGTTCTTATGTGGATCTTACTAAAAACAATCTTACTTATCATGTATAGCCAGGAGCATAGTTCATTATAAGATTACTTCCATACTTGTTGATCTTTAGTATCTGGCTCACATGTTCGTACCCTAGCGTATGCAATTGGTGTGTTATGAAGATAACCTACACTTCAAGAGTTCGTTGGGCAACCAGCTTCAAGCTTTAGTTTATCTTCTGGAAGAAGAGAACAGAACAGCCAGCATTTCTTGTTCCTTTTAGTATAACCCAACTATTGAATCAATGCAATACATAGAAAAATAATAACCAGACCGTTCTGCTCATGATGTCTTGATCCGTCATAAGTAGTTGTTAATGGTCATATGTAGTTAATGGTCTCGCTTAATCCCATCTTCACATTGAAATGCTTAAACATATAGCATTCTTCTTCACTGATTTAGTATAACCCATGAAATTCTTCACTGATTTAGTATACCCCATGAAAACTATCTTTTTTTGAATTGACACACATTTTAGAACATAGAAAATCATAAGTTTCAGGAACAGTAACCCCATGGCTCGATCATGACAAAACCATTGCTGATGGTCTTCAATGAACTTAGTTTCATGTTTTTGAAGATTGGGCCTTTAGCTTCTCAAGATCCTCTGCATTGATCACATAAAAAAAAATTGATCTGGTTTCCTTTTATACATGTTAAAAAATGACTTCAAAAAATGTTTGTGTTAAATGGAGTATAATTTTAAGGTGTATCAGTCACTATTTGGTCTGTTGGCTTCTTTGATGCCAACAACCTATGCTTATTAAGCCATTACCAGGAGGAAAGAAAGGGAAGCAATTAAACTGACTCCTTCCTATTCAGTGTTAGGAATTTGACAGGGTGAGGGAGCTGATTAAGAGCAGTCATATTCATTTTGATGTAAAAAGTTTAGCATCTGAGGGACGAAGCAGTCAAATTCATTTAGATGTAAAAAGTTTAGCATCTGAGGGAAGAGAACATACTCTGTTGGCGATCCAAGGCCGTTTTTGATCTGTGTTCGAAAAAGATGTTTCCCTGTCTTCTATATACAGCCTGCATAGGACCATGAAAATTAGAAAAACATATTTCATGTTGTAAAATATGCCAACGAAACTAACTAGTACTAACATAATTAAACAAAGAGCTTTTTAGAAAACCTAAAAGCCTGACGGATGTGAAGGATAGACATCGTACAGAATTTAATACTAGCAGAAAAGGAACAGACCTTACCCTCATAGATGGCAAACTGCTCAATTCTGCAATAGCAACTTGTAGTCTTTGAACCTACAGAATTTGAATTGTATTACAAAACATGTCAATACTAATAAATTTTACCATACCCTTTACTATGAAAAATGGGAGCTCATTTCTCTCTGAAAAGTGACAAATATAATCAAGTCACATATATGTAGAGCCATCTCCGTCAACTTCCTATCATATCCCTTCACAACTACACAACAAATAATACATGATTGCAAAAGCTCTCGTAAAATGCTTTCCAACTTTCCTACCCACAGCTACATATATTGTGGATTCAACATCACAAATCGGGGACATACTGGTGCTCCTGTGGCTCCAGCAATTTGTAAGCTTTGAGATCTAGAGAAGTTGGCACGAAAAACTGTGCTCATGAGCAGTAACCTGGTAAGCTTTTGCAGCATTGATCACCATTCCTACAGCAAGTAAAATGCTTTTGCATGAAAGAGAGGGCGAGAGAGTAGTCCGCATAAGATGTTCACATGGACTACGTCTTTTAGAGATACATTACATCTTTTGAAGGTTCCATTTCTCATCACATGCCTAAGGCTAAAATGCCAAAATAACGTAATATTATATAGATAACCCACAAGGGCAGACCTTTACAACTATTTCTGTACCCAATCGTTCTGAAAGCTAGGGAAAGATTGGTTCACCTATGAAACTCTGTTTAGCTTTTACAGCATGATAGAATGCCAAGAAAAATGTCAATTTTTGTGATGCTTTATACCTCAATTGCGTTATCATCCTTCTGTTTAGCTGCAGTAGAACCGCAGCCATCTTCGGCGAGATGTCAGGAAACCCTTATTTTAGGGTTTTGCTTGTTGAGCAAATCAAGGGTCACATTCTTGCTAAGCATACCTCTTCGGGCGTGATGTTTGGTTATTAAAAATCAAAGATTGATTATTCGGAATTCTGGAGTACTCTTAACTGAGTAGCCTGCAACTTGCAGAAAACTTTTGCACTGTAAAACAGGGTTCGCTTTACAAACTTCAAGAAACAGCTAGTTAGATTTGTAGATTAGCTGGGGAAATCAAACTTGTAGGAAATTCACATGATAATCGTAACTAGAGTTGTATCTTTACGGTAGATAAAGGTGTATCTTACAATCTGATCGGTTATAAAAATATCAAACACGTAGCACCTCTGTGCATGTCCTGCAATAAGAAAATAAAAAATGGTTTTTTCATTCTCAGCAAATCTCGATGATCCAGGTCTTTTTTTTCTAATAGCAGCCACTCAAGCGGTAGCGGAAAGATCAAGAACACATCATACCAGGCAAGAAAGTTCGCACCTGGCAAGAAAAATCGCACTTGTTGCCTGATATGCAGCCATGTTCGAAATAGCTAAAGTCGCCCTAAAGTCGTCGGGAGTGTAATTTTTTACAGTACTTTACACAGGGCACCCGATATTTGCGCTCTGTTTTAATGAAAATGGTGCATTTTTATATGACCCCCTATGGTTGAATTTCATCAATCACCTACAATGAGCCCTTCCTTCCGCTCTTACATCTTGCCCATACTGGTGCTCGTATGCATCATAACATTTGTCTTCTTCAATTCCCTATCAGTCTACTCGCCTATCGGCATGAGATCTTCACAACAAATCATCTTCCAATCTCGACCCAGCGATTGCAACTGCAAATTGAACAACTCATTGCCCAGTGCAGATCACAAGGTGAATTGTAGTTTCTCATCTCAGGAATGTAAGGAATCATTGCGTAATGAAACAATGAAAGAGATCATGAAAGAAAGAACAAAAAAGTTGTAGAGGTGTATAAAAGTTGTGAAAGAGGAACCATGGTGGGCAGAAGGTAAAGTATGGCATTACCCATCAAGGTTTCCACGTTGCTCTATGGACTCTTGCTTCAATTACTCTCGTTGTGATGGCATGGAGGAGATGCTCGTTTATAGTTATGATTCACCATATCATCCACCTCATTACTTTCTTTGGGTTCAATACTACAAAATGGCACACGTCAGATCCCAACAAGGCTTGCCTTTTCTTCTTCTTCTTAGATTGTCCTTCTTGGGCTTGCAAGGTTGACCTCTTAGCACCCCCATTTTGGAATGGAGGTATGAACCACGTACTAATTACTTTTGCAGACCTATGGCGAATGAAAGGGCCACCAGACGAAAAGATTGGATTTGCATCAATCATGGCCTCAGATTTGCATGAGACTACACATAGGTCAGGATTTGATATTAGTCTTCCTTTGCCACCATATCTAAGATTTATAGAACTACAAAGCATTAAGCCATTTGAGAGGCAATACTTCCTAACTTTTAGAGGTTTGCGCTATGTGGGGAATGAAGAAGGTACACTTAGAAGCTTGCCTTCATTTCGAGAAATGCATAATGGCAAGGACATTATTGTGGCTACATCATGTAGCCATCCTATAGTCCAAGAGAACATAAGAAAAGATGCATCCTTGGGTGCCTTTTGTGATGAGGATGAAAAGGTGTATGCTAATTATAGCTTCAAGATGCTCATGAATACTACTTTTGGTCTTTGTCCTGCAGGCATCCAACCCAATTCTTATAGACTTTTGGAGGTACTGAGTGCAGGCGTAATCCCTGTTATCATAGTAGATAATTATGTGAAACCTTTCGATGCCTTAATACAATGGCATCTATGTTTGTTGCAATTTCCTTCTGGGGAGATGCACCGGATCGTTCCCACTCTTAGGTCTATGAATAAGGAGGACGTAGAGAGAAGACAAGTAAGTTGCTTGCATATTTATGAGAGTTACTTTGCATCCAATGAGCTTCTCTTGGAAAGTTCCATTAGAGCCCTCAAAGTCAGATTTATGGGAGCCTTCTCTGCATTTTAATTGGATTACAATCCTTACATTTTGTGTAAAAGTCGGGTCCCATGGCCGATTGGTCTTCGTGGACGATAAAATCAATTCAATTCAATATAATCATTGAGTTCTATTTGTAAATAAGACAACGATGACATTTCTAGAACGTGTATATAGATGCCATATTTATATTTGAATATAAGACACAATAGACTTGAATTTAACATGACCACATTCAGGAGAGTATGTATAGATGTAAAATTTCTAATGTTGATATATCATGGAGTCATAAACAATTGTAGGAAGTATTGGATTTGTATCATGCCATTGTATTCTCGTGAAGTATCAAAGTCTTTGTTTGTGACCATTCAATGCACCAACATATTATAACATATTGGTCCTTTGTAAAACATGGTCCAAGTGTTATCAGGCACTACATCGTCGAAGATTCGTTGGATCAGTTGAAAATGTTTATCTTGAATAATGGAATCAAACCAACGATGGAAGATGATATAAATTATTTCCATATACAATCACACCAAAAATTATGCCCATGTGCATTTGAATCGACACCAACAATCACACAATATGCATTTGATCCTTCCTATCTAGCTATTGTGGAGCCTGAAATGAGGTCTTGTAATGGTTTTTCTATTATGAAAATCATGCCTAGAAAAAAAAATGATGCCCACATCCTCCTCAAAATGCCCGCGAGGAAAAGCTAAAAATCCCCTTTTTTCTTATAAGAAATGGGAAATGAAAATGCTTTTAATATATGGGTATCTGCCAAATCCCTCCTTTGTGATTTTGTAAAGTTATATCCTCTTATATTTTTTGGCCAATCCCCCATTTATGATTTTGTAAACAAATATCCTCTAGTTTGGAAAAGTATTCATTTGTACCCCATTTCCCTAAGGAATGTTCATAATCCAATGAATGTTCGTCCCCATTAAGTTTGCACAATTTGTTTCATATTGCGGGAGGGCGAACTATACATTCAAGGAACAAGAGGAGATGCAGTCGATGCGCTGGGTCAATAACCAGATTACTATTTTGATTCAAAAAATATATCAGTATGACTCAGTGGCAGATGAGATTATCAAACACATTACTATATATCAGATGATAGGGAACACGATACTTTGTTCGTGCAACACTGCTTCATGAAGCACCACAAATATCTGGAGCAGAAAGGAAGGGTGTTAAAGAGACGTTATGTGTTTTCAGATGGTGCAGCATCTCAATTCAAGGCTTCTAGACCATTTTACTTTGTGGCTAAGTACACAAACGACAATGAAGTCTATATGATGTGGAATTTTTTTGGTTCTAACCATGGGAAAGGTGAACACGATGGCAAGGCTGTTGAGTTGAAGAGATGGTTAAGACAACTGCAATTGAAATACAGCAACATAAAATTGGATAATGCTCATGGTGGTAGAAGTTGCTGAAAAGATGTTTATTTGTGGAACATCCGAGTGGATGAACACATCTGAAATCAGCAAGAGGAAAAATATAAAAAGGTTCTTTTGGGAAGTCAAGGTGGAGGATATAGATAGAAAGAAAGCATGGGGTGCAGAAAGGATTTTGAACACTAGGCAAATCCATTGTGTACATGCATTGAATTCTGAATCTCTATTGCAGTTGCACATGAGGGAACTTTCATGCTTCTGCAACTATTGCTTGGATGGCATATGGGACAGTTGTGTGAACAAGCACTATGTTGATGATTGAAAACTTCAAATTATTGTACCATCCTCCAATGTGCATGCTGACATTGAGGAGGACCGTAAAACCATGTTCTCCTCCAATCCCACGATGTTAGCAGAGGCACTTAGAGTTGGTGATAATTTTACTGTCGTTGCTCCGAAAGGGAATGATGAGGGTGCTGAATTTTGGATTCTGAGGTGCGCAAAACCAAAATGGATAGTGGAGAAAGACTTCCAACTCAATGGAGCATGAGTCCATGAAGAGACAATTTAAAGCATTGAAGTAGGTGAATCTATCTCATTTTATTTATTTCTTAATACTTGTGTTCTCATTGCCGATGCTTTATAGAAGGTATGTATTACAAGAAGGGCGCAAGATCAACCATCAGCTATGATCTTTGCAATAAAGACGCCTTAGGCATAGTATTATGTGCAATCAGACTTCACGTGCCACCAACTAAACGTAAAAACAGGACTGTATATAGGCTGGATCCTTTAGATGAGGAGAAAATTTTACAGAATTTACCCGAAGTTCTTTCTGATGAGGATGAAATGTAAAACCATTCTGTAATTTTCAGAACTCATCTGAAGTTTTGTGCTTCAGATGTGAAAATGAGTTGTCTTGATTTCTTTTGAAGATTTGAATTCTTTTGAACACTTGATGCCGTATTTTATGACAAAGAACATATAATTCAATATGAATTTTCATTTAAATAAATCGAGGTTACAGTAACAATTATGTACATAAGAAAGATATACAGTGATTTGAAAGTACGAGGTGACTCATGCACCTACATACTTCCCAATGCATATGTTTCTCTCAGTTCCAGCTTTTATCTAGATTCACACGTTTCCTTATTGTTTTGTAACTATTTATGTCCTTGGACAATATCGAGTGAAAAAGAAATTCAAAGAAATGAAGGGATGACTCATTCCTTGGAGCATCACGTAGTATTCCATGTATCTGCAAACGTATGTATACAAATCAGATGAATGTATCACCTTAAGAAGAGGAGGATCAATTGATCATTGAACCACTGCATACCAGCTTCCAAAATTTTGATATCGGTGGAGCTAATCACGACCGTTTCAGTTTCACTCAACACCACTTCCAAATGTGTATGTGGCTTTTAGATAGGACAGGACGCCGAAGCTCTATCATCTCTAGTTCTAAATACACACGAGAACATTTGCTCACAATCCATTCAAATATTTTAAATCAAAAGTACAACATATATCATAGAAATTTTTTTACTTATATTGACTTTCAAAGAGTTTTACAAGATTCATTTATGAAAATACTTGTCGAGTATTTTCATGCAGTTGTGCGACTCTTCAGAATCCCACATGTTCCACATTTTCCTTCACATAGGCAGCACACTTTTCTGCGACTTTTAAGTCCTTCGCCCATGGTTTGAGTTGCTCCAAAAGGAAATTGGAATCCAATCTGTCCGGAACAAAACTATTTGAACATATCATGGTGTTCAACTAGTTGGCAGAACCCTTATATCTGCTGTCATCTATCAACAATGCGTTTTTCACTTGGTATTTCTAGTATTTGTGGTACACTTTGGACAGATCCTTAAGGAAAATTGGCTTATTAACCACTTTTAACGTTGTGTTGGTGCAGTCATCCTGATTCCAAATAAAAAGAAATCTGCCCTTATATTCTTGCAACAACTTTCTCACCAACAAGTCAATATTACTCTTAGTCATGCTGGACCACAATGCAATCTCAAATCTTGAAAAACACCATTCTAAGAACTCCTGTAATCTAGGCCTGGAAATTGCTGCCGTTTGAAGGTTCAATTTCTGGAGGGTCAATTCTGGCTCAGTCGATGCAGGGATTCTCTCTTTCAAGTCATAAAACTTGCCTAAAACCACATTAAAATCCAGAACAAGGAGAATTTCAGTTAACTTCTTGGTTTTTCTTGGTTGAGGTTGTATTGCCTTGATGAGCAGCCTTATCTTGTTAGGGATCACGGGGTTTCTTTGTCAACTTCATCACTGCATCTACGTGGCTCATGTTCGCGAACAAAACTTTGTGCAGTGCGTGGATCCCATGAGAATCGTCTCGGGGAATTAATTTTCCCTCCTAAAAGCAGATGCCTTTGGGAATCTCTTAATTGATGGCTTGCAGTCTTATTTATCTCACGAACATAATTGAAATGGGGAAATAAAATACATGTATGTGGCATTGGTACTTACTTGACATTTGCATTGATTCATTATCAAATTTCGTTTTGGATTCTCCCGTTATTGTCAACAACTAGGAGTGGAGCTTTGAAGTATCAAATGGGGTGAATTCTAGGTGCACTTTCGGGGAGGTATCTTGCGGTCTCATAACTATGAGGTGTGGATAATTGTTGGATATCCTTGGTCTCAAATTTACTTAGATTTTGCAAATACTAAGTCGATGGGACATGTGACAACATTAATAAACATTAGTTAAAAGGTACTTACTTGTGTTTTTATTGGTTCTTGTGGTACCACTCAAACACCAAAAGCCAAAAGCCATATCTCCGGACATAATGTAAGGCTGTAGGGGATGCAACAGTTCTAGAGTGTCTATAAAACAAATCCAATATCAATAGAGTCCAAACGAGGTTAGAGATGATAATGTTTACCTCAAATGGGGTGATGAGACATGGAATGTAAATCTTGGTGGCGCATTCTCGCTATCATAGCGGCAACAATTTATCCTCCCATTTTGGAACCGGGTCCACAATATAGACAACAGCGTCACCCCTTCTTAGAGCATCGAGGAAGCATTGGAAGTCTGCGAGGATCTAAAAGGAGTGTCATGGCCACTACGTTGAGAGAAAATCTCAAAATCTTTGCATTCGAGGTTGACTCAAAGAAGTAAGGCTTCACATGCCTTTAGCTCAATATAGATTTTACTAGTTCCTTACTCAATTGATTAGGCCCTAAGCAACTTTGTACCATTTGGCTCTTCATCCTTTAGTTAAACAACCAGAACACCCTCTGGCTTCCCGGATTTGTCGTCATGATTGGACCGCCATCAGTACCAAATCGACTCTCTAATTTCGATCGTTATGGGTGTTTATGCAGCACGTTTACTATAGTATGGGTATTATCGTCATTAACATGTTAATATCGTATGCATACCTCTCATTTAAAATTACTTTTAAATACGTTTTTTGGTATTATAAAATACTTATTAAATACATAAAATACGTACTTCGCATAAAGATATATTAAGTCCTTCCTATAATTTTTTTAGGACTATTATTTCTTGTTTTGCGATTGAAATAGTTTGCAATAACAACTAGTATGAAGAAGCGCAAGTTTTAAATAATGAACCGAGAATATATTAGTCTAGAAAAATTAAGTATTTCTCAAAAGTCTTGATCCAAAATATGTGTATTTAAGAGTTATATCTCCTCATATTCTAATTTTCAATTTTTACCCTGAGACAAATAAATTTAAGTAATTGTTGCTCATTTGTTGCATCCGAAGGTATTAACCATTGTTGGCCATTGTATTTCTTTTTCACGGCATGAATGCACAGGATTCGAAGTATTAAGGAGAAGGTCTACCTCTTGCCATGACAAAACAAGGGAAAAAGATAGTGCATCTCCATCTCCATTCGGATTCGACTAGGGTAAGAAGAAGAGGAGGAAGACGCGAGAGGTTTTGGGTTTTATTTGCAAGAAAATTGTTTTTTACAGGGGGTATAAAACCTTTAACTAAATGGAATGATTAGAGGAGGATATACCAATATACTGATATGGTGATTACGTTGCCAAAAATACCATTGGATTCTTATTTTCTTAGATGGTTTAAAAATGTTGGATGGTTTTTTTTTTAATGAAGGATGATATAATAGGGCAGCGATCTAACCTAGAAAATGGCGAAAGCCTCATTTATTAGGGTATGCGAGGAGATATCCACAGATAGGGACCTTGGTTTTGGAACCAAAGTATGAGCATTCATTTGCATAGTAAGTGCGACCAATATTTACTCCTCTTAATATCGGCTCCCAAGTACAGTTCTATAGCTAGGCGGGTTACTTTCCGATTGTGACTCAAGCGGCCAAGAAGCCGAGGAATACTTGGCTCCCTACAACCGAGTGGACCAAGAACTCTTATGGTGTGATTACTACGTTAGATTGGAAGCTCTACAAATGGGTAGCATTAAGCGTGGTGCATGGCCAGAGGTTATGTAGCTAAAGAGGGATTTGATGGTAGTTAGGGCTACATGAATAAGAAAAGGCGGAAATTTCAATGAGAAGACAACATAACTTTTACAAGGGAAATAACTCAAATGAGCAATATGTCCCTTAAACTCAAATGGATGAGGAAAATATATGCCCGTGCCTAAGGCGAAATCCAGGTACTATCTAGGTTTATATGCAAGCTTACGAGATTTAATTTATAAAATAGAGAGCAAAAACCAAGATCAAATGCTTGGTTTCTCCATAAAGATAAGGTTAAAACAAAGGGTGGATTCTGGGCGACCTAGAATGAAAGGATGTATATCCGGATCTCATCTTTTTGGATATGTTTTGACATCATTAAATGGTAGTATACACTCCAAAATTGAGTATAGAGTGTAAGGATTCTGCAAGGAAAATTTAAATGCTAAGTATGCTTTTGGTCTAATATTTAGATTCAAATTACATTTTTTTTGCTTGTGATAATTGCATTAAGTTCTTTTTCCTATTTAGGCATTATCGATACAAGGGCAAAAGGAGTACAATGCGTGAAGGGCGAAGAGCCAAAACCACCCAATGTACCTTTTGGCCTTGTTGTTTTACCATTATCATGCTAATTCATGCATTGTTTGGGGTGTAGGTGCGCGGGTGGTTTTTACTGTCATTGTTCTCTTTTTCTTCGTTATGTATGGGATTTTGCAATAGGATGGGATGGGACTAGCATTCGTAGCGAATGTTTTGTTTTGTGGCGAATATTATAAATATGTGCTTGATGTATAGGAGGTTTTGTACTAAGCACTTAGGTCTGGGGTGAAAAAAAACAATATGATATGATATACATTATAGTTAAACATATGGTTTGAAGTGCTTAAAAGCGGTGATGTACTTGTTGAGCATAATGAAGTAGAAGTGCTCATATTTTCAAAGACCTAAGCAAGTATTTTTCTGGAAGCCATAACTTCGACATGATATGTGCTTATATTAAATTAAAAGTTCTTGGTTTTTCTTTTTTTTTAAAAAAAGAGGGAAGGTTGTGATAGACTTGTTTTTCGGATGTAATGATAAATATTCTTTGGGTTTATACAAATGGTTCAAGTTTACATTCTAAAAGCTCTTGAATAATGCTTGTTTTCCGGTTTAAGAATCAACAATTAATATGAGGATAGATATTTGGTTTCAAATGAAACATACATAAAAGGACATGTGACTCCATTATAAAGGTTTTTTAAAAGGGGCTATAATACGGATCCTCTAAACTCAAGGTAGGTTGACTCACAAATAAAAGGCGCGTAGGACATGCAAAATGCATGTCACATGCAAAGTAAATGCATGCATGCAAATAAACAAAGTTTTTGGACTTAAAATATATAGTTCGAACATTTGTAATCTAGAATAGTTCTTTTCTAAAATTCGGTGACTTATTGACCACGGGTAAGATGTCCCATCTTTGGCGACTCAATCATTGTATGGTTTGATAAAACTACCAAAGGATTGGCCGGGTGGTGCGAAGGGCTAATGGGTTATTGCCTAGGTTAGCTTCGAGGGGTTTTTTTTTTTTTTTTAACCTACAATTCCATAATTTCCGTGTAATGTCTAAAGTCTCCTAATGTATTTTTTTACTCTATTCTATAATATATAATAACATATTTCTCTAATGTATAATTTTACCAATTCTATTGGTCTAATGTCATTGGACACTTTTTTTTTTTAAAGTATTATATATATATTAATGCAATTAATACGTTAAATGCAGTATTAATAAAACATTAGCTCAATTTGACACATCAACTTATAGGTATAGTAATTATAAAATTTGTGAGGAAGGTATGGGGCGTATGTAAACATAAAATACTGTAATGCGTAAACAACAACGGTGTTATGCTCCATCAACTCCAATCTTTCTATTTGATGCTCGGTTTTCTATCCTTATTATAATTTGCTTGCATCTATCAAACCTAGCCGATGTTGCGACCAACCATTCCTTCACAAGTCTTCCATATACCGCAAAACAAAACACTCCATATATGTGACCTCCTAACATAATAAAGCCCGTCTTGATGGAAGACCACAATCACACACCACACAACACAAGGTACTCTCTACAAAACACGTTGCACACACCACCAACGGGAAATTTTTTTTCCTTAGGTCTTTTTACTTGGGCATCTTGGTCTTTTTCATTTTTCCACTAACACTAATGTATTACTTACAATTTTCCATGGTGTAATACATATACAATATACATACATATTCTTATATGTAGATATTTGTAGAATATAAATTTATATAGCCTACTTTTTTCAAGTATATTCTTTGTGCATGAGATGTCTTAGAGCTTTTTGTTGCATACTTACCTCTAGTTTAGGTTGAAGTTATTTAAGTGCTTTTTTATATATACTTACACCGACTATGATAATGTTTTCTTCATCCTAAAAATCATGTACATGTTTGAAAACACTAAGCGTTTACAAACATATAAATTAAACACTTGCGAAAAAATAATTTAATAAGAAGGCAAATGCATGGTATCGGGGGACTTCCATAGTTTCATTGGCATTGAAGATCATATAGAGTATCCAAAGAAAAAAGGTTGTTTGTGAACCTTCTAAGCTTCTTTATCATATGGCTACACCTCATTAGCTTCATCAAAATCCATGGTTTTCAATACCTTGATCAGTCATCCATGCCACCATTCATCATTATCATTCAGATTGTTTTTGAACATATCCTCGGCTCCTTCTCTACTGCGTGCTAAAATGCGCGAAAAGCATCATGCTAAATTAGCATTCATGCATAGCGCCAAAACTAGTTTTGAAACCATAGTTCTTATATATGTTAAGAACATACCTTGGTATTCTAACCTCCTCAATGATCTCAAAATAAAGACAAACAATGATACATAGTACAAGACAAAGTTAGAAGAATAGTAGGAGATAAGAGTTTGTATGCATACTTTTAATGCCATATCTATTTCCTCCATCGTAACATGTTTATCTTATATACCCACTTTCGAAGAAATTACTAGCAAAGATATCATTTCTAAGCTACTTAAGCCCGAACTACATAATGTACCCATATATACATGGCCAAAAGCTATGCAAAATCATAATCCTAAAAAGTCTTGGCTTATTTATTAGAACCAGGCCTATTTATTGGAACCAAATATGAAAGTATATAATGTCTGGAATAGAATCAAAATGTGGTCAATGGATCATGGCGGTTTCTTTCTTTGATCAAGCAGCTAGTTCTCATCAAAATGCAAACCATCATGAAGAAGTTAGCGCTCATAGCATCAATTTGCAAATAAAAAGCATTGCAAGACATGCCCGTGAAACTCCACACTCTCATCAAATGCACTCTATGCATGACCAGGTCATCAAGTTTCGCACCATGTCGTCATCAAAATGATTATTTGCCATAAGGCACCTGACTGCGATTTTTAGAGATCAATGAAGTGATGCAAAAGCATTGTACCTGATTTTAGAGATCAAGAAAGTGCTTTGCAACTCAATACAACAATGCATCCAATGGGTCTTAGTAGAGAAATCAACTCAATACATGAAATAAGTCTTAGCTTCATTTGCCTTAGTAGCATTTGTATATGTGATTCCCGCTCTTTTCACGACCTTCACATCCTTCCTCCAATCTCAGTGCATAACCCGCTAGAGAAATATTTATAATGGCGGCATAGCCGGTAGATGGGATAAACAAATTGCTTAGGAATCTTTTGCCTTTTGGCGGCCGATTTGAATGTGACGAAGCTATGGCTATGGTTTGTGCTTACAAATTTGGACTTCACATTAAGCACAAACTCCTGCATTTATGGGGTGGATCAAAGCATGGGCAAAAATCAGGTTAAGCATCTACGCCTAGAACAAAACCAAAATGTGTGTACGAATGTGGCAAAATCAAGAAGTGTCTATGAATGTGGTATATGGAGCTTATTCTACATCGGTTGGGGCAAAAAACACAAGTTTAATCTTATAGCTTTAAGACATTCCGATTTCTTCAAATTAATGGTACTCAAAAAATGCAAAATCGACCCTAACAAATGCAAGCTTTCATCCTCAAACGTATTGATAAAAACTCACCGAAGAAAACGCGAATCAAAGCATCAAACCTCGACCTCCGATGCGACGCAATCGTGATGCGTCTCCTTTATTTCGACCTTGTGTTTTCGTTAGCCCTCCATTTATTACGTTTTCTTTTAGGTCTTGTGTCTTTTTTATTAAGTTTGGAATGGCAAGTAAAATGTCGGAAGTAACAAGCACCAAATAGTGAATCATTACATGTATGTGCAACAAAAACTGCATACTATCAAATCAAAAAGCAATTATTAAATGCAGATAAAGAGCATTTTCACCATTTCGAATGCAAAATTCGGTACCTTGTTAAAAATTTATCGAATCACGAAGCTAGAAGCTTGATAAAAAATTATCAAGCAAGGCGAGTAATGAGAAACTAGGATCAGAGGGCCATGTCTTAAGAATGCTAAATAGCAAACACCGGTCGTGCCCACCCATCATTCCGATAAAAAGGAAAAAGGGAGGATTTTTTCCATAAAACACTGGAAAAGGCTGGTCGAGAGAAACTATGATCAATGGCATGCAAACTATGCGGTCTACACATAAAAAAATGATCCCAGAACCAACCAAGGAATTTGAAATATCGGGGACTCTCTTCGAGGCTAGCCCGCCACGATAGCCGTCTCCAGTCTTCGACCTCTAGTCTAGACCCCTCTAGACTAGTACCATAAAAGCAATTTTTGCACTTTGCAAGCTTTTTGCATTTTGCAAATCTTTTCTTTCATTTTTTTTCCTCCCTAGCCTAAAGCAAATCCTCGAATGTTGTAGCTTGTGTACCATTTGTTGAAGCTAACCCTTTTTGTTTTTTTCTTTTCATTGTCCTTCCTTCCTACCTATGTGGGTAACCAATCTTTTAAGGTACTGATAGCCAAGAGAGCGATGATACTTGGCGATGCTAACGACACTAGACTAGTCATACACACGGGGTACATGCCTCCAATTAGGTGAGCGCTTTTCTTGAATGGAAATAAAAAAACGAAGAATGCGATTGACAACCCTCCAACTTCATTCTGCATCACAGACCCGGAACAATTGCAAAATAATGTGGCCATAGAAGGAATATGTAAAACCTAATGATGAAAGTAGGCGTTGAAGATATGGATAAAATGACTCTAAAATATGTACATGTTCTTCTCTTTTGCACTTAGAACCAAATAAGGTGAGCCTTTGAGGCTTCAATTTGCATTATTATAGACTACTATTTTTCTTTAGTTATCCATATGGTTGGAAGAATTCATAACGACATTTTTTCTTAGATATAACATCATGTTGCTTAGCTCATATTTGGCTTAAAGTTTCCACACTAATTACATGTTGTTCTAGAATTAAGTTTCAATAAGCCCACTATTGGAGCATGTTTTGAAGTTAATCCATCAACCTAATGTGCCCCTCGGAGACCTATCAGCACCATGGTTTCACTTTGACTATGTAAAATGTATAAGTGGGTGAACAACGATGGCATGTCATGTATATGAGCCCATGTAAGTAGGACCTCTCATACTTTGTTTTACTTATATTGTAACCTTCATGACTAATAGTAGTATTCTTTTTTGCTTTGCTTGTATTGTCGACTTCATGGGACGGGGATCTTTATTAGGTACGTGGGCTTTACACAAACACTAACAATATGCGATATGATGAAGACGTGGAATCTCAAAAAAAAAAAAAAGTTTCAGCAACAACTTGAATAAAGTATTGGCTTCTAAAGGTTTTCCTCTAATATAATTTCATGGTTTTATGGCTGCTGAGGCCTAGGCAAATTGAAATGCTATTTGAGATGTCTTCTTCCATGGTGCTTTACTTTTCAACTATCCCAAAAGACCAAAGTGCCCATGAAAAAGACCCTATATAAATTTACACCCCCACACAACATATAGGTTGCACTATCACCACTATTGGCTGCACAATAACCTACACCACACCGGACACCACACACCACACAACACAAGACACACACAAAAACAACACTTGTGCATGCAATACACAAATATAGGGTGCACTATCACCACTACTCAAGTGACAAAAAACCTACACCACACCATACACCACACAACATAGTACACACTACACACACACTGCGCACACACACCACACAACATTCACCACTATTGGCGGCACAAAACCTACACTACACCACACGCCACACCACGGTACATACCACACAACGGTGCATACACCACACAACATTCACCACTATTGATGGCACAATAACCACCACACCACATCCGCAGTACATACCACACAACATGGTGCATACACCACACAACATATAGGTACGCACTATCACCACTATTAGCGGCATAATAACCTATACCACACCACTGGCTAATCGGGTACACCACACCTCACTTGCTACTATTATCACCCTACCAATGCCACGCACCACAATGTAGCAACACTATTAGCATCATTGGCGGCCACAACACCCCACCTCCCACCTAATTTAAGGCACACACACCACACCACAAATGCTAGCATTATTCTCTCATCACTACACCACAAACAACATGCTAACAACACACCACTCACCGGACCACACACATACCTCATATCATTGTGGCAGCCATTGCCGCGAAATGTCCCACACAAGAACACATAACACATGCATAGATGGCATCATAGAGGCACAACATGACAATACATCCAACATGATGCAAATGGTAGTAGACATACTTGATTCTTGAAGTGGATTTGAGGTTACCTTTTTGTGTTGATAGAAACAATCTAGGTTTTCCTGAGGGTTCTTTCTATTGTAATACAACTAATAATTGAACATACACCTGTGGCATATTTTAGTCTCGAACATTGCTCTGCTTTTTGATTTTGATTGTGAGTTGAGGCCCGATTTGGTTTTCCCTATCATCTTCATCATCCCCGTCACTTTTACTATTTTCTTCCCTGCTCATCATGTTGGATTTGCCTATGCTTTTCTCTTGGGTCTAGAAGAACTAACCTCTGCTTTCTCATTGGGAGTTCTATAATAATCCAAGAAACTCTTCCAATTAAATGGCCTCCCCTTTTATATACAGATAATAAGCCATTGTTGTTCCGGATCCATTCCCCACATGTATGTGGCTTCCTGTAATTCTTTGTAAATTTGCATGAACTTTTTATATTGTTCATTGCCCGTGATTCTTCAACCTCGTACAAAGAAAACATAAGCCTTAATTTTTTAGGTTTGAACAAAACATTTGGGGAAAAATGCGAGCTTGAGGATCATTTGGAACTTTGTCACCCCAAAGCTTCTTTTAGATCTTCATGGGGCACAATCTCTTATTTGAAGAGATTTAATGCGATGTAACCAATTGGCATTCAATTCTGACTCCATTAGGGTTCCAATTCGGAAGAGGCGACAAAAAAAGCGAGAAAAGAGGTGATTATTTCCTAATTGAAAATGAGGGACAATGGCGTAGCATAAAAACAACCATGATGACTAATACTTACGCCCGAAATCTTTGGCTCGGGGTCCCAAGGTCTGTGGTCGGCAAGATAAGTGGCACCCTAGGAACTTTCCTAAGGATCATGGCCTAAGAACAAGAGATGGCGGCTGAAGTGATCAACGGAAGGGTTAATCAAATGAGGAACCCGGATCAAGAACAAGCGTCTGATTGGGCTACCCCTTTGATGCATGCTCAGGAATATGGACCAATGCCACCTCCACCACCGAGGAGGACCAAAGCGAAGCTCCTCAATGAGGCGGGAAGTAGTCCATGTGCACGAGAAGAACAAAAAGAAAAAGAAGAAGTAAAAAGGAGTCCATCTCCTCGGGGCTCGGCCCGATCGGACACTATGGGAAGTGGATCGAAGCAGTTCTAAAAAGTGAGTGGGATACCTCTACAAGGCGGGGACAAGAACCATAGAACATGGGACTATCAAAGAAGGTGGATAGTGCAATGAGTAATGGAAAACCGAAAGTTGGCTTGGAGTTCTCAAGCAAAGATAGGTCCTGGAATGGAGGCGGAAGCTTGGTTAGACCGAGATGGAAGAATTTGGGGAACTCATGGGATGAAAGATAAGGGGCATATAAAAAGGTGGCAACAACAAACCCGATTGGACCAGCCGGGGATTTGGTGGAAAGGATATGCTAAGTCAAATTTCAAAGTTATAAACCATGATGTCATTTATATGTTAATTCTTGTTAGCCATAAGCGAAATCAAGTTGAAACTCAACTTATAAGTTAACAATGGGTTATGATAGTTGATACAACAATATACAATTGGAAGATTGAAACGTTATATAGAAAATGGATAAGAGTACATGAAATTTAAAAAATATCTTTGTACATATATAATATATAATGGAGGAACAAGTAGAGGTTTTATCGCTTCGAGCCCTTCATAGACTTGAAGAAGTTCTTCATGTCCTTTTGATTCGGAGACCTTAAATGCGGCGTTAAGTGCGGGAATGTTTTCGCAATGATCCTCCTTCTAGTGCTCGAGCCATTTGAGGTGGTGGGAGCGGTGGTGCCGTAGCCGTTACTATTGTCATCGGCGCGTCCCTTAGGTGACCCCTAGCGAAGTCGAGGCTATAGAGAGCCACAGATCTTTTGAAGAGAATGACGTGATCCGTGTTCTTCTTTATCTTGGCGTGCTAGCCGAACCCTGAAATTGCGATCAAGAGTGCTACGGCCTCCTCTCCTCATGGGCTGAAGTCCTTGTGGAATACTATCATTTGGCCCTGGCTTATAACTGGAAGATAGTATCGAAGGGCCTTCCCCTTTTAGAATCCCATCGACTGCGACCCTGTGCCCTTCCTTTGAGCCGCTCCACTGTAGATGTCTATTGCTTGGAGGCCTTCATGGTCCCTCCACATAGTGGTTGCACTGTCTAAGTTGATGTTGCTGGACCCCTCCCGCATGCTTCGGGCTCGAACAAATTGGCTAGAGCTTGGGCCTCTCCCTAGTTTGTACAACCTGCTTTGAATTTCTTGAAACTCCTCCTCTCGGAATGGCGGGTATTTGTTGGTGATAACATACGCCTTTATATACTCGTATGTGGCGATGTAGGACATCGTTCAGCCCGGCATAAGAATGGCGGTGCTACCTCCCTTGGGATTTCTTGGTATGAGTGGTGATGAAGTCCCTCTTTGTCCTTCTACAATCAAGCCCAAGAGTCATGATCTGAGCCCTTCTTTTAAGCAGTATGGGAGATGGAGGATGTCATATGCAAGAATGTACTCCTCCCCTTCGGTCACTATCGGAGGTAGTGCTATGATCCCTATAGGCGGTTCATTGGCCCTCCTGATGTCTTTATCATGCCTTGCTATCTGCCTCTCCATCCTTAATGCTAGCCTGCTCTCCTCGTCGTGGTCGTCGTCTTCTTCCTGTTCGTAGTCTTCTTCGATCTGAAGTGCTTCTTCTGATGTGTCGTGGTAGACATACTCCAAGGACTGAATCTCATGAATTTGGCCCTGTTCTACCCCCGTATTGAGGGGTGCAAGGTCTATGGGCTGAATCGAAGGCTCCCCACCTTATTGATGGCTCTGAAGTGCATGAACAAGGATAGAGCCGCTTATGCTGAGACCTACCGATGCCTGTGAGCCTTACAACTCATGTAGTCAGGCATGTTCTTCGTTCTATACCACGGCTCTTGACTCTGGATCCCTCACCTAAGACTTGACTCAATGACTCCAAGGATACCCACCTGCCGTCCCTTGGGGGAAGGCTCACTTTCCAAGGTAAGACTTATTGGTCATACTGGCATATAATGTCTGTGTAATAGGGTGTTCTTGTCAAGGTTGCATGGAGATCAAAGAGATGGTCGAAGACATGGAAGGCCTCCTCTACCGGGAACTCACTAATGTGGTTGGCATTGTTGTACCATTCAACAAAGTTTGTGGGCACCATTGAGCAGAGATTAGGGTAGAAAACAATTGGGAAAGATTGACAAAGAGCTTAAAGATTGCTTAAGAGGGTGAGAGCAAACTTGGTGGAGAAAAATGTCAAATGAGACTCCTTTTTACAGACTAAGGCTATCTAGGTTTCCGTGCCCAAGACTTCTTGTTCGAGTAGATCTATATGTGCTAAGGCTATAGATCTCCAAACTAGGTAATATGAAGTGCAAATCTAAGCAAATCAAATCAAGAAACACTATAAGGCAGTTTACTAGCTAAAATTTGGGCAAGTTTTGGTCAAATCTGTTCAACTCGGGTGTTACTGTGCGAAACACGCCTGCGTTCGCGACGCAGTGTCCCTCGGTGCGGTACGACCCGAATGGGTCAAATTTGACTATCATTTAACATTTTTAGGAGATGTAAGATGCAAAAATGCAAGTTTGGCTTTATTCTAGGCTATTTAGCAACTTATCTCATGTCAATCTGACATGTAAAAAGGGAAAAATGGGTGACTTGGATGTTACTGTGCGAAACGCATCTGCATTCGCGACGCAGGGCTCCTCGGTACGGTAAGACCTGAGTGGTCCAAATTTGATGCAAAAAGTCAATTCTTAAGGAAAAAAATTAAACTGGCATTAGTAACAAGAAAATTTTAATTACAATAGTGAAGATTTTACACCCAATTGATTTATACAAAAAGTATTTTTATAAAAAAAAATATCTTCGTACAATATTACAAGCTCTTAAGGCTTCTCCTTCCGGTCCTTCTAGCCAAATGGAGATTCTTGGGCATCACTGTTACCCCCTTCTCATGGATGGCACACAAGTTGCCTTCCTCGGAAGAGTCGTACTCACGCCTCGCGCTACCTTTTGCAAGGATCGGTCCGTTAGGGGGTGTGACCCTATAGTCGGTCCAAGAACTCTGATAATCTCCTCGAGGAGCCGAATGGGCGCCTTCCAGATCGGGGGCTTAGTGCCTCACGCTAAAGTCCTTAATCTCACGAAACACCCTGCGTGCTTCGAAGTTGGGTCCATGGTGAACCTTCTTCTGAGGCTCGCCGGGGGGTAGTGGTGGCTTTGGCCGATTCTTTGGCTCAAGCCTTAAACGTGACTTCAGACGCGTTTTGTTTTGCAGTACCAATCATTGTATCTCTTCCATCTCCGGAGGTACTCTTGGTATGCCTTCTTCCTTCTCTCAAACTCGTGGTCCTGCTTTAGCATGAACTCGCGTTCTCCCACCTTCTGCTTCTTCACCACCTTGGGTGGCTTGGACCACTTTGGGTAAGGTGGCCGAGTGTCTGAGTCTAAGGTCTCCCCGACGTCTCCTTCTGGCTCATCCTCCTCCCCATTGCGGCCTTCTTCTTCCACCTCTTCCTCCTCGTGCTCCTCCTCGAAGGCTGATCCCCGACGAGATTCTTCAATACGCACGGTCTCCCTAGGCCGATCTTGGACCTCTTCTTCTTCCTCCTTGCCTCTTTTTCCCTCTCCCTCTTTTTCCTCGTCGCTCGATCTTCCGGCCATTCTGCTACCTTCTCCTTCCCCTTCTTTTTGTTGGGGCCGACTTCTTCTTGCCACTGCTCCTCCTCCTGCTGGTCATCCCCCTGCAGCTGCTCCTCCTCCTGGCTCGGCGAAGGCATGCCGAGCTCCACCGTCTAGTCCGTCCCCTGGGTGGCCTCCGACGAGCTGCTGGGCGCCCGCTCATGGGAGGTGTGAAATGTTTCATCCATGGAGCTGGACGACTCATTCCGCTCCTCCTCCCTCCCGGGCCTGAGGTGCTCCGGGATCTTCTTACCTCCTCTGGCTGCCGCCTCCGCCATCGAAGGTCTCTGCCTGGGACTCCTGTATTTCCGAGTTGTGCATTTGGTTCGTGCCATATCTTACGGTTAAGGAAATGGATTAGCTTAAGCTGAAAATCAAGAAAGAGAGGTTTGGGGTGAGTTAGCGAGTGTGGGACTGTAAAATTATATTTAAAAACGAAAAGATGCTCTTAGGACTGGGAATATTCCCTTACCATTAATAGCCCTATTAATTTGCCCTCCCTACTAAATATACCTATTATATATATAGTTATTACTTTATTACCTAGCCAGAAATATGGTCAGTGCTAGTTCTTGGTCAACCAAGAACATGGCTCTGATACCATTGTGACGCTCTCTACTACATATACGATGCCAGTCATACATCTCATAGGAAATCCCCCATCCAGCCCTCTGGTCGCATGGGCCCTCCATCTATCCCGCAATCAAGATACTCCTAGTACGGGAAGGGGACACGGAGGTGCCTTGACACCCTTTGCCTATGGGCTCCTATACAGCGGAAGCATAACATAATGTCAGCACTAACAATACCAATACATCTAACTACCTCGAAGGGTAGCACATCCATACATCCATAGATCCAACAAAGACATCAGCATGCCATAAAACATGGGAGCTCCTACCCAGGCTCAGGCTCGTAAGGAGGTAGACTGACGACTGGGCTACAAGATAGAGCAGACCGAGATATAAAAATGGCGGGCTGGCTATAGACAATGGCTCGGGTTGACCACTCCATCCGCCCCTCCTGTGCATACTTTGCAGACTGGCTAGATTGGGCTCTGGCATGACTATAACCTACCGGAACATAGTCTCATGGTATCACCCATCGAGACTACTCCAAGTTGTATCTTTTTGGTCTAATGAGGTAGGAAGAGTTCCATGTTCCCTTCCCGAGGTCTAGTGGTTCCATGGGCGGCTAGAGAATCGTGGCGACACACGATTCATCCCTGACTGAACTCCCAAAAATAAGAGCCAGGCCAGCACATGCAACTCCTGAGGATCAGGGCGACATCATTGACCCAGGAAGTGTCAGATCCATACCCGGCCCACATGAAGTGACCGACTATAGACCTAGCCCACAATGGGTCCCCAGTAGTTGCGCTCAACAGGGACCCCCATCCACTTTGCCACTAGCCTCATTGTGTAGTGCTAAGTCACTCCATAACCCCCGTAGCTAGATGGGTTCCTATGCACAGACCACATAATAATAGGAACTAAGGGTCTAAACTAGAAGCATTATCTAGATAATAGCCACTAGGTCTCTACCCCCCTTCTCAATACATAAGAGGTGAAAACATAGATCAACCAACATCATACATCAACATAATATGATCAATAATGAAGATATATCTAATCCTAATCACATGCATCTAACTTACACTTAGGGTTCATTGATTAGGGTTCCAAACCTAGACTAAGGGTTCTAGGAAGGCTCTACTAATAAGATAAGATACTAGTTCATCTGGAATCCTAGGTTCCAGATGATCTACCTATGAAGCTACAAGGAATACCTGCTCCAGACGAATTCCTCCAACTCCTGAGGTCTCCATGACTTGACGATGAGTCGAGTGATTCCTCCTCCTTTTGATGGGCGCATTGCCTTAGGGCTGTCGATTTGAGCTATGCCGCAACAAACGGTGTTCGGAACGGAGTTCTGAGCGAAGAACAGGTCACAAGGTAGGTGGAGCCAAAAAGTGGCCTAGGGTTAGGGTTAGGATATTTATAGGTTAGGGTTCCATGCCACTGCCACGTGGCTCCAATGGGATGCTTCCATGTGGCGGGTGCCCAATAGGTTGAGGTCTTGTGGAAATGGCCTTAAGCCTAAGGTTGGCTAAGTTATATAAATAAATTAGCTATCTCCCTTTTTCCACTTACTATGGTGTACAAGGCTATAATGATAGGCTTGTACGGTGATGAGGCCTACAATTATGGCATATATTTCTGGGGAACATCACAGATAGGACTCGTCAGAGGAGTCTGAACTGTTGGGCTCGTCACCCTCACTATATTTTGGTCCAATGGGAGGTGCTCGCCCATAGGGATCTTCTTGAAATGGCTTCTAAGGTGGTAATTTCCACTTACGCCATGCTTGGGCATGGTATGGGGCTTCTAATCTTCCTAGTCGAAATGCTTGCTCACCCCCACTCATAGCTTCGGGATCTTCTTTGCGCCATATCTTTTGGGGCTTCTAATCTTCCGAGAAAAACTGAAAATTACTTTAGGCTAGAGATCTTCTTAGGGCCTAAGAAAGTAGGTTTAGGGCGAATTAGGAAGATGAGGCTAAATTAGTGTTTAAAAAGGAAAAAATGCTTGCACATGCAAAGGAATATTCCATTTCCATTAGTACCATTTTTAATGAGTCACTGTTATTAATAGTGATCCCCTTATAGTTTTTTGAATTTTTAAATTTCTAATGGTTCTTGGATGTTTAATTATGAATTTGCACCATATTTCACCAATTTCTCCGATTTGGACGATTCTTCGACCCTTTCTATGTGGAATTTGGTGTTAATGATAATTTTCACTCCAGTTTTACTAAATCTTCATTTGACTTCATTTTCTCTTGAGTCTATAACCTAGCCTAATTCTATGACCCTACTACTTGGGAAAAAAAAATCTCCCACTATCGAGGTTCAAAGTTGGAATTTTTACCTTACTAGGCCAGTTAATCTACCAAATTAGGGTTATGGCCAGTGCTAGCCCTTGATCAACCAAGAATATTGCTCTGATACCATTGTGACACTCCCCACAAAGTATATGACGCTCCGCTGTATACTCTATAGGAAATACCCATCCAACATCATCTATATGGGTCCTCCGTCTTTCCCATTCTTGGGATGGCCAAGACGCGGGTAGGGAGACATGAAGGTGGCTTGTGTGCCTGTCCCTTATGGACTCCTATAACAGCAAAAGCATACTACAACATCAAGACTAGCAAAACAATACAACATAATCAACTACCACGAAGGGTAGCACATCCATCCATCATAGACATCAACACATCGTAAAACGTACAAGCTCCTATCCAGGCTCAGATGCATAGGGAGAGTAGACTGACGACTGGGTCTCAAGGTAGAGCAGACCGAGATATAGCAGTGGCAGGACTGGCTACAGACAATGGTTAGGGTTGACCACTCCATCGGCCCCTCCTGTGCATACTTTGCAGATGGGCTAGACCAAGCTCTGAGGTGACTGTAACCTGCCAGATATGCGACCTCAAGGTATCACCGTATGAGGCTAATCCGGGTTACATCTCCCCGGTTTGATGAGATAGAAAGAGAGGAACCTCCTTCTCGGAGCATCGATAGGCGGCTAGAGAACGTGGTGACACACGTTCGTCCCCAACTGTACTTTCCGAAACAGGAGCTAGGCCAAACTCTACAACTCTTGAGGATCAGGGCGACACTATTGATCCAGGAAGTGTCGGACCCATACCCAACCCTCACGAAGTGACCGGTTATATGCGTAGCTCGTACCGGGTCCCCAATAATCGCGCTCAACACAGACCCTCTCTATCTTGTCAATGACCCCGTGTTATATAGTGCTCAGTCACTCCATAACTTACATAGCCTGGTGGGCTCTATGCACAAACCACATATAATAGGAACTAAAGGGTCTAAACTAGAAGCATCATCTAAACAAGGCTACTAGGTCTCTACCCCCCTTTCCAACACAAGAGGTGCAAACATGATCAACCAACATCATATATCTACATAACATGATAAATAATGAGAATAACATCTAATCATAATCGCATACATCTAACTTACAGTTAGGGTTCATTGATTAGGGTTTAAGATCCGAACTAAGGGTTTTAGACGGGTTCTACTGGAGTCCTAGTTCATCTGGAGTCCTAACTTCCAGATGATCTACCTAGGAAATACTCCAAATACCTACTCCGAAAAAATTTCCATCCGCTCCTGGTGTCTCCATATCTTGCAAGCGATTCGAGGTAGCTCCCACTCCTTCTGACAACAGTCCTGGGGTTGTTGATCTGTACTATGCTGCAACAAAAGGTTTTTGAAACGGAGTTTCGGGCGAATTAGGATTCCAAGACAGTAGGAGCAAGAAAGTGGCTTAGGGTTAGAGTTTGGAAATAAGTATGTTAGGGTTGCCATGTCATGCTAGGGTGTGACCGTGTGGCGGGTTGCCCAATAGGATGGGGCCATGTGGAAATGGTTCCATCCTAAGGTTGGCAAAGTTATGTAATATAACTTGGCCATGCTTCCCTACTCCACTTGAGGTGTACAAGGCTACCATAGTAGGCTTGTATGGTGATGTGGCCTTAAAATATGCTTATTTATCCCTTATATTTTAGTGGAACATCACCACATAGATGTGGGCCCTCATGCAGGCGGGATTCAGGCCCCGGCACTCAACCATTGATCACATTTCCATGGTGCAGACTCTGGTCAAAGATTGCATAAACCATCAGCAAAACCTGCTTTGTTGCTTCATTGACTCCGCCAATGCCTTTGACATTGTGTGTCGAGAGAAGTTATGGGCAAGATTGCGACATCTGGAGGTCCCTCCGGACCTGCAGAATGCAGTGCACAAGTATGAAATATTCTCAGGGTGGTTGCAGTCGACAGGCCGACCATTCGATAGCAATATCGATGTCTGCCAGGGATGCCCTCTCTCTCTGACACTGTTTGGGCTTGCTGACGATGGGGGCGGCGAAGCTCAACCTTTGCACCAAATCTCCAGGCAGCTAATATATGCTGATGATGTGGACCTCCTTGCCTGCACCTCAACAAATATGCAGCGCCATCTCGATGTTCTGAACATATTCTGCCATGCGAGTAACATGCGTGCCAACCTGGCAAAGACTAAGGAGGTCCCCATATCATTCTTGCATAAGCCAAGGGCTCCCTCCTTTAGTTATCGGGGCAAAATATGAAAGTGGCACCCACCTACAAAATTTTGGGAGAGGAGCTTCCTTCTTCTATGCACTGGGACACATCCATCCGGCTACGAACGACAACAGGCTGGATGGCACAGTATGCAATGCACAACAATAGCCACAGAGTGTCGCTATATGATTGGCCCATCAGTCGCACCTGTTCAAGGTCCTATTGGAGCCCATCCTTTTATATGGAGTCGAAGTTTGGGGTCCAGTGTTGTCCATCCCTCGCTACCTGTAATGACTTGGAGCAGGTGCAAAAAGCCTTCTTAGCATGGGCACTGGGGTTGAACTGCACGGTCCCACATCAAATTCTATTGCATGCGGTTTCTTCCCTCTTTAGAGGGTGGCCCTTGATCACCAAATCGTCTCTTTCAAAAGGTGGTCAATATGGGATGCTAATCTCCCTAACTTGGTTTATACCGTGGTAATGGAGCCGCAGTGCCTAAAGGCCCGCTTTGGAGGAAAAAGAGAGCTCAATGACTAGCCAGATAGAATGTGGAGGAGTACAACATACAGATGCAAACAGAAGTAGCTCGCTATAGCTTAAAGCAATGGGATGCCAGCACCCTTGAGCAGGTCAAGACATCATATTACCAGCGCCACATAAACCCCATATTGAAATGGGGCCCGCAACGCTACCTGCATACCCATTTGCATATGAAAAGACATATACTTGTTGTCTCGATTCACGTAGGTGCACATGTCTCCGAATTGAGATAAGCAGATGGATTGGGGAGCCACGAGCTAGGACAGGATTTGTCAATACTGCCAAGTAGGAGCTATGGAGGATTATGCTGCGTTGGTCAGGCCCAACCAGCCAATTACATGTGATATTGAGCACGGCTTCAGTACAGATGCTAGGATCATACTTTTAGGAGGTCATGGCTATGGGGGATCAACTATGTCCTCGGACACTCACCTGATATACATATATATTTTATGATGTATATTTATACAGTTTGACAACATTCTTATTAATGCCAGGATTTTTCCCTCGAAAACCCTTCGGGGCAGTGTTTTTTTTATTCAGGACAGTAATAAGTCTGTTGTGCTCCTTCGTTCCCGTAGGCTGATTGGTCTCCATGGACGATAAAAACCATTCTATTATATTCTATTCTATTCTATTCTATTCTATTCTATTCTATTCTATTCTATTCTATTCTATTCTATTCTATTCTATTCTATTCTATTCCATTCTATCTAACGCTTTCCTCTCTCTTAAGAAATTGGAGACTGATTGGTCTCCATGGACGATAAAAACCATTCTATTCTATTCTATTCTATTCCAATCTATTCTATTATATTCTATTCCATTCTATTCTATTTACTTCCAGAAGGTGGTGGCTATGGATGAAGCCCGGCTGCCCAACCTTGCTTTGGCAGTGGCGATGGGCCCGCAGCGACTCAAAGCCTGCTGGAAAGACAAGCAAGCCCAGTGGTTCTCCTATGGAATGTGCAAAGCACGCAGTGATGTGGACCCGGTGCATACACCGAAGGAACCTGGGCCGCCTTGAAGCAAAGATTTCTGATGCTTGCTTCATGGCCAAGCTTTGGGATGCAGAGGCCCCTGTCCACATGTCAAGGTGGCAAATTATCGACAAGCAGTTAATCCCATGCTCACGAGGGGCCCACACCACTCACCCTGCGCACCCATCTACCCATGAAAAAGCTGCCAGGTGATTGCTTCCATTCGCAGACAAAGTGCACACCACCTCCGCATTGAGACGGGGAGATGGATTCGGAGCCGCGTGAGGACAGAGTCCGGCCACGCCGCCACCAGTGGCGCCATTGAGGATGAAAGTCACGCCTCCGTGCCTCAGCCATGACGAGCATATCCCGGCTCAGATGTTTCTGCTAGTTGTGCCCCATCAAAGGCCTTGCATGAGCCACTGGGCACGACCTCTGTAGGCTTGTTGGGATCGTGACTCGGAGGTAATGGATACGCTGGACTCGCTTATGCCCCCCGTCCGACATTAACCTCATTTGCATTTGTGATTATGTATATAATCAGGCAAGATGTCAAAGATCCTTATTGCTACTAAGGTTTTTCCCCCGAAAACCCTTCGGGGCGGGGGTTTTTTAATCCTGGTAGTAATACGCCTGCTGCTCTCTCTTTGTACTTGGGTCCCATAGGCCAGTTGGTCTCCGTGGACGATAAAATCATATTCTATTCTATTCTATTCTCTTAAGAAATTGGAGATGAAATTGTATTTTGACTTACTTTTTTCAAAAAGGAAAGAGAGACAAAAATAAAGCCTATCAAGAATCAAATATGACAACCAGATCGACAAGAAATATGCTATAAGATTTGCTACTACAACTAAAGTTGTATATAAGTTTTTCTTCCCCCCTTTTTTGTGTGTGTCTTTTGTGGAAGATAAGAACTTTTTGTATTGATTAGATTGGAAGAATTACAATACAAAGATCCCTCATGGACCAGATATGATTTAAGTATAGAGGATCCCATACGGATTTAAATTATTTTCTGCAGTTATAGTACTCATAAGTCTCTTTCAACTACTAATGCTACAGTATCAACATCATCTCAATTAAATAGAACACGACCAGAGTCACATTCCCATTTTCCATAAACTGCATACAATCTTGAATGCTCTAAGAAACCTCTTGCAAAATTAGAAATGAAGAGAAAAAATATAAAGAGTAACCTAAACAATTTCCTGCAATGTTAAGAAAAAGGCAATATGCTTCAAACTATGATCAAATTCTGCAACTTTACTATCAAATATGAGATTAAAAGGAGTTGCAGCATTGTCATTGTGTGCCATTCAACCAACCTACAATAAACTAGACACACAACTAGCCACCAAAACTCCCCTCTAAAGTTTGACATGATATCTAGTCTTGATATAGAAGCATCTTCCTGGATACAAACAAATCCCTAGTCGGCAATCTCAAATAATTTGACATCCTGTTTTAAAACTATAGAATTATAAATCAAGAACTTCTCTAGCTCCTTTCAAGAAAATATCCGTAAACTTTTCTGCTAGCAAGAAAGAGCAAGAGGAGGGGAAAAAATCATTTGATGAGAAGATCTAACTAGAAAGACTACCTAAAAACAAAGATCCATGCTTTCTTTCTCATTCCTGCTTCACTTCTGTTCCACCTTATAGCTCTGTGCCCGTTTGATGGTTGCTAATAACTCACTAGAACTCAACCCCAGAACTATACAAGGAAACCATCTGAAATACCTAGCAAAGACACTTTAGAACATATGTAGCTTCACATTTGAAAAGCAGGTAGTTCTTAGATTAGACCTTAAACAACAAGATGTTCCTCATTTTTGCGGTTTAATATTTGTCATTGCACATGAATGTCCATGCATGTTTTTCTTAATTCTTTCCTTCGTTTATTGGTGGAGAGGTAGATATGGCTATGGCTTAATACAAGGATCTAGATCACCAGTTTTAACTTCTGGCAACTAGAACTTTAGGTAAGAATGAAATAGATAGCTAAACCTTGATATCTTAGTCAACCTATTTGTGTACAAATGTTTATGGAAAAGTAGCATAATATTTGTTGCTCAGTATGATTGCTAGTATGTTGCAGATCTATTTGATATGTATAACTTGGTTAACAGTACTTCTGCAGGTCGAAGTTTAAAGTTCCAGTAATGATGGAGCTTTAAGTTATTCAAACGAGTGAGCATGGCGGGTTGATTTTGGATTGATGAGCACAAATATTGTTATCCTCTGTAGAATTCAGGTACCTTATTGGGACTTTATTTGCTATAGCTACAAACTCATGTGAAAGCAAAAGGTGTTCCCATTGTGTACAATTTTGGTTGCAGCTTTATTGCATGGCTTGAGTCTAGAAGAAAGATGGATTACATACCCTCCAATATAATTAACATCCCAGTGAGGTTGTAAGAATTCTTATCTCCACATATTGTAATGTATTATTGTATGAGTTTGTGAGTCACAATGGCACACATCATCCATGCTCTGAAATTCATTCTTTCCAATAATGAACTTGCTACTTGTATTAAAGTGATTGATTTTGCGTTGAGATTATGATATTATTAAATTTGCAGGCGCAAGTTGGAAAAGCATTGCAGAATGCGCAATAGAACAATTGCAGAGGGTGCATTGAGTGCAGAATTTGGCATGCACTTTGTTCTTCTGCATATTATGATCCTATCGATTCCAACATGGCTATTGTAAGATACTATGTAGGCAAATGCATCTCCTTTCCTCAAGGGGTTGCTAGCTGCTTGGGAGACTGTGCGCACTTTGTTTCAGTTCCATCCAATGGCCCACACAGATCCTACAACCAGTTGTTGGTGGATCCCTTTGGGTGACGGCCAGGCAGATTGTCCTCTGGTCTCTTCTGTCCATCCATTGATGCAACGTCGGTGGCGAGCAGCAGGTGTGCTCATGGTATCTGCATGGTATAATGAGACAAGATTGTTGACGTGGAATGAGTTCGAATTGAGGTTCCTTCTCCTTCGGTGGGACCGGGCCATTTGGGAAAAAATAGCTGCTACACTTCCACCACACCCACAAGACGTGGCTCCCCAGCTCTGGGTGGTTCATGGCAGTGTTAAGGAGGAGCACTTGGTGCACTCGATGTATGTGGTCCTGCTTCAACCTGGGGTGTTGCCTCCATCGCCAAAGTGGCCTTTAGTTATCCCCGAGCCTCATCGTAAAGCAGTCTGGCGATGGGTATGGGATAAATTGCTTCATCCTAAGCTATCAATTTTATAGTGGCAGATCACTCATAGATGCGCATCTGCAAACACCGTTGTTCATCGATTTCGCCCGTAAGTCTCGCGTGATCCGCCCTCTTTGCACACGAGGATGAGACAATTGCGAGATCGCTTTTTCTTGTGTCACCATGTTCGACTTGCTTGGCGGTGGCTTTTGAGTCTTTTCCATTGTGACTTGAATAGTCAATGTGTCCTATTGTCGGGCCTATCCTAGTTCTTGGGACAAGTTGGCAAAGAGGGCTTTCCACTTAGCATCCGCTTGGATCATCTCGTCCATCCTGGAAGAGACTAAATCTCTTCATCTTCAAGGGACAGCCTCTTTTTCGACACGCAAGTGCTTAGCGATGCCCTGTGGTCGCATTGTGAAGGCGTACAAGTGTTCTTTCTTAAAGGATGATATCAAAAGTGTCATTTGGGAGCAATATCTTCAGATTCACACCTACTCATAGCAAATACTTGTGCTCATGGTGATCTGTGTTCTCTGCTTTTCTATGTTATGTATGTGGTGGGTAGTGTTGCTCTAGTGGATATCTTCTCCACTGGGTTTTGAGTCCCCCATGTACTCTTTGTATTCTTTTAAGTAATAAAGGTCCACGTTCATCCAAAAAAAAAAAAAAAAAAAGTGAGTCCAATTAACATCAAGAGCATATACCAAGCCCATATGCCTACATATGTTTGGTATTACATCAAAAGCTCATATAGTCACACCTTATACCTCGGACACACATTTGCTAGAATTGACTATGCACTGAATCTGCTATCCTCCACAAAACCTGAAACCATCACAAGCAATAACTAGTACCCTAAACTCTATGCAATCCATACCAGCCTAGCTATATACTCCATCATCTATCCATTCTATTTCACACATGCTATGTTTCTCTCTACCCATTCCGGACATCCACAATTAATATCCAGCCTCCCTAATCCTTAAACCGTCCGCACTTGGCATTTCAGTACATCTATGGACACGATTAGGTTTACATCTCTTTAATTCCACCTACAAATTTTATTATGTCTACCCGTTCCACATGGCATTACTCATGAGTAATGCCCGGCATTGCCTGTCACACATTCCTAGTAGCTATTGATATATATCAAGGCCTCTCTTTAAATCCTCCAAACTTTCTTCCTTCTTTTTCTTGTCCAACCATCTCCATTACTAAGTGATAGATGCCTGGCATTAACAATTGTGTATTATTATAGATTTTTTTTTTTTTTTTTTTTTTTTCATTTGCCTTGATATCTCTGACATGACATAGTCAAATATGTTCATTCCTACAAATTGAGCAAGGCCCCCAAATGTTTATATTCTCTCTCCTTTTTTTTTCTTCTCTCCCGATGTAGTGGACCAATAGCAGAGTTGTTCCCATCTATAAGGCAGGTGACCCGCACTGCCCAGCCAATTACCGAACAATCATGGTCAGTTCGGTGTTTGCAAAACCGCTTGCCGGGATTCTCGAAAGGCCGACGGGCCGGGCGAGGAGGCAGCCGAGATGCGGCTCGCACTCAGTGTGATTCGCACTCGACACTCAACCATTGACCACATCTTGACGCTATGTAATTCGGTTGAAGACAAAGAAGAACTGCCGCCGATCTATATTGTTGCTTCGCGGATTTTGGCGGCGCTTGGACAATCGCGGCCTCGAAAACTATGGGCAAGATTGCGGCTAGCTTGAGGGTTCCTCGAGATTTGCGTAATGCAAGTATGTGCTATATGAAAGATGCTCGGGTTAGTTAGTTGGCAAGCCAAACCATTTGATAGTAGTATCTGGGGTTCGCCGTGGATGCCCTCTCCCCCAACATTGTTTGGGCTTTACATTGATCAATTGGAGAGTCGGGTTTGCCGATAATGCTTATGGAGCTCACCTTTCTACGATTATCGTGCAGATTAATATATGCTGATGATGTAGACCTCCTAGCTTACACAATAACAGACATGCAACGACATCTCGATGCCCTGGACACATTCTGCCAAGCAACTGATATGCGTGTCAACCTGGCCAAGACTAATGTGGTTTTCATATCATCTTTACGTCAGCCGAGGATTCCCTCCTTCAATTACCGAGGGCAGAATGTAGAAGTAGCATCCACATACAAATATTTGGGAGTGGAGTTTCCTTCTACTATGCACTGGGACACATCCATATGGCTACGAGTGATGGCGGGCTGGAAGGCACTATATGCAATTCAAAACAATAGTCATAGAGCGGAGTTGTATGATTGGGCCCATCAGTCATACCTATTCAAGGTCTTAGTGGAGCCTGTCCTTTCATACGAGGTTGAAGTATGGGGCCCAGTAATACCCCTCGCTACTTGGAATGACTTGGAGCAGGTGCAGAAAGCCTTCTTGGTACGAGCACTAGGGGTGAAGTCCACAGTCCCATATCAAATTCCAACAAGCAAAAGACAGGGATTCTTGCCTCTTCTTGAGGGCGGCCCTTGATTGCCACATTGTCTATTTTAAGATGGTCAATATGGACGATGCTCGCCTCCCTAAACTAGCTTATATCATGGCAATGGGGCCGTGGGCGGGCCTCAAGGCCCGCTGAGGGAAAAGAGAGCTCAATGGTTGGCTAGATGGAATGTGCAAGAGCACAGCGCATACATGTGCAAACAGAGGCGATCGCCATAGCTTGAGGCAATATCTTGACGCTTGCTTCCTCGCCAGCTTTGGGATGCCGCGTGCCCTTGAACAGTCAAGACAATACACTACCGCCATATAAATCCCACATTGGAACGAGGCCCACAATGCTACTCGCGATACCCACTTGCCCATGAAAAGGCATGCACTCATTGCCTCCATTCGCGACAGGGGCATATCATCTTCGATTTGAGACGCAGATGGATTGGTGAGCCACGCCAGATGTGCTGGCTAATACCGCCAAATGGGAGTCATTGAGGATGAATCTCATACCCTTCAAAGTTGCCCAAAGATATGATCAAACCGGATGCGCTTATGCCGAAGTTGGTCAGCCCCGCCACCGCTACATGTGACATTGAGCACGGCATCCGTACGAGTGCTGGGATCATACCTTCAGGAGGTTATGGACATACGAGATCAACTATGTCCTCAGGCATACACTTGACATGTATATATATATTTATTTCATGATGATGTATACTTGTACAGTTTGACAACATTCTTATTACTGTCACGGTTTTTCCTTTGAAAACCCTTCGGGGCAGGGGTTTTTTAACCCGGACAGTAATAAGTTTGCTGCGCTCCTTTTGGGTCCCATAGGCCGATTGGTCTCAGTGGACAGTAAAAAATCATTTTTATTCTTATTCTTATTCTCTCTTATGCTCTAGTGGACTTAGTAGATCTTCAAGAATATATATTATTTACCTTCAATTATCATTGGAATAAGGCTAATGGACTTCTCTTTTTGTCTGACTTGTTGTGTTCATTGTTCGGATTATCATCTTCGTCTTGCTCGACTATTGTTTATTGTTTTTCGTTAGCTTCTAGTATCAGTTTAGTCATCGATACAACTAGCGTAATTGTGCAGTTATAAAATTGCCCTTAGCCTTCATATCAGCTGCAACAATATTTCACTTTGATATATTAAATGTACTGAGTGCTAATAAATACTTTTGACATAGAAAATGAAATAAGTCAATAAAATTCAAGAAGAAAGATTCTCATGGTAAAAAATATATTGCTTTACTACTTAAAGAAAAGGGTGGAGAGTACTTCATGAACCTCTGCTTGGGTTTTTTAAATTTTTACATGCTATGTATATGTCAATAAGAAATATGATAGAAGCATTTTTATATCCATTAAAAACCAACTAATTTGCATGATGCAATGGCATTTGACTTTGATTTTTATGGTCGGTAGAGACTTGTGAAGAGATTAAAAAACACTTCATGCAACCATAAATAAAAATAGAGCTTTCATCTAAATACAAGTAAAATTGTCTGAATATGGCCATCATCATCTTAATATGACAAGTGAAATGGTCTGCAATACCATTTCCACATGTACTTTCTTGAACCTACCACATCTGAGAGTCAAAAACATTGTGACATTTTGACTGGAGATGTGGTCTAAGGTGTCTCTCCTCCTTCGAGCTCTGGGGTTGGAGCCATGCTTTCCACTTTCCACTCTAGAGAGGGGGAGTGAGGGTGCTTTCCCATGGATCTCCGACCTCAAGGTTTTCTTGAGGTCCAGATAAGGGCGTGCAGGTTCCCGTGGGCGCCTCAACCTCAAAGACTCACGTTTTTGACCTGAATCTGAAGTAATCACCAAGCATTTCTTAACGCTGAGGTTTTTGGCCAGGACCCAGATTTCCAGGTCGCCAATCTCATGGGAAAGCACCCTGAGGGGGAGTCCGACTCTAGTATGAAAGCAACGGTATGAGGTTGGGTGGACTCTCGCCATAGAGTAGAGTAGAGTAGAGTCGAGGAGAGACGAGGATTCCTCTCTACTCTCCTCGACCCTAGTATAAAAGGAACACTTACACCTAAAGTTGTGTGAACATTGGCCAAAAGCTTAGGGTTTGAAGAAAACCCTAAGGCAATATTCCACATGGGGAAAGGAAGCAAGGCCTTTATATGAGCGGTGGAAGGGCTTGGGTTTTTTTTTCCTTTTGGCATTACTGCACCTCGCTGCCTGTTGCGTGGCTATGGGGGGCGAGATTCCGGCACTCCTCCTCGCCTCGGTTCCACCATATTCCCACCATATCCAAATCCGGCATTAACCTATTTCATGCCGCCCTCTTCTCCCTGCCCTCGCCCACAAACCCTACAAATCTTTGCCCCTTTTTTTAGATCTCCAGCTGCCCTTTGCACCGTCTCTCCATGAGCGGTTTTGCCCAGAATAAAGCGGATTTGTTCGTTCCGAGGAATTACCACCGTTTTCAGCTTAAGGTTAGTCTGCAGCTTCGGGATGTTTTGTTGAAACAAGTATAAATGTCAAAGGGTGGATCAGAGGTGCTGTTTCTAGATATAGAGTCTCATGTGGAAGGGTGAAGGTAGTGGGCGGAGGTGGTTCTGTGTTAAGGGGTTAAGGACATGTACAAGGAACGTGGGTGGTTGTCCACTCAGGGCAGAGGTGCCGGGAAGTTGGAGTATCGTGATGCTTCAGAGGGAAAGAAACGAATCGAAGATATGGTGGATAGGTCATCTCCTTCTACATCAAAAGGAAATGCTACTAAGGAGCAGTCTACAGCTCCCTCTACATCTGCTAGTAGAAGAAATGTGAACTCTGACAATAAGAGTAGCTTTGAGAAGTCTAAGTACCCTGATGATGGTGAGTGGCATCTCGAGTTGTTATTTCCATGCATTTTATATTTCAAATATCTAGAGGTTCTTCCATTTGTGGTGTGTTGCTGCACTTCTGATTGACCTACCCACATTTGACCTTGTATTGCCTTGTATGAAACGAAAGGTTATTGATGATTTTGTCGCAGCTCATGCAGGGGATGAAACTGAAACGGACAGTGAAGCAGATGTCAGTGGCTCGGATGGGGAAGAGACACCATGGATAGCTTGGTTTTGTGGACTTAGAGGAAACGAATTTTTTTGTGAGGTTGATGAAGAATATATTCAAGATGACTTCAATCTCAGTGGCCTTAGTAGCCAAGTCCCTTTTTACGACTATGCTCTCGACCTTATTCTAGACGTTGAGTCACCAAGTGGTAAGTCAGCTGTTTATGCAATGCACTGTAAGGAAATGTTGTTTAGTGTCAGAATATTCTGCATGTAACTTGTTTTAGCCTGAGAGATTTGTGGCATGTAGATGTTATAAAAAATAGGATTTCAGATGGAAAAATTTGTGAGCATTTGAGATTCAAAATGAGGAGCATAGCCAACATCTGCATGTATTAACAAAAGCCATTGACAACTTTGTAACTACTGTTTGAGGCCCAAATTAAGAGGAACATAAGCTTCATGTACATGTGGATCAACAAAACTCAATTACGCATTAATGCTAAAATTAGCTTGACTAAAATTAGCTTGAGTTGTACTGGCGACTTTAAAAAGTCTTCATGAAAACTGATTAGGAGAGAGGCTTCGGTGGTAGCACCCCCTTTTAAACCCTTCATGTTTGGTTGTATGTCGTACTAATTCCCACTAGCAGTTGTTGAAGAGAAACCAAACATTTTACAAGGCTGTATGACTCATTGACAAGTGCTGCAGATAGCCTACTATATCTGCTGTAAAATCTCGATTGTAGTCAGAAATTCGGTGAACCTCAACATTAAAAGTGAACGTTATGCAGTAATCATCATGTTACAAGCAAGACTCATGATGCTGGTGGTCTAAAAATGGTCCTGGGCATTTGTAACCTCTTGGATTTTGTAGCTGGTTCTGAGAGTAATCCGGTCTCTCCATTTAGTTATTGTGAGGTTCTTGTCATTTAACAACCACGTTTCTAGTCATCTTTATTTTTTAACTATGTGCTCCGAAGTAGGATTGCCAACAATGACCATGTCTGATTCTGTATTTTCTGGTCGTTGATTGTAGATGATCTGCTGACTGAGGAACAAAATGAGATGGTGGAGTCTGCTGCTGAGATGCTCTATGGGTTAATCCATGTGCGTTATATACTGACAAGCAAGGGAATGGCAGCTATGGTGCGCTTTCAATTGTGCGGTGATGCTTGTGCAGCAGAACATGAATTGATGGAATTGATGCCAATGCTATGTTTCTGATAATACCTAACTGTTGTTTTTTCTGTTTGTGTAGCTCGAAAAGTATAAAAACGGCAACTTTGGTCGGTGTCCCCGTGTTTACTGTTCAGGGCAGCCATGTCTGCCTGTTGGTCAATCAGATATTCAAAGGACTAGCACAGTGAAAATATATTGTCCAAAGTGTGAAGACATATATTACCCAAGGTCCAAGTACCAAGGCAGTATCCTTTGTTATTTTATCTTCTTTGTTAAGATATTCTTCTCTTCATGTGTATCTTAACTTTTCCAGATATTGATGGTGCTTATTTTGGCACAACATTTCCGCATCTGTTTCTGATGACATATCAAAACCTGAAGCCGGCCAAACCAACACAGAATTATGTACCAAGGGTGTTCGGTTTTAAGCTCCACAGGACTGCTAGATAGCGATTTTTTGCTGTGCAGGTATAGATAATAGCAGGGGTTTTTTAGAGTCCCTGTAACAAAGTTCAAAGCTTTGGCATAGCACGTTCATTTTTTAATCAATTTTATTATTAGTCTCTTGTTGAAATTCTGATGTTACTTTCTACTTTATTCATGGCTTCTAGATTCTGTAAATTCTGTCTTGATATGTATAATGTTATGCATGTAGGATCTTCAACAGTGTACACATTATGAGGTGGAACTGAGATTCTTTTATTCATCTCTTGGCGTGCTTCTAACAGTATTGCATGCTTCAGGAGGTGACATTATTCAAAGCACTAGCATTTTGTAGAGCTGTGTTAGTGTTTCTTCATGTCTTTTTGAAAAATTCCTTTGAAAGTTCTTGCTTCGGAATCAGGTGGTTACGTTTTAAATACCAACTTTACAATCTAGAACTCATGTCCTCTGCTGTTGTTATGAATGGAAAGCAAGCTTTTATTTTCTCAGATACGCCACATGTTTTAAAGCAAGTGTTTCTTCAAGCTGAAAGTTGCTCTATGAATGTCGAGGCACAAACTATCATGTTTAAATTGCTATAAATTTGTAGTAATGTCAGGGCCCTGTTCGATCTTTGGGCGTGATTTGAGCAATGAAATGAAATTGATTAATATTGTAGGGAACATCTTACGCGAATGAAATAAATTTGACGTTCATTCTAAATCCTCATCTTGAATCAACCAATTGAAAGGAGATTGAACTTGGTTGAAAGTCTTTTCAAGTAGCTATGTCTAATTATTAGGAAAAATTTAGAAAAGACGAGGTCTTTTAATGTCCTTTTTGTTTCTGTAAAAGCCACAGAATATTAATTTCAGAAATGTTAAATTAAGCTAATAGTCTTCGGCAGTGTTGGAAAACTTTTTGACCCTACAAGAAAATCTCCTAATGTTCCTCTAAACATTCAAATATTTTAAGTTTCCAAAGAAAAATTATATTTCAAATTTCCAATTGGAAATTTGTATTGTCCTTATAGACAAGTACATGAAAATCTTTTGGAAACCTTCTTGCCATGCACTAGCTCAACAAAAAATCTCCACTTTCCAATCAGAAAAGCCTTACATGCCACAACCACCTTCTATACCCTAGAGTTCTCCCAACGTTGGTCTTGGTCACCTAGTAGCTCAATACAGAATCTTGGATTTGAACTTGGGTCCTTTGCTAGAAATCCCCTAACGCTATGAGACACCTGCGCGTTGGGACCTGTGTAGTGGAAACTATGAGAGTCTACAAATGACGTAGATTCAGTTTACTTTTGACTATGGGAGTCTATACATGATGGATACATTTGTACAGTCCATGGGTTTTGTTTACTTTCAACATCATCATGATTGAAAGCAGTTCTTTACATTCAGGAAGCAATTGGTAGGTCTATTTCCATTTTTGTATGGCATAGGGCATGTATAGGAAAGGATGGATTGAATTCGATTGGAAGAATAAATTGCAAAGGAACTTGCTTAAATTTACCAGTGAACCACCTACAAGCTCACAGCTAGCTTAGAGAAAGTCCAAGAACTGCTATCAATTTTACTACCCCTTTCCAATGGGAGACTTTTCATTGTATAGAAATCTAGCTCCATTTTGGCCTTTGCCTTTATGCCTTTTATCCCATCACGTTTTGGCCAAAAGGTGATGTATAAAGAACAACGTATGATTCGGATTACGACGTATTAGGGCAAATACCTGCTAATACTATGTTTCCTAGAGATATAATATTGTTAGGCTAGTGTATTGTCCATTGGCTAGGTAATGTCTCCTGGAGCGCAAAGACACTTCCCAGGGCTGGGTTTCCTAGGATCCATAGCTGTTCACCAAGAGGCATCGATCTACTCATCCAGATAGATCCAGAGTGAATATTTAATTCTCCCATTCTCCCACGTGCTCATAATAGCAACTCTTCAACATAAACATTAGTGTTCTATGAGCTACATTGGTTTTCCCATCCGTCTAAGGAAGAAGACTATAGAAACTACATTTTTATTCTAAGACTATTAGATAGATAGCTAGATAAAACATTTAATGTCCACCAAGATCACCAAAGGCCATGGGACGGTACAATGAACAAGGTCTTGAAGGCCAAAGGAAGCAAGGGGACAAAGCCCCATCTCAGAAGTAGGGCAAAAGCCCATTCCAAATAAAACAAAACAAAATAGAGTTATACATGCCAACTAATTAAAGAAAGACAACCGAAAGGCATGAAGCCTTAAAAAACTACTATGTGTAACCAAGCCATGAATCTATAGGTCATTTATCAAGTACAACCCATTTACTATTGGATCATGTTTTTAGACTTTAGATAATTCCTCTTTTCATTGAAAGCTGAAAAAGTGTCAAGTCTTCTTGAACTAAAAGGAAGACTCTCTAAGATATCTGCCATGGTGAAGCGCTTAAAGGTGGCACTCGAGATCTTTCCAATGAACAAGTAATTGGCGTGGACGATTTGGCTTCATCAAATCAACTTTAGTAGTTGTCATAGCACCATGGAGCTGCATATACATAACTTCATTGAAGAAGTCATTTGCTGGATCCTCACTAGAGCACCCATCCTGCTCGAGCAAACCAACACTGAGTAAATGCATGGACTCTATGTTTGTATCTAGTCTTTCAGGTACACACAATGCCATGAGCATGTAAATTCTTTGTCCTCTGACAACTCAGTAGAAATGTCTAGCTACCTAATAAGGGTTTTGAATATACCCCGACGACCTTCTGATCCTTCAAGGCATTCCTTCAATACTATTTCACGAAAATATTTTGTCTCCTTTGGCCTTTCTAGTGGTATTATCATCATATCATATTGAAACAAATTTGTCTAGGAGCCTCAGACGCTCATGATCCAAATGCTTTGTTTTGGAAACATATATTTGTATCTCATATGTCTACCATTTCACCATCAAGCTCTCAATCAATATTATACTTGATCCAACCTCAAAATATAGAAAGATTTTGAGAGACATAGCGGGAGAAGGCATGGAGGGAGAGAGGGAGAGGGAGAGAGAGAAGGGGTGGTCATATGATTGGTGAGAGATAATGAGAGATCATGTGCGAGCAAAATGGAAGGAGAGATAATGGGAGTTATGCAACACATTAAGAGACAATTCGCCCCTAACTGATGCTAGGGGCATCTCCATTACTGCTTGGGCCGTTAGGGGGTAACGATCAGTAAAAATAATTTGGAGGCCGAGATTTTCGATCTTAATTCTGGTCCTTGTTCAAGGTGAGTGGACTCCAAGAATTGCAGATCTAATTCTTCCTCCAAGCATCGTATTCGGGTCCATTGGCAATCCTGTGAGCTTTTGTTGCATTTCTTTAAGTGAATTTGTTGAATTACCGAATTAAATCCACTTTCTTTTCGGCCAAGTTTTTCCATTGATTCTTCATAAATTAGGTTGAAGATCATGACAATGGCCACTTTGCCAATTGCTGCAAAACTCTTCGTCCTCCCTAAAAGCGAAAAAATGGCTCCAAGGAGAACCAAGAGGATGCCTGAAGACATAAGTTCCAATCCACGCCTCTTCCGAATGAATTAAATATAGTTGTGCGCCAAAGTAGTTCGGTTGTCCTTAACCGGGTCAAGAAGAGAAAAAACCCTGTGGATTGGTAAGATAATGCAATTTTGACCATGCTTGCACTCATGAAAGGATACAAGATGCATAATAATGGAAGTATTAATCTCTCTTCAAGCCAATGGAGAGAGATTATGCTGAAATTACAAGTCACAGTACATTATCTAGAAGAACTGCGGCAGTTGAGAAATAAATGGGATAAATTCCACATAAAATTCAAGGATGAGAAAGAAGCATCCAAAAAAACAAGTTGTGAAGCCTCTAATGGAAAAATTTAAGTATTAATGAAAGGGACATACCTGGTGCAGGAGATGGTGGTGAGTTTGGACCAAAGGCATTTGAGAATGCTAGAATGTACCCGAACACATATATGTTTGAGGCATTTTATGAGATAATTGAAATAAATGCAGCTTTTAAGGAAAAAGAGTTCATAAATCTTGTAGATGATGCTCCTGTTCGCATTGTGGTTAATGAAAGAAACAGCAACAAAGAGAACTCAAATGGTCAAGACAACACATAACTACCATTGACATTAATAAATATAACCATTGGATCCAACACATTTAAATTAAAATCCCCCTTAAACCCCCTTTGGTTTGGGTGCATATTCACACGAGGGGGTGACTCGGGACATCGAGTTTCGCCGGATTGGCATATTCGCCCCTTATTCCATAATCTACACCGCACGTAAAAGTTCCTCATTTGTGGGGTATGCAAGTACAAGATTTGCTATAACTTGTATAATAAGATTCTTGAAAATACTATAAGATTTCAACCTAGGAATACTATATGGTGTTGATTTGTTACATCCAAAAATACAATTATGAGGGCTCTCATTTTGCCCTACGTCACCCCCGTGTGAATATGCACCCAAACCAAAGGGGGTTTAAGGGGATTTTAATTTAAATGTGTTGGATCCAATGGTTATATTTATTAATGTCAATGGTAGTTATGTGTTGGTTATTATACTAAAAAAATTTTTTAGCCCTTCGGGCTATAAAAAAAAAGCAGACGTAAAACATGTAGCAATATGTGTTATGTGTTTATGTTAATAATGTTAATGATAGCTATGTGTTGGTTGTTATATCGAAAATTTTTTTGCCCTTCGGGCCTAAAATTTCTGTTCTCGTTTATGGTACTGGATTTGAGCATATGCAATATTATATATTGCAATGCAAATATAATATGAACACTGCAAAATCAGAGGTTTAAACTTGTGTAGGAAGTTAGAGATAGTGGACAAAATCTTCTGTCAAATCGAACGACAAAATATGTCATTTTTCATTACATGGCAGGGATGAAGTCATCAAGATATAACAAGAGTAGAGACAAAAAGACAACTGTTTGCTAGTATGCTGATAATACCTTAGCAGATCGGGATGCGAGGAAAAATAGTACAAAAAAGAGCTATTGGAATATATTGGCCACAATATTCTCTGGAACTAAAAATCTACTGGGTGAATAAAGCGTGCACCGGATGAAGCCAGATTGAAGATGAACCACGATGGTACGGGCCTGTATGGTACTGGATTTGAGCATATGCAATATTATATATTGCAATGCAAATATAATATGGACACTGCAAAATAAGAGGTTTAAACTTGTGTAGGAAGTTACAGATAGTGGACAAAATCTTCTGTCAAATCGATTGACAAAATATGTCCTTTTTCATTACATGGCGGGGGATGAAGTCATCAAGATATAATGTGAGTAGAGACAAAAAGACAACTTGTTTGCTAGTATGCCGATAATACCTTAGCGATCCGGACGACATTAGCATATTGCTTCCCGTGATGACTACTCCGGTGGGTACAATCCGGATAATTGAACAAAAAAATAATGCAAAGAACAGATTAACCAATTCTTGCCGGATCTCGAAAATCAAAATGCCCTTTCGCCCACATGATCCGTGACCCCATGATTTGGGTTGAACAGAGCAAAGGCGAGCTCTCAGCCCCGATCGCTTCTCTACTAGAAATGACACCCCAATCTCATCTCTAAATCTTCAACATGCCAAGATCCGGCTTCTCTTCCCGATTTGGGGCTAATCATGGCTTTAACATCCCTGTTTGCTTTCCTGCAAGCCAAGAAACCATTTCCTAACAAGCTAAAAATCAAAAGAGAAGACCGGATTTGCCAAGAACAAAATGGAAGACGGCTTTTTTGAAAAGGGGATTTTGCTCAAAAGAATTTTTGAAGGCTTTGGGTGACCGACCTTTACCAAGAGCGCCAGCATCTAAAACTCTAAATCGGTCTTGTTGCTGCACCGATTCAGGATGGTGAAGTTCGTCCGATTAAGCTCTTAGCCTTCACCTCACTGCCACTTTGCTTCACGTCCACCAAAACTTCAACAAGCTTTTGAGCTGCTTCCCTGTTTTTTATTGGAGCAGATGGCTCGTCCTTTTTTAAACTATTTTGTCTAACACCCAACCTCTCGTCCGACTAAGGAGTTCATCCTTTGCCTTCACCCTTTGCCTTCACCTTCCGATCCCTCCAAAAAGAAAATAGAATCGAAGAAGGAATGAAACGCTAAAATGCTATCCACGAGGAAGAGGGCTTTTGTTGTGAGCCCTTGGATATTGGACCATTGAAAAAAAAAGGCTAAATCAACGACTAAGAAATGGTGCACTCTAGATGTACGCATTAGTACATCCATTCAAATACGCCATGAAATCTTAGGAAAACCTTTGTGAAAAGCGTACAAAAACACAAAAAAAAACCCCTGTTATTATGCTACATATTCAAGTAAGAATACTCCAAGTTCTTATAACCCTTTTGGTAACAGTCCTAGGTGAACTGCATGTAATTAACCTGAAGTTAGTCATAAGCCAACATCCAAAAAGGGGTCTCGGATGCACATAGATGAAGATATAGTAACTGAAATTTCAAATATGGCTACTAGTTTTGGAGAGCATGAAAAAAGAAAGTTTGATTTCATGCAGGAAGAATCTGTTAAGAAGCATAAATTGATAAGTATTTAAATGTGAATGCACAGTTCAAAATTCAAAGGCTAATAAAGGTGAGGTTTTACCTATGAGAAAATAGAAGCATGGAGTCTTTATTGACTATTGGTTACAAGTTATCTTGTTCTTTTCTAGAATACACATAAAGTATTGAATTGTGATGAACATTTAAGATCTGATATATAGGGACAGTGTATTGAAAATGCCGTTGCAATAATCCATGCGTAGGTTGCTGATTTGTGCTTGCAAAATTGTAAACTTGAGTGTTGTTTCTTATATGTGAGCACTCCAACATACAAGGATTTTACTGGATCCTTTTTCTCTAATTGTATACTGAATATAGAGGAGCAATTTAGTTGCGTATTTCCAAAACTAGTTGGCCACTACCTCTTCACCTTAGCATTGCCCATTAGTTATTGGTTTCAGTTTCATGCCCTTGTCGACATTTAGTCTAATACCATTTCCTTGTGATCTCTTCAAGCTCTTCTTTTGATTCTTCGGTTATGGCAATTGCTGCATCTTATGCTTCAAGCTCCATAAGTGTGGAGTCTATCGAGGTTCAAGAGCTTTAGCATAGGAGTTTCCATGTTAGTATGAGCCAAAGGGTGATTCTCGACTAGTTCTCCATCGACAACATCTATGTTAAGCCAGAATTAGTGGTTGACGGAACAAACACCTTTCTGACAGAAAATTTATGTGGAGTGCGTGCATGTTAAGCATCATGGCAGATGGTGCCTTTAGAAGGTTAAAATCCCAATTATTTCTTGTGAGAACTGCCTTGCCTGACTCTTGACTCTTTCATGTCTGCAAGTAGTGTTCTAATCGGCTAATTAAGAGGATTTAGGGTGTGTGTGTGTGTTTTTGTGTAAACTTATGATACGAAACTACGCATCGGCTTCCAGGAATCAGACCAGCAGAATATGGTCTTTTTATGACCGTATGACTTGTTCATATATGAAAGTTTTGCTTATATATGTACTCTTAACTCACTTAACTCTTGTTTTTTGCCTAATGGCTTGTTAAATATCCTTGTTACAGGTTTTTATGTCGATTCAGGTTTTCTGTAAGCAAGCTTGAGTCAAGTTTTACCTTCCAAGTGATTTCTTAGAAATGTTATGGAAATATCTCAAAGATTTATGGAGCTTTTGTGGTTTAGAACAGTGTTAGATCTTTCACACATCAGATAACACAAAGCAGTATTGACACAAAAGTATTGATATAGCAGATAACAGTGCTGTATTGTTTGTAACCCAATTCAATCATATGAATAAACTGTTGCTATTCAACTTCTATTTTATGTCTATTGTTATTTTTTAAGAACTATCTGTTTTTTGTCACCCAGGTTTTTGCTTTGATTGAATCTTCAGTCTTACTATTGGTGATTCACAATATACAACAATTCACACTCTTATGTATTTGATATATAATCGATTTCATTGTCATACTCAACTACTAGAAGTGAACATTCTGTAGCCAATAGAGTTGGCCTCCATTGATCAAAATTTGGCTTTCATTCAAATGCTTGTATCTCCAAAAATATTTATCTGACTTGAATAAAGTTTTCACATGCAATTTCAGCCAATCATCTATATCTACTTGCACAAAAATTTCACAAAAAAAATCCAAATAGTTGGATCTGAGATTGACATGCATCAAGGCAAATTTTCCACAAGTGGAAAACACTTATAATTGAATACAAATGGTTAAGAATCAAATAATTTTGTGCAATTTGACATTTCAAAGCCATACAATGAATGAATCAAGTTGAATGAACGAATCAAAATATGTGATCTCAAATTTTTGGAATCTAAAAACATTAGAATAATGATCAAACTATATTTCTGCCATCTCTGTTTTGGTAGATAACATTTTGATCAAGTCTTCTTCCTTCTTCATTGTCTTCTTCATTTCTTTAGGCTCATAATAGTTTGTGTCTGGCAAGTTAGCTTCCAAGGACAACATCTCCATTTTCAAATCCTCCATTATGCAGAAGTTCTATAGAATACATGTGGCATGAATGATCTTGGCTGCCCTGCCAACATGAATAAGCAAAGCCGTAAGGATTCTGAATTTCTCTTTCACAACCCCGAAACCATTCTCTACACATACTCTGCCCTTGCAAATCCTCTTGTTAAACGTGCCAAAAGACCCAGTACCATCTAGAAAGATCTTCATGAAAACCTTCTACTCCGATATGTTGAATCACCTAATAGCATTAGTGGAATGTTGACTGTCACATCTGCATCAAGGATCCCCCCCTCCCCCGGGGTTAATTTTTTTGCCATTCATGTGGATAACAGGTTGCTGCAGAATCTGCTTTGTTGCAAGCTTCTTTACAACATACTCTCCTTAAACTGATTGAAATCGTATACAAATCCTCTCTACTAACGAAAACGTTAAATAAACATTCGAGAACGTGTTAATATAACTTGCATCAGACAAGAATGCCTCTTATATCTACTGTAGTAGTCATCCCCTTTGTTTTTCGTCCATGGTAACCTGTACAAGACTATGTGAGAACCATCAACAACACCAAAAATATGAGGCAAACCTGTGGCATCTTCAAATTCCTTTACGATGACAATCAGTCTCTGGCCCAAGGAAAGGCAATGAATTTCTTGTAAAGCATGTTCTTAGAAGCCAAAGATAATGTCACCTTCTTAGTATATATCTGGACAATGGCTATTCCAACATAAAATCTTTGGCCAACATGCAAAGGCATCTCACTGAGCAAGAAAATAGAGAACCATAGCTACATCAATCCGAGGGACTACAAGAGGTTTGATTTTCTGGCCTGGTCTAATAAGGTATGGTACAACCAGACCAACTAGTTTCTCAAATGACCCTCTCTTCATTCTGTAGAACTAATCCTACATACCATCTTCGAACGATGGAAGGAAATTCCATGCACGATTGTCAATATTATTCCATTGAGTGATTTGTCCAGAATTTTCTTGGTGGTGTTCTTAATCGAGATGTTGCAGCTAAAAGTAAAATCTTACATGATGTTCCCATGTGAGATTTCTTTACATGGGTTGTTCTCCACCTTTTAAGTTTTCTACGAGTTCTTCGTTGTATTGTAGGTAATAAGTTCCATTAACCTAGAGGAGGAGGAGGAGAAACAAAGCAATTAAATGAAAAATGATATGCCCGCTTATTAGTTTTGATAAAGAGGAGTTGAGCCTTATGTATTGGATTTACAAAGTCATTAGAACTCCCTTACCCTGAAGATTTAAAGTTATTGGGACTGCATTTGCACCGAAATGTTCTGCAGTTTAGAGAATGTTATAGTAGGGATATATCTAACATTTAAATCTACATATAATGCTTATATCTAGAGCTTCACGGGGTAAAGTTTGTTGGGTGTGGCCAAAACACTGGCAAAATGGACAGTGGGATTATTGTGACGTTCCAGCATAATATACGGTATGAATACATATATTATACTGCCACTACATGTCACTTAAGGATACTCTCGAAATATCGAGCCTTGTGCTCCGCTTCTTGGAAGGTGAGTTGATCACATCCAACTAATTTTTTAAGCTCCATATCTAGTCCTTGCACGAAGCGACTAGCTAATTCCTACAGCTAAAGACTAATTTTTTTTTAATGCTTCGTTTAAAGAATGATGCTTGCTTAATAGAAATAATTCCTTGACTTTGAATCTAACTTTGGATAATGTCGTTCCAAAGTGGAGAATTCTTGTATATAGTTATCCAATGATTGCCCTTTCTGTTTACACTCCATGAATTTATTCATCTGTATGATATGAAAGGAAGGTGGGCAATATTTTATTACGAAGAGTTCCTTAAAGGTCTCCCAAGCTACTTCCTCATCAGTCACCTTATGTGCTATCTTATGACGATTCCACCACATTAAAGCATTTCCAGTCAAACTCAATGCCACTACTCCCACCTTTTCTTCTTTAGGAACTTGTCTTGCAACAAAGTAATTTTCAGCCTTCTGAATCCAAGCTTCTATCTTAACTCTATCCTTATTAAAACAATCAAATATTTCCAACTTGTATTTCTTGGCAATCTCCTTTACCGCAGATGACTTCTTTTGTGCCTGAGAACTTTCCCTCCCTTGGCTCATAGGCATAGATGATGCTATATCATCTTCTTTATTCCTTTTCCTCTGCCTAGAGTGCACTTAGAGGCATAGAGGATTCTCGTTGGTGGCTTCTCCCACTATCTGTTCTTATTATTTGTAGACCTCCAACATCTCCCTGTTTATTCAATCAAGATTAAGAAAATTTTCTCTTTACATAGTTTGCAAATTTATGATCTCCAACTTATTCTTGTCACAGTGTCTCAATTTGCATTTGCAGTTTTTGCATTTGCTCTGCACCAGCTCGATTTAGATCAGTAAGTTGGTTTGCTTGTTTGGAAACTTAAGAAAGCTTGCAACATAGAGGATTCTAAAGTTTTCCTCATTGCTTCAAAACTACTCTCCTCTCGATTGGCATTACTAGCAGCATGATGAGGACTAGATATATGCTCCCTAGGAGGTAATTCATCTGGAGAATACATAAAAATTTTCGTACTCAATGAACTCTCTAGGTCTATCGAAATAACATCAAACTATCTGAACTTTCAAAACAGATTTCTATAATATTTTTGCTTCCATGATTCTTATAGCGGGCCATGACGTAGTCACCACATTCCTTACCTATTACCATGTCCTCATTCATTCCATTTATTGATTTGCATCCATTAAGCGACCATATAATGAACTAGGTTAATTAGTTAATAACAACACGAAAATTTTGACATTAATAATTAGCAAACCAACAGTTGCCCATTCCAGTCCTACACTTGTAAGACCTGCCTCTACACCTTGAGTTTCCTCAAGTTGGAAGGGAAAGCAGCACGTTTCTTTACATAGTCATACGCTACCCACTGGTGGATTGATCCCCTGCAACCATAGATTCGCTACTTCGGGTTCCACGGGTGCCACTAAATGTCCAATGTGTCATGCGTGTCCAACGTTCCGCTTTACTATAATTGTGTCAGATCCACATAGGCATGTCCTATATGTTTACAGTGCTTACTATTAATGTCAGTCATTCCATGACATTTAGATATCGGTTATAGTTTGTCGTTTACATCTCAATATAGCAAATCCATGTACATAAAAATTATTTATTACTCCGAATTAATTACTGAGAAAAAACTAGTGATTATGTCATGGTTCTCCATCATGGTCCGGAAGCAATCACTATCAACATATCTCTACTCAATCTCGTAGTTAGAATATCTAGGTTCAACCTGTGATTGGCTTTGATACCAATTTTGTGACGGTCATTCGCCCGGCACCGATTAATATTTAAACACGTACACAAGTGCCTCAGGATCCACGGGCACAGAACCTATGTATCATCCCAAAATCCAAAAAGTATGTTGCAGCATCTTTGAGCTACTAGTCTCTAGCCAAGAGACTGTGGGATATTCATATCATATGAACATTATACTCGCATGTATAAAAGATGATTGTCACATGGATGCGAAAGGGTAGTTGCACAAGACAGGGTTTGAACTCGCAACCTTTCAATTGCTAGTCACATACCCTTGCCAAGTGCACTACCAATATTTGTTGAAGACATTCTTCTTCTTCACGTCTTTCTCATATGTGGGATTATCTTCAGTCGCATAGGTCCATGACAGAGACTACCTTCAATTAGATGCAACTCGACATGACCAACATCAAGTCCTCACTAGGGAGCTTCATCAGTGCCCACTTGCTAGTGTCGAGTGTACACTCGTGGCCTTGGTTTTTGCTTATTCTCCCCGAGAGATGTGGGCAGATTAAGGTGCAATCTAGGCTAGCAACATGATAACATCTTGTCAAAAATATCTAATAGCAACGCAATACCTAAATAGTAAAAAACTGAACTTTAAAAATCGATATTACAAAAGGTCATAATGGGCTAAAGTCCTAAACCAATAACTAAAGATAACTTAATTTGATCTATTTGAGATGGATGATCATGCAATGCATGCATGTTCACATTGTCAATCCAATATGCACACGTTCAAGTTATTGATGGCAATGTCTAACATCATCACATGCCTCTATTTTGGCTTCCCTTTGATGATCTATATCTTCCAAAGGTGCTTCCCATTGCATTTGCACATCTGCCATGTTAAAGTCTTCAAAGGATGCCTAGGTTATTGGCATCAACTCCCATGGCATTGCCATATTGTATTCTCCATTTATTATGCAAGATCATCAAGGACATGGCTAACAAACTAGAGCCCTCCATACCCCGCCTGACTTTCTCGGGATTGAAAGGCCAAATACCTATGGCACTAAAACCAGTCTTGATGTTGCTTAGTGTCAACCTGAATAAAAAAACTGTGAGATCAACTCAGCAATCTCGTTCCTCTTAGGTTTTGACCTGCCTTTTCTGACCACGTAAGCAGCCCTATATCTCTTGAAGTCAAGGTGCAAAACAATCAACATGCCAAATCGCCACAAGAGGTGACTGGTATGAAGCAAAAATGGGAGCAAAAAATTAATTTATCTTCTCAGATTCATTAAGGATTTGAAAAGAAAAAGCCGCGTTACCAGTTGAGCTTCCATATTCAAGAGCCCATTCCAACAAAAAACGTGACCACCACATCTGCACGAAAGTACCTACGACCAGGATGCAGGGACTCTTGTCTGAAGGTGTGAGCTGTGATATGAAGAGTTCAATTGTCATCCATGCTGAAAATTGAATCGCCTGGATTGTCCCCTCCTCACATCTTGCTATGCTATATCTTGCCTCATATTAGTGCCTTTGAAGATGTAAAGATTAGGAATTCTAAAGCCTTCATCATTCACATACACTAGGATGGTAACCCACTCTCTAGTGTTCATCACAATCTCATTCAACATTGTTTTTCCATTTCCTCTATATGATCTTCATGCCCTTGATCTTTCCAGCCTAAATTCTTGTTTCATTTGCATTCCATATCCGAGATTGGAGGCATTTGAACTCATCGTAAATGGTTCTAAGACCTGCATAGAAGTTGTCCTAAGTCTCTTGGGTCATGGCTCGGGCATTGGCGGCATTCAATGTCTCAGCAATTCTAAAGGCAACTGTGGATGTCGTTGTTTGAAAAGCTTCCACCATTTGCTTCCTGGCAAGTCCCTTGAATCAGAATTCCTCCCTTACCTTGCTATTTCCATTCACCGATATGGACCTCATCTTCCTCATGGAAACATGGGAACATGCTGGACATCAACTACCCGACTTCTCAGGCCAGCGCTACTCCATCTTCAATGAATGCACAGGAAAGCGGGGGCATGGCGGGGTTGCCTGCTACTATCGGACAGCCTTGGCACATTCAGTTTTCATGTGAAGACAGACAAACATAACAGGTACTTGTGGGTGCGCATGCAGAACTGCAGTGGTAGCCCTCTCTTTGTGGCGGCCTGCTACTTCCCATATGCCGAGAGCAACTTCTATCACATCCACTCGGATGTGGATAGGTTGGAGCCCTATATCGATCTATACAATGACATACAACAACACAAGTAATGGGGTAGTGTCATGCTCATTGGAGACTTCAATGCACGCACTGGCACAAAAAAGTCAATGAGATTTGGCCCTTTGGCAGATGATATATTGCAACTGAACCCTTCAGAAGGAGCTTGGGCACAGGCATCAACTGACATTCAGGTCTCGCGCTGTGGGAGGCAGCTGCTGTTGCAGTATCTTTGACCTAGTGATTTGCAATGGACTAACACAATGGCCGTCCTCTTGCCAGCACACTTGCAGGAAGGAGGCGGGTCCAGCGTGATGGACTATGTATTGGTGGCCGAGCAAGACATGTATATCGTCAAGCATTTCCGAGTGGGAACAGATGGTAGGGATGAGGAGATGGACTCAGACTACCTGCCACTCTATTTGCAGCTGGCTTGGCAGGTTGCTCCAGCCACCTGTGCAACATCTCCTCGCATGCTCCAGCTCAAACTAGACTACGCGCTCATACTTACTTTCAGATGCATATGGAGGACCTGGCAAGCATCTCACAGTGCTCGACACTAGAGTAGCAAGCAGGCATGCTTATTGACGTCCTCGAAGCTGCTGCAGAACGATGTTTTGGGAGAAGCCGCCTCCGGCGAACCTCGGGAGCTATGACCTTTCCACGTAACCAGTGGTTTGATGCTGAGTGCAAAGAATGCAAATGCTGGCTCTGCCAAGTCACAGATCCTGCTCTATGCTCAGATGCGATCAGGCAGTACCGCACTTTCTTTAAGGCCAAAAAGGTCAGGTACATTGCAACCCATCAACAGGAAATATTCTTTCTCCTGGAACGTCATCCCAGGACCTTCTGGCGAAGAGTGCTCAGGAGGCCAGTGCTGCCCACAGAAAACATCACCCCGAAGTAGTGGGGGCAATACCTGTAGCAGCTCTACAATCTTGAGGTTGCACGGGCAGGATTACCCCCCCCTCCCTCCAGCAGGGCCCAGTGCTAGAAATTACAGAGGCAGAGGTAGCGCAAGGGCCGCAGTGTCTAGCCAATAGAAAAGCACCAGACCTCGACGGCATGCAGACGGAGTTACTCAAGTGGGCAGGACCATCCATGGCACCGGTACTAACCGCCATGTTCAACAAGGCGAAGGTTTCCCCCTGCAGTGGACCACTAGCAGGATTGTCCCAATGTACAAGGCAGAAGACCCTCATTGTCGGGCCAATTACCAGACCATCATGATCACCTCAGTGTTTGCAAAGCTCCTCGCCGGGATCTTCGAGCAACAGTTGACAAGGTGGGCAGAGGCACCGGAAGTGCGGGCACTCATGATATAGGATTCAAGCCGAGGCCCCCAACCATTGATCATATCTTCACGCTGCGGACTCTGATTGAGGATAGCAGGAACTATCGACAAGATCTGTATTGTTGCTTCATAGGCTTCGCCAAGGCTTTTGACACTACCTCAGGAGAAGTTGTGCAACAGTTAAACGTCCTTGCAGAACTGTAGAATGCGGTGTACAGGTTATATGAGACATGTACAGGCTGGCTGCAACCAACGGGCCAACCATTCGAGAGCAGTATCGGGGTCCCCCAGGGATGTTCTCTCTCTTCCACACTATTTGGCATGTACATTGATCAGTTGGAGAGATGGCTTACTGATAATGGAGGCAATGGAGCTCAACTTCTACACTAGATCACTAGGCAGTTGATCTATGCTGATGATGTGGACCTCCTGGCTCACATTCAGGTGGACATGCAATGCCATCTCGATGCCCTGGACACATTTTGCCAGGTGACTGCAACTTGGCCAAGACTAAGATGGTCCTCATATCGTCCACACGCCAGCCAAAGGCTCCAACCCTCACTTATCGTGGCCAAAATGTTGAAGTGACGCCCGCTTACAAATATTTGGGGGTGGAGTTCCCGTCTGCCATGAACTGGGACAAGGACTCTATGCAATGCAGAACAATAGCCACAAGGCGGAGCTATATGATTGGCCCCACCAGTCGGACCTATTCAAAGTGCTAGTAGAGCCTGCGCTTTTGTATGGGATTGAGGCCCCAGGGTTTCCCTTGCCACTTGGAATGAATTGGAGCAGGTGCAGAAAGCTTTCTTGGCACGGGCCCTGGGGGTAAAGTCCACAGTTCTATACTAGATACTATTGTAGGAGACATATTTCTTGCCTCTTCAGAGGGGGGCCCTTGACAGACACATCATCTACTTCCAGAAGGTGGTCATTATGGACGATACTCATCTCCCTAACCTCGCTTACACTGTGGCAATGGGGCCTCAACGCTTAAAGGCCTATTGGCAGGAAAAGAGAGCTCAGTGGCTAGCCAGATGGAATCTACAGGAGCACAGGCGCATCCGTGTGCAAACGGAGGTAGATCGCCACAATCTCAAACAGTACCTTGATACATACTTCCTCAGCAAGCTATGGGATGCCAGCACACTTGAACAGGTCAAGACGGCACATTTTCAACGCCACATAAACCCTATGTTGGAGCGGAGCCCGCAATGCTACTTGCACACTCATCCACCCATGAAAAAGCACAGATCCATTGCCTCTATCCGCACATGTGCACGCCATCTCCGGATTGAGATGAGGAGATGGATTGGGGAGCCGCGCAGGAGAGGCTTTGTCAACGCTGCCAAGTTGGGGCTGTGGAAGACGAATATCACACCCTTCAGAGTTGTCCGGCATATAATGACATTCGAATGCGCTATGATGAGCTGGTCCGTCTTGGCCAGCCCATGCATGAGATGTTGAGCACGACCTCGGTACGGATATTGGGATTATACCTTCAAGAGGTCATGAGATCAGCTCAGTCCTCAGGCACTTGACTGATATATGTACATATTTCTTTCCCCCATGATCGATGTTTGTACAGTTTGACAGCAATCCTATTCCTGTCACGGGTTTTCACTCAAAAACGCTTCGGGGCACATTTTTTTTTAACCCGGACAGTAATACACTTGTTGCGCCTCCTTTTTGGGTCCCATAGGCCAATTGGTCTCCATGGATAATAAAAACTCTATTCTATTGTATTCTATTCTATTCTTAATAACACTCAAGATCACTCTCCTTCTCTGCTCTGCCCTACCAAGTGCCCTGCTAACTAGTTCTTTTTCTAAGAAAATAGACAAAATTTGGGGATGCCTTAGTTGTTTGTGTGTCATCCTACCATATAGCTAGTCTCTAACGATACCAGACCTCCAAAGATACCTCTCCAATAGAAATCCTAAACTTACTAATCTCATCAAGAGTGTCGAGTTGCTGTTTAGTCCATCGCACATGTTTGGCAGCCCTACTCACCATTGCAGTGGTTGCTGCACTAATCGTCGGAGTCTTCTTCTTTCTCTTGAGTGCACACAATCGTTTGGTACTGAGTTGTGTCCTGCTACTTGTCGCACCATCATAACCTTATCTAGATTTTGTGAAACCATGCCTCCCCTGATCTCCAATGCCGTTGTTCGAGGTCTTAGTCGTGGAAGAGCTTAAATTGAAATGTAATTGGATTGAAGCCATAGTGAAAGATGGCGAATTGAATCCAGTTCCAGCAATTGCGCAAGAAATTGGGCGCCAATTCAAGCCCCCAGCATTGAAGTCAGGCTTGGATTGCTAGTGTTAAGGGGATTTTGCTGTCACGGTAGGTTGTTGTGACAATTACAGCTGATGATCACCTCGTACGTGATTAGCGGATACCACTTGGACGACCATGTGGCACCCTGATAATGATTACACGGGAACACCCTCAATATGGTACTCCAAGGTCCAAGGACATGCACGACAGAGGGCGACTATACCCATATGGGTTAGCATTCTTAAATTTCGTTATTTTGTTGACAATGCCGGCCAGTTCATGGGCAGGCCCTTTTTCCACACTAGTTGCAAAATATGGCTGTCATATACAATATACGACATCATTTGTGACTCCAGAGCTAAAAATGAGACACAAATTTAAACTTACTTTTCCACTCATGGTAGTCGTAAAATATGACACCACGAAAATACTAGTGGAAAAGCATGAAAAAATAAGATAGTTATATATTTAAATAAGACGGGTGTATTATTTTATGGCATGGGAAATCCTCGAATAAAATAAGACCCCATTTGATATCCAAACCTATTCCGAACGTAAATAAGACATGTCTTATTTTTGTAGTGGAAAAGTGATCTACTTTCAAGATAATAGGTGGCCAAACATCATTAGATAAAATACGTGACGGGCAAATCGATAGTATTTTGATGGTAGGATTTTGTTTATGTACGTTACGTGCCACGTGCTATGAGCCGATTGGATGGGCGGTGGAGAAAGAAGCGGCTGGACTTTACGGCTTAAACTGGCAAAGCTGATTAAAGGTTTCGTGTGGGGGGTAGTTAATGTGTACAAAAAAGGTGCTAGCCTATTCTTCGATTCCTTTTCCGCGCATATAAACCTATTTTCAGATCAATGGAATGAGGGAAATATGGACGCTGCTACTATGCCTAGTTCCGATGCAATTGCGGCCTTGGCCCAGGAGCATCTCAAACCTAAATCCGGTAGCTGGGCGATTTCTACTCACCTTCGTGGCGCAATGAACCTGCTTTCCAACCGGGTCGATGCATCGGTTCTTGTTCCTGGTGATCACATATATTCTTGGCGATCTGGTTATACTTATGCCCATCATGGTAACTTATTCACCTAGACCTTTTGAAATGCTTGACTAGTATCTGATATGCCATATCTGTTTCATTGTTTTTAACTGTCAAATAGTATTTTCATTCCATGCTCTACTAGTTTGAATGCATTGTATAGTTAAAAAAAAAAAAAAAAAAGGTTGCTTCCTTGTATTCTTGTAGCTATTTGTTAGCAATGATATCATTTTCCTATGATTTCTTTAAACTAGGGTTTGGCTCGTTGTTTAATTTCTAGATACCATGAAATTTAGAGTTTGCTATTTCTTTATCCATTATATTGCTCTTCATGTTACCATGCAATTTAGATTTTGTTAGTTGTTTCTACGTTACATTGTTTTCTCGTTTTGAAACTTATTCATGATGTGGCTGTAGGCATTTATGTGGGAAAAGGCTTCATGATCCATTTTACAAGGGGCAAGAATCAAGATTATCTAGATCTTCTCACAACGAGCTCAACTCCTGTCTCAACAGAGCCATGCAGGGTCTGCAATACCAGCGACAAGAGCGAGGGTGTTCTTAAATCATGCATGAAATGCTTTCTTGCAGGATGTCCCCTATACAGATTTGAATACAGCACAAACATGCTGACCTTCCTTGCTAAAATAAGGGGAGGAACATGCACACTTGCGCCATCAGATCCGCCCGAAAAGGTGCTGCACAGAGCTCAATACCTTTTAAAGAATGGCTTTGGATGCTACAATGTGTTCCAGAACAACTGTGAAGACTTTGCAGTATATTGCAAAACTGGGTTATTGGCCTTTGGAAGGAGCGGTCAGGCGGTGTCAGTCTTAGGAGCTCCACTTTCGGCTATTCTTTCAACTCCAATGAGGTTATTAATGGCAAATCCATGGGGAATTGTTGTTGCAAGTGCTGGGGTCTACTGTGTAAGCAGATACTTGGCAGATGTGGGTGCTAGGAGGGATGTGGCCAAGGTTGAAGTTGAGGATCTTATTACTACTCTCAAGTAAAGACGCCTGTGAACCTCTGATGAAAATACCACTAAACCAGGATGATCTACCCTGCTCATCTACTAAAACTTATGCTGCTAAAATTCTTCACACTAAACATTATCCTGCTATGAGGATCTTATTACTAAGTTCAAGTAACACCACCACTAAAACCATGATGAAAATACCATTAAACCATGGCGAAAAGATTCGCTTTTCCAACTTGCATTATGCTCTACTTTATTCCCAGTATATTAAAAGTTCTATAAACACCAAGTGGCCAATGTGTTGGAAGGTGCAATTATGTTGTTCTTCATATCTATGAACAAATATAAACAAATGTGAGATCCCAAAACCTCATCAATGAGATCTTCAAGTTATTCCAAGTGGCTGTGGTGATTCTTGGTTTTAATTACGTTGACTTTGGAAGGTTTGCAATTATGTTGTAAGTCAATTACTTATTGCGCTATTTCTATAATCCAAAAAACTCATCCAACAACGGGATCTTGGAATTGGCCAGATCATCCTTCTTCTTGGAACGTTGCAATGGTGTTGTACTACATATTGTGGAATTTCTATAAGAAAGCAATCCTTCAATGAGATGGGAGGGATAACACCCTGGAATGAGGGTGTTATGCCCTATTATAACAATCGAGGGTGGAGGCTCGAGATTGTTATAGTAGGGGCAAAACACCCGAGTTCTAGGGTGTTATCTGCCTTAACAAACTGGGCCAAAGAGTTTGATGGTTGTATTGTGGCGATTTGCATAACAAACTAGGTGTTTGTGGCCATTTAGCACACCAAACTAGGTGTTTATGTGCCCTCAATGTGTTATTGGTGGGTAACACCATCGCAACCAAAGACTAAGATTTAATCTTAGTTATGAAACTTGAGGGCCAGGTTGTTAAGGAAGGTTGCAATGATGTTGTGCTATATATTGTGGAATTTCTGTGAGATAGCAGTCCTCCAATGAGATTTTCAAAATTATTCGAGGTAGCGAAGATGATTCCTTGTCTTGAAAGATTGTACTTATGTTGCTCCTCAATGGCATATTGTGGAATTTCTTTAAACAAATGTCCCTTGGTGAGATCTCAAAAACTCATATAGTGAGATCTTTGAATTATTCCAAGTGGCCAAGATGATTCTTTGTGTTGGAAGGTACAATTATGTTTCCTTGGTTTTGTTTAATGAATAAAACTAACATGTTGCAAGTACATTGTCCAGATTATTACTTCGAATTAGTTAGTTAGTTAGTTAGTTAGTTAGAAATGGTCTTGCATAGCCACTTGGAGAACCAACTTTGCTAATGTCAAGTGTTTTTTATGCTAGTTTTAGGAATCTAATGTACTCCATATTCTCCATCTTTTAGCAAAAGAGTATATATAATATATGGTTGCCCACTAGAGAGGAAAGAACCATGTTTATGGAATACATAATTGTGGACTTAGATTCCGAATGCACAAAGTCATGTGGCTATTGCTAGCACTCGACCCCACGCTCTCTTGGCATGGGAAACAAAAGCACTTAGTGTCTTGCCTTGAAGCAATATGCATGAAGTGTTCCATCCCTTATAGTTACCATTTTCAGTATGTAACATCTATATTTTACGTATGTGCCAACTACCCTTAATAGATCAATTGAGGGATTAGATTTTTTTAGACGATGTGATAACCAAAATGACCCAAATATCACAAAGCCACAAGACGAACAATAATTGAGAGAAGTTGGGATTAACAAATTCAAGTCCGGATGGCATCATCATTAGGGCTGTGAAATTCATTGGCCCACCTCAAGCAAGTTGGCATTGGCTGAAAGCACCCAATCTATTTAGGCAAGATTTGCCCTATGATGAATAGGTATGCAAGTGAGTTTACTTGTATGCTCATGTAACCTTTACCATGTAGACCTTGAGGTCTTCCATAAGATGTTAAGCACACAATTAGTAAATCAATCAGTAATCTAGATCTGAGAACCTTGTTCTAGGTTCTTGAAATGTAGAGAACAGTTACAACCCACTCTGCTATGACTTCTCAATGGGATAACGCCACGTGGAGAAGTCTCAAGGATATACAATAAAAAAAAAATTTATGTGCTTTACCAACATTCTAGTTTCTTACTAATATTCTGATTTTTTGATCGATATTCTTGGCTCCAACGACTAGCTGCCTGACATGTGGCACAGATTGTGCTGTAACTATTCTCCACGTTACAACAATATTTGTTTACTAGTCATTCATGTTGTTTGTTGATTGTTATCAAAGAGCATTCCTTCTTATCGCCATAGCCGACGTGGAAGCCTGAAGTTGCATCATCGGAAATAGTAGCGACCCATATTGTATGTTTCCTAATCTATTTTCAAAGATCGGTCGGTGGTGTTCTTATACAAGAATGCTTGGTAGCCAAGTGATCTTTCATATACGTCATTTATCAATGTTAGTTCGTGTAGGGTTGAACTTTTACTAGACTAAAAAGCTAAATATTCCTTTTCCGCATTTATAACCCTAATTCCGAAATGGGAAAGAAGAAAGATGAACTCCGTCAATTTGCCTGGTGCCGATGCAATTACTACCTTAGTTTCTGCCTGCCAAGAGCATATGGAAGCTAAGGCAGGTAGCTGGGCAATTTCTGCCCCTGTTCGTGCCGCAATGAACCTGCTTTCACATAAAATTGATGCATCAGTTCTTGTTGCTGGCGATCATATCTATTCGTGGAGATCTGGTTATACTTACGCCCATCATGGTAATGGATTCTTTTAAACAGTTGATGAATTTGTCGTTTTTTTCAAACAACCATCTTCACATTTCCAAGCTACATCTATCACTTCACTAGTTTAGGCTTGTTATGTACTTAGAACAGATTGGTTGCGTTCTTGAGTTTTGTAACTATCTGCTAACATTGTATTCTTTTCCTATGGATTTGTTAAACTAGATTCTCGGTCCATGCCTTAAGCTTGGTTAGACAAAGAGCTTACTGTAATTCGATCTTTCTGAGGGGCCAATTCTTAATTCATTCGAATTTTCACGTTTATCTGAAACTTAATTCAATTTTACCATTGGTTGTAGACGTTTATGTGGGAAAGCATTTCAATGATAAACATTTCATCTATTCTCCTTGGAAGGAATCATTTCAATGATAAACATTTCATCTATTCTCCTTGGAAGGAATCCTAATTGTTTGGAAACTTAACTCCATTCCTGGTATTATTGCAGGCATTTATATGGGAAATGACTTCGTCATTCATTTCACAAGGGGCAAGAATCAAGATTATCTAGATCGACTTATAACAAGCTCAACTACTGTAGTAATTGAGCCATGCAAGATCTGCAATACCAGTGACAAGAGCGAGGGAGTTCTCAAATCATGCATGAAGTGCTTCCTTGCAGGATGCCCTCTATACAGATTTCATTACAGCACAAACATGCTTACCTTCCTTGTCAAAGCAAGAGGAGGAACATGCACACTTGCGCCATCCGACCTGCCCGAAAAGGTGCTGCACAGGGCTAAATACCTTCTAAAGAATGGCTTTGGATGTTACAATGTGTTCCAAAACAACTGTGAAGATTTTGCAGTATACTGCAAGACAGGATTACTGGCCTTTGGAAGGAGTGGTCAGGCTGTAACAGTTTTGGGTGCTCCACTTTCAGCAATTCTTTCAACTCCAGTGGGGTTATTAATGGCAAATCCATGGGGGATTATTGTTGCAAGTGCTGGGGTTTATTCTGTAAGCAGGTACTTTGCAGATGTGGGTGCTAGGAGGGATGTGTCCAAGGTTGAAGTTGAGGATCTTATTGCTACTCTCAAGTAGACCTATTATGATGGAAATACCACTAAACCAGGATGGCCTACCAAAAATTGTGCTGCCATGAGGATCTTAGTACTACCACTACCAGGACGATCTACCACAAATTATGCTGCCATGAGGATCTTATTAACTTACCACCACTACCAGGACGATCTTTTAAAAATTATGCTGCCATGAGGATCTTATTACTCCCACCAAACCAGGATGATCTACCAAAAAATATGCTGCCATGAGGATCTTATTACTACCACTACCAGGATGATTTACCAAAAATTATGCTGCCATGAGGATCTTATTACTACCATTAAACCAGGATGATCTACCAAAAATCATGCTGCTATGAGGATCTTATTACATTTACTACTACTAAACCAGGATGATCTACCAAAAGTTATGTTGCTATGAGGATTTTATTACTATTCCAAGTAATACATGATGAAAATATCAGTAAAACCCTGTTCATACGAATTTTCAACCTCTAAAGATTATGCTGTCTCATAAAGCATTTGTACTTTCGGTTCCTTTATAACCGCTTGGTGGTAGCATTGATGCCAAAAGTACAGGCGCCATGGCTCATCAGATTCGTCCACATCCATGAGCAAATTTGCATCTTTTCCTTTGGAAGTCTAATGTATGTCGTCTTTTAGCCCACAAGAATTAGATATTGTCAAATTTCCATGTACCTCACCTCACTATGTGGGCGTTTCAAACTTTACCTAGGGGTGTCCAAAACAAAAATATAGAAGTGTGCCATACCTTTCAATAGACAACCTTAAAATGTGCCACATGTTATTTATTCGAGCCCTTAAATACCACCCCCCTCCCCCCCCCCAAAAGGGGTGAAAATAAAGTTACCCTAGTTATAGGTCGTGGCACGATCATGATCGTGGGTTATTCTACGGGATGGAATCACCAACCGTTGGGGATTGCGCCATATCAGCATAACAAGGGTAACTTTATTTTCACCCCCCCAAAAGCATTTAAATGACATGGTTTTTAGAGCTATGCTTCACATGTTTGCAACCAAGAGTCATTCAATGCATTGGAATAAAAAACAATCGAGCCCTTAAATAGCCAGCCCCCTTAATACATGGTGGCATTTAAATGGCATGTTTTTTGGGGCTATGCTTACACTTGTTTGCAACCAAGAATCATTTAATGCATTGGAATAAAAAAAAATGGATCGGCAACAATGGAATTTTAATGTCCACATGAAGTCGTAGCTTATGGGACACTCATTAGGGATTTTATGGGGTTAGAAAAGGCCCTTCTAAAAAAAAAAAAACTTCCACGTGTTTGGGAATTTCGGGGCAGCCCGAACTCTAGTTTCTTGTTGGATAGGTCGTTATATATTTGTCTTATTACACTGAGTCTTTGTTAAAAGAGTTAATTGTGCCATCAGTTGGATATGAGGTTGCAATCTCAACAGACCAAGCATATCAAACAGAAATGGAAAATTTGATAAGTTTTTTGGACAAAGAACCAGCAAAGGTTTCATATTCAGCATGTCACAATCACAATAGCCAAGAGTTACTTATGGAGACTCAGATACATAAAGGATCTGCCTCAGTGAATTCTGAAGAAATTCTTTTGCCTCAGGATCCTGACATTCAACAACAGAACCTGCAGACTCAACTTTGTTCCAGGCAAGATCTTTCCTTTATAGATGTTAATTCCTTTCATTCTCAAGATAAAAGCAAGCTTAATGCTAATAACTCTTTTGATAATTCTGAGTTAGATTATCCTAATACTTTGGTTTCTTCTGATCCTAAAGCTTGCTGTAACTCTAAATTTTGGACTTGTCCTCATGCTTCTAATACTGAATCTGACACTGATCTTGAAAAAGAAAATCTATGTCCTCAAGGCAACATATCTACTGATTCTTGGGATGATGATTCCTATCTAATCAATAATTCTATTCAGACAACTCTGGATAACCCTGCTAAAGGTAATCTCATCACTTCTACTTCTATTTCTCAAAGGAGACAGAATAAAAGGAAAAAGAAATTGAAATCAGGTAAGCCCAAAGGGACTTCATATCTCTCAAGTACTCCAGCTGCTAATACAAGAAATAGCTTGAGAAGGATCACTAGGAGCCACTGCCCTTAATTTGTCATTGGATCTGCCCTCCTCGACATTAACTCCCTATCTCTCTTAATGAAGATTCTCTCTTGGAATCTCAGGGGAATCAAAGGCCCTCTTAAAAGGAGAAGGGCAATTTCTCAAATCAAATCCTACAACTCTGATATCATTCTTCTTCAGGAGCCCAGGCTCCCAAACTTTGAGTGCTCCAATCTTGGTGATTGGATTGGTCCAGGCTATTCTTCCATTTGGATTGAAGCCTCAGGCACATCTGGAGGTATCTGTATTATTTGGAGGAATTTCATTCATGAGAATGTCTACAACAGTCCCTGCAGAACTTGGCAGTCTGTCACTCTTAAGCATGGTGATCTCTTCTTTGGTATTATCAACATCTATGCCTCAACTGACTCTAGAGTTCGAGAAAAAACTTGGCTGGAACTCAATACATGGCTTCTCTCTCAAACCTGTCAAACATGGATTTTAGCTGGAGATTTCAACAATACCTCTACTTGGGATCTTAAATGTGGCAAAAATCTTAACATGTCTGTTTCTGAGAGGACAAATTGGGACTATTTTCTAGATCAACATCTTTTTAATTATATCCCTTCATCTACTGCAAGATTTACTTGGTCCAATAAGCAAACTGGAAATGCTTGATTATTCTGCACCCTGGACAGATTCTATATAAACAATCTATCTAATTCCTTCTGGGATAATTGTGTAGTTTTCAGTGATGAATCCACCTCTATATCTGACCACCAACCTCAATTCTTGTCTACCAAACATAATATTACCATGAAAAGGTCAGAAAATATCCCCTTCAAACTGAATTGTTCTCTCCTTGACTCTGACAAATTCATTTCTGAATTTACTTCATTCTACAATTCCCTGCCAAGAGTGAGAGCAGAAAACTCCATGAAATCCTTTTATTCTAATATCAAGCTCTCTAAATCTTGGATAAAAAGCTGGTCCAAGAATCTTCATGACTCCAAAATTGCTGAGAAGAACAATTATCTCCAGAGAATGAAAGATGTCAGATTAAATCTCCAAATTGATCCTTTGAATTCTAATCTTCATAGGCTAGAAGAAAATCTAGAAATGTCCATTAGAGCTATAGAAGAACATGATGCCAAAGGGGCTGCAATTAGGAGTAAACTTAAATACCATTCTTGTATGGACAGCAGTAACTCAAAATTTTTCTACAAGGTGGCTAAAAATAGAATCCTGAGAACTCAGTTATCTCATATTGTCAAGGATGATGGATCCTCAATCTCAAGTCATATTGATATCTCAAACTTTTTCCATGATAAATATAAGGGCATCTTTGCTAAGCCATCAGATAATATTGCTCAATCTATCCAGGGAAATAATTTCAGAGACTTCTTGAGCAATCTGCCAAACACAAATCCTATTTCTACTTTACCTGACATTGAGAATCTCCCCTCTGAAGCAGAAGTTTTAGCCACTATCCAATCTCTTGGGAAAAACAAAAGCCCTGGGCCTGATGGTCTGCCTATTGAATTTTACATAAAATTTTGGGATATCATCAAGTCTGACCTGATGCACATGATTCATGGTTTTTGGAATCTCAATCACTTACATCCCTCTATCTGCTCTGGATTTATTACCATGATCCCAAAAGTTGACAACCCTTCCAAATTTATTGACTGGAGGCCTATTTCCTTAACTAATTCTTCCTATAAGATCTGTGCTAAAATAGTTGCCAACAGGATTAAAGGTCATCTACAGAAAGTAATCAGCTCATGCCAATCTGCTTTCCTCCCTAACAGATTTATTCTTGATAACTATATTGCAGCTATGGAGGGTCTTCATTGGAATTCCTTGACTAAACAGAATTGCATTTTGTTAAAGCTGGATTTCTCCAAAGCATTTGATACTGTTAGATGGGACTTCCTAGAATTTGCCTTAATTAAGCTTGGCCTCTCTGAGAAGATTATTAAGCTCATTATTGGTCTTAATCAAAGATCTCAATCTGCCATCTTAATAAATGGATCTCCCTCTAAATTCTTCCCTTTGGCCAGAGGTGTTAGGCAAGGGTGTCCATTAGCTCCCTATTTATTTATTGCAGTAGCTGAAATGCTTACCTCTGCCATTCACTATTACCAGAATGCAAGCAATCTGCATGGTCTCACTCTTCCTGACAATTCAACACTCACTATATCTCAATATGCAGATGATACCTTCACTTTTCTGAAAAATGACCCAATAAACATTGATTCTTTCTTCAGGATCATTGACTCTTGCAGTGCTGCTTCAGGGGTTTACTTAAACAGGGACAAGTGTGTCATAATTGGGGATATTTCTGTGGACAGCATCTCTGGAATTAAGTGCATTCATTCAAATGATTCTACCAAACTTCTTGGCATGCCCCTGTCCTCGAATCCATCCATTAAAGGTCTTTGGTCTCCTATTATTTCTCGGATCAAGAAGAAACTGTCAAACTATGGTTCTTGTCTTTCCTTAGCTGGCAGAACTATTATTGCAAACTCAGTCATTGCCAGCTCCCACATCTATTTTTCATCTGCCCTCCTTGCCCCAAAATCTATTTATCAACAACTTGAAAGGATTATTAGGAATTTTATTTGGGGCAAACATCATATGGTAAATTGGAAATCTGTTTCTAAAAGTAAAATTCATGGGGGGCTTGGCTGCAAAAATCTTCTTCTTCAAGGTTATGCCTTAGCTGGTAAGTATGTTTGGAGATCCTTGTTTCAATCAAATAATCCTGCTTCTATATTTATTAAACACTGGCTATCTTGTAGTTTTATAAGAGGGCATCCCTCTGTGTCACATCAGCTGCCTTCATCTGCTTTCTTCAATCTTCAATCTGGATCCAACTCATCTCCTCTGATGAGAAACATTATTCTAGCCTGGAACCTATCTCATAGAGCCTTCAAACATGTTGATCTTCAAGCTTGCCATCTTAGTTCTTCTATTTTCTGGAATCCTGCTTTATCCAATGATATTTCATCTCCCCTGGCTATAATTCATCCTAGGATTTACAAAAAATGGAGTGAATTCAATTTCCTCATCCTAGGGGATCTGAGAGTCAACCAGATGGATCACTTGGACTACCTTTAAGCAGAAAATTAGGGGAACCATTTCTGATAGGAAACTATTCAAGCATATCTTTCAGAAAATTAATGGTCTGAATTTAGACTCTAATTTCATTCCCTCTCATGATTGGACCTTGAATAACAAACATACATACAAAGTTTCCCTGATATACAAATTTCTGAGTAAATCTGATTCAACTTCCAAAGCTAAAAATTTCTGGAATATCTCCATTGATGTCGAGCATAAATTGTTTCAAAGTGTTTGGAAATCCTTCTTATCTCCAAAGGTCAAATATTTTATTTGGCTTATTGCAAATGGTAGTGTTCCAAATCTTCAATCTCTTGCCAGACATCAGTCTAGAAATGCAGCTCCTATTGATTCTCATTGTCCCTTGCAATGTAATGGAATTGAAGATATGAATCATATTTTCTTATGTCCCAAATTAAATTCCTTTTGGCACTAGTTTCAGCAGCAATTTGCAATTCCCAAACCCAATTGCCTCTTAAATTTCCTACTAAATGATGATGCTTTTATTAACTCTTTAAATTTTACAGCATTATGGAAGATTTGGAAACATAGGAATAGATGTTTACATGGCAAGCATTCAGTTTCATGTACTTGGATTAAACTGCATTTTATTTATGATCTGGAGCTGTCAGCCACTTGTAACAAAAGGGAAACACACTTCGAGGAAAGATGGAATAATTTGGGAGTCTTCAATGGTCATTTTAACTTGTTTAGATTGCATTGTCATGATGAATTTGCTAACAGTGACATTTTATCTATCAGATTACATGATCAATCTCAGGAGGGATCTAGGACATGAATATCAGATTTATGTTGAACAGCTGATGGACAATGATATTGAATATACAGAAGGGTTTTGGACAGGTCTAGTTAGGGGCAGAACTGATGTGGACATCCTTGATATTCCTGATAGAGAGCTTGATTGGACCATCGAATTCTGCAGAGGCACTTATCTAATGCATGAGTTATGGTGGTTTTTAGAAAGATTTAGTAGCAACATGACAGAACAACAGTTTGATTTCTACAGGGGATGCTACTACTACCATAGAGGAATGGCAGATGCTTATGGTTCTCTTATTCTTCTGAGGGCCACTATTAACTTTGATACTCTGATTCAGGAACTTAACTGGGGGAACAATCGAATCCTCATCATCCAGCCAGATTACCCAGCTCATTTCAACTACCTTGACACTTACCATTTTTAACTTAGCCTTCCCAATCTTATCTTCTACCCTTTTCCTTTTGTCTACCCTTTGGCTCCATAAGTTGCTATCTAAGTAACCTGTCTATGGTTGAAATCCTCTGGATCTCAGCTATCAGCAGGTCTATTGCAGGTCTTGCAGTTCTTTTGGCAGGTTTTAACATGTTATACCTTCATATCACTATTTCACTTACTGTTATTCCAGCAGACTCTTTATGGATCCTCAATCTACATCTATTTTATTATTATTGTAATTACTGCTATTACCTACAGTTCTATTGTCATGTTCCCACATTGACAATGAACTTTATTGTACTTTTCTTCTATAATTAATGGAAAAAACTTCATTCTCTCAAAAAAAAAAAAAAAAAAAAAAAAAATATTTGTCTTATTCCGTGCCTTTTTTTGTCTTTTTCAAAGCACGTGGATTCGTTAATTTTTATTGGTTTGTTGTTAGTGTAGCCATAAAAAAAAAACCAACGGAATTCAAAACCGAAGTTCTTCCTCCTCCTCGCGCCATTACCCAACTAGTCCTTCAAATGTTGGTCGTTTTTTCCCTCAAATTTTTAGTCCGGAATTGCTCAATTCTTGGACGTCTCTTTTATTGGAGACAGTTTCTTCTAGAAATTTTGCAAATCCGGATCATAGCCAGAGAGCTCAGCAAGCATTTTTTCTCTACTAAAGTATTTTCGGCAGGTCCTTCTTACATTCTTTTGGAGCTACAAAGCTACAAATTTCTAACGAGCTCAAGGATGGATGATAAAGGTATGTCAATTTGCAACTCCATAAATGAAATCCTATTCATATCTAAGAATGCCTACTGTTTATTTGTAGAAAACATAAATTCAAGGAGGAAGGTTTGCCAATTTCGGGTGGAGGTACCACAAAATTTCATGCCTCTTAAAAGAAAGATAGGGCCTAAGATAGATTATGATGAAGATTCTTTAAGATCAGCAGGAGCATGCAATATTGATTTATGGACACATGGAGATTTATATCCACGAGATCCTTTAAATCAAATTCAACCTGTATCTGATTCTCCCACAGCCTTGTTCAAATTTATAGGCATGGGGCATCAAGGCTTACTTGGATATTGCCAAAACTTAGCAAGTGGATCTTCCGATGACGGTATTAGAGCTGCTATGCAGAAATTCCAAACATGTAACTTTTAGCTTCAAGCTAGCATCAGTAAACTTAGTTATGACATGCATAACATTGCCAATCATAATATCTCATTACATTATTCTTGTAACAGCGTGCAAAAGCAAGTGTTTGCAAGCGAGAGTACAAAATAAGCACAATTTCATTATTTTTGGACAATACCTGAATTTGTGGACTTTTTTTGGACAGACTCGCTTCGATGACAGTTTTCGTATACTAACAGACATCCCCAGCGAGTGCTGCATATGCTTCAACAACAACCACTGGAATCTTGACAGTATTGAGTAGCTTCCTCTTATCGGAAGGAACCCAAGCATAGCCGATAGTCTTTACTTCAATGCAGTCACTAGCAGTCATTGGCCTCCAACTCTTCTTCCAACAATTGACATAATTGGATGGGTGCACCTGGTTCCTCATAGGGACAGGCTCCCAACAAGTCACTTGGATAGTCTCAAAGTTTTCTTTCTTATCATCCATTGGGGCTCTTCAGTAGCATACCCTACCCACGTCGGACACAAGACATCATCAGGGCACACCATTACAAAACATGCCTCGCGGCGATGGCTTGATGCTTTGTGGTACATGATGAGGCATCCAAAAACAAAAGGCCCAGTGTGCCCGATCAAGCTCTCATCAATATCAGAGGTGTGCACATGCTTATTGAAATATATAAAAGATATCAAATCACATACCTATTTCTATTTTGTACAAATGAATCATCCAGTTGCAAGAGAAATTTCATGGTAAGACCTTCATGGATGGCTTGTCAAATGGACATTCATGTTCTTACAGGAGTCCGTTGATATACTGACAATAGATAATGCCGACTTCGATGTAAGTGCCTTCTTGTTACAAAGTCCAGCTTTGGGACATACAGCTTTGGCATTGTAGTAGTCCATATATAATGAAATAATCCAAAAATGAAAGTTGAGATTGCTAGACAGATGGAACCCTTGGGTATCGGACACACCCATAGTGTTCAATCCTAGATACTGGCCACAGACTATAACACTCGGATCTATAATGATACAAAATCTTTTCCCAAAGCTATTGTGATGTCATACCTCTATTGTGAGCAATTAGCATCTCCTAGGGTGTGTTACCCTGACTTCAGACACCTCTTCAACACTATGAGCCAGTTGGAACTAAATGAGGTGGCCGTGAATTGTTGTAGCAAGAAACCCTTTTGAAACCAGACGTCCATTTTGAATATGTTCATCATCTGCAAAACAGAAAGATATATCATTATAAATTTGGCACCCGCCGCATTTCCAAGCACGAAACACATCTGAAAAATATATTAAAACATGGGAAAAATGTGAAAAAAAAAAACTAAAAAAAAAAAATTTGACCTGCAAATTGGGCGCCCGCCCTATTTGGGCTCGCCAAGTTGGGCGCTCGCCCCATTTCAATGCGCGAGATTGGGCCCCATGCATGCACAAATTTGGGCGTCTCCCTTATCTCTCTTCAGCAGACTGAGCCCTACCTGTTGACTTACAATCACCACAAGTTGAGCCAAGCTAGTAGCATAACAAATTATTGACAACAACATGGGGGTGAAGTCCACAGTTCCGTACCAGATCCTACTCCAGGAGACAGGATTTCTACCCCTTCAACGGGCTGCATTGGAACGCCATATCGTTTACTTCCAAAAGGTGGTCGCTATGGCTGATACGCTTTGCCCGCCTTGCTTTGGCCACGGCAATGGGTCCCTAACGTACCGAAATCCTGCTGGAAAGACAAGCGTGCTCGCTGGTTCTCCACGGGGGGTGTGCAGCAAACAGATGTGTCAGTGTCAGGACAAAGAAAGATCGCGAGGCACTTAAACTATACCTGATGCTACTTTCCTTCGCAGCAGTGGGATGCGAGGCTCGGACACATACGTAGTCGGCACACCATCGCCAGCAAAGTCAATCCTAGGCTCACAAGAGGCCCACACCGGTACTTGTACACCCAACTACCCATGAAGAAACGCAGCTTATAGCTTCCATTCGCAGACGGGGGCACATCGCCTCCGTGATTGAAACAGGCGTTGGGCCTGCGTGAAGCGCGGAGCAAAGGCTTTTGCCGGTGTTGCCACCCGAGTGGCGATTGAGGATGAATGTCATGCCCTCCAGACCTGCCCAGCATTTGCCCATATCCGAGAGCGATATGTTCGATTACTAGTGCCTGGCCAGCCGTTGCATCAGTTATTGGCTACGGCGTCAGTGGGTTTGTTGGGGTCATACCTCCGGGAGGTTATGGATGCACGGATTCGTCGTGTCCTCGGGGCCGGTATTGAACCTGTCCTATGCAATTATGCGGTGTGCCCGGCAAAGGGCTTATTCTTGCTAAGGTTTTTCCCTCGAAAACCCTTGGGGCGGGGTTTTAATCTCACATAATATGCTTGCTTTCTCTTTTGTTTGGGTCCCATAGGCCAATTGGTCTCCGTGGACGCTAAAAACCTATTCTATTCTATTCTATTCTATTGTTCGCTCATTCTTAAATCAAACCTTATGACAAGTAGCTATGTCATTTTGACAATAAAAGGTCATACCTCATCTTGAAGCCAAAGAGTGTGTCTTATCACCTCATTATCAGTGTGGCAATGCATGCTGCAATTCTCAAGCAAAGAGAAACATGGGTACTTAGAGCACTAGATAAAGGAGATCTATTCTCCATTCGAAATTAAAATTACACTAAAATAAATCTAGAATTGCAATAAAATGACAACCTTGAATTGCAAATCACGAAAGTCGCAGCACAATACGCTAGCGCAAAGGGTTTAGTCGAGAGCGGGTTTAGTCGGGTTTAGTTGAGTCGAGGCCTTGTTACCGTAGACAGAGCAAAAAAAGTCCTTGCCATAGAAGGCCCAAGCTTTAGACGGATTGGGTCCAAAAGCGGCGTGACACCAAAACTGGCGTCCCTTAAGAAGAGAACCATGGCATTCTAGGGAAAGGTACTTGCACATAACAACATCCGACACAAAGAGGAATGTACCTCAACTCAATCACAGACCAAGACTACGGGACATTGTGAGGCACTCCTCGATACTAGCCAGGATGTAACAAGAATGAGACGAGGCAGAACGCCAATGACCATAGGAGCGAACCACATCAGAAGAAACTACAAACACCTGTCCCCCTCCCCCCCCCCCCCCCCCCTAACGATGACCCGCCTTTGCTAGTCCAATGTGACACAAGCACTCGAACTACCAAGACCGAGTTGTGGAATATGACAAGCTGTGGCGAGAGGATAAAGAGGATCAGAATAAGGGACCACCCTCAAGAGGGTCAGAGACATACAAAGCACATACGAAGAACAATCGTTGCAAGAGATGAATGGGGCAGAATGCTGATCTTGTGCGAGCAATTAAGACATCTTGGCTGGCTGCAACCTGATCACATTTAGATTTTTGGATTGATATGCAGACATGTTCGAAAAAAGGTTAGATCGCGCCAATTCAACTGGAGGGCCTCAGGGATAGGGGAAAAACTGGTAAAACATAAAGTGATTAAGGAGGCTTTCATCAAATCCCACCATCTAGCGTGGATCGGGGCAACAAATAAGATAACTAGATGGATGTGAGCCACACGAGGGGTAATCGAGGCCGGGAAGTAGGCCAAAGTCGGGGGCAGACTGACGGACCAACAACGGCAAAGAATCCAAGCATGGAGAAAGGGGCAGTAATCAAACTGTGGAAGAAAGAGATGGCAGCAGATGCACTACTCATAGAGGATAGGGAAGATACCAATGAGGCAAAGCAAGAAGGAAAGGAACTCCCTACGATATGCACCAAGGCCAAAACTGATGCCAGGCAGAGGCATATGCAAGTAAGGTAGAAGAGCTCCAAACTGAAGGACCGAGGTAAGGATAGAAGCCATGAAATTAGGTGAAAATGCCGAATAATGTGGCAAAATATCTGAAATACAAAGAACAATTGTATCAAAAAAATAGACAGCATAACCAACCTTCACTCAAACACACAACACAAAGCAAAGAAAGCCACATAACGCCTCATCAGCGAGTCTCAAAAATAACAGAAGTAAAGTCTGAGAAAATTTATGAGAATAAATGAATAATTGGTCCTGAAGCTAGGCAAGGCATTGTAAATGTTGTCCTCGACTTGCTATGGGCATTTCAGAAACATGCAACAGCAGCAGGAATACTTAATATAGCAAGGAAGTGAACATATATCCTCATGGAATAGCTAGGTAATCAGTTTAAAACCCCGTCCTTTAAACATGCTTCTTACGCATGCCATAATTTTAAATGTGCACTACAAGCCTTCCATTCCTTCATGCACATAGACACATTTGATACACATAATTAGACAAGAAGGCTTGGATCGGAGTGTGGAAGATAATAGGACCATGTATTTCTGCATAGGACCATGTTCTGATATGCATAGATAACGTATTTCTAATATCTAATATTTCGTTTCTATGTCAGCATCTGGAATGGACTCCCAAAACCAACTTGGGTTCTTCAGCCATTTTGAATCTGCCTTGTTTTTGTGCTACCCTTTCAAGCCTATATCCTTTATTTTGCTATGATCTAATTATCTGCACATCATAGTCTTTTATCTCTATGGTTAGTTGCTTTTCCATCGTTTGATAGCTGGAAAACTTTAAAAACGTGAAAAGATGTGTCCTTAAGCAGAAACTTTTGAAAGTTGTCCATAGGCGGCGTATAGGACTCCACATTGAGGATTGTCCATAATCATAAGCTAACACATTGGTTCTGGTAATGGCAGCATGATGTATAAGAATTTTATGTAGGTTGCTTTGGAAGCATTTTGTTATCTGTAGATCATGTCCTACCATGTGTTATGATATTTTGATTGATATGATATTTTGATGAGTGCAAGAGAAGAATTGGGGTGCAGACTTTAGGAAATTATCTCTGGGTACTGTGCTAGTGGCTCTGACACTTTGGCTTGATCAGATGCAGGTTGCTTCGTATATCCTGGCCTCATGATTTTTGAGCTTCTAATCCACCATGCCATATAACTACCCTTATGATATTCAGAACATGCCCTGAATATGTGAGCATGAAATACGTTTTTCTATTTTTTGTTTTTCGCATGTTCTATGTTCCAATTATCCATATGGTTGCAGGATGCATCTCTTCAAGATATTCCGGAATCTTCAAAGTTTGTAATGCGTATCAAGGAAGGTAGCAAATATAACAATCAGGTTCAGTGAGTAAGACATTAAAAGTCCACCTTCTCCTTTTCTTCCTTCTAGAACTCGAGAGGGGATATTTATTGCAAAAGGGTATTCACTACATCATTGGTTAAAGGATTCTTCCTATTGTATGGATTTGGAATTAAAGGAATTCAAAGAACCCCTAGAATCCAAGTCAATGAAAATTTTTAATGGTGCCTTCATGTGGCAAGAGCTTGTTTCAGTTGTGAAAGAAATTGAGGAGAAAGTGGGAGATGTTACACCTAAAACGTTCAGCCGCCTAACACATTTTTCGTCGACAAAGCGCACCTCAGCAATAGTTGCTGATCTAAAAGGGAGGGCAAAAAAGATTGCAAAAAGGAAGGCTAGACTTAAAATCCCAGGTGGAAGCTTTTCCTGTCATACATTCTTCTTTTACAGAATGCACTTGATTTTCAAAGGCAGAAAAAGGATTTCAGGATTCTATATTCAGATAAAGGAAGACATAAAGGGAAATAGGATCTCCGCGGCCACAATATTTGGGACAGAATCGATGCAAGAGAGCTCTTCTTAGCATTTCCGAATAGCTCATATCAGAGTTTTGTACTTTCTTGAAGAGCAACAGTTGACAAAAAGGTGGACTAAAGAAATATATAATTTTTTTTTTAAAATGCCCTTTTTTCTTAATCTCCTTATCAAAATGCATCGTTATGTGGGGTTGATTTGGACAGACAAAATGTTGAAAGGAGAAATAAACAACAACTCAGCTGTAGAATTGGTGTGCTAATACCATCAAAGAAGAAATTAGCCTGTACTTTGTTGAAATCAACTGCCAATGCTGCCACTGGAGATTTGAATCATACAATCTTTGGTGTTTGATGTTGTTTGCGAGATCCGACTAGATGGATTAATTTGTAAAAAATTGAGCTACGGTAATGTACTTATTTAGCTATATATTTTTTACATGCATGAGCAGATATTTATGACAGGAAGCATCAATAAGCAGGTTTTGTACAAGAACAAAGCATCCCGCGTGCACGAAAAGATTTGCTGGGCGAAAGCTAGAAATGCCTATGCACTAAATCAATATTTATGGCCTACATGAACTAGACAAGAGACTTGGTTATCTAGCCTAGGCCTTTTAGGGAGAAAGGGTAGATAAGCTATATATGTTCCTCGAGGAGGGGCTCAGGGACCATTCTATCTTGTGGTTGGATGGTGAGCTATCTTGCTAGGCTCTTATTCGATATTAATCGGAATGAGAAATGGGATGTGAGTTCAAGAGTTTGCAAATAGTTGCATATACTAATGAAAGTACTTGTCAACATGGTATGCTATGCATCATATATCATTGGCTGCAAATATTGGATAGCATAAATCTTGTAGGATTTTCTGTCTTATAAATATCTTCCAGAAAACATCTTCCATGGTCCAAAGCACCATTGCAAGAATCCTTTGTACTATAATCTGTTTTCAAGGGTCTAAAGATGATATTGCAAATATGTTGTTGAATATGGAACATCACAAGCTACTTTTGAGGTAATATTGATGGGCCAGAAACATACTTATTTCTCTTATTTTTGTGGACGATAAAAATCAAAACAATTCAATCCAATTTATCAAAAAATAAGTATACCATCACTACATATATAAATCAGTTTGATTTTTTGTTTGATTCTATTATTTTTGTGCCAAACACATGTATTGGGATGCATCTGTATTAGGTTAGAAGGAAAACGAAGGGAAAAAATGCAGTCCATAAATTAGTTTATCGCTGTTGCCTTCGAGGTCTAAAACCTGTTTCCAGAGAGATGTCTGTTGGAGATGGCAATTTCGAGCAGACTTGCCTATGAAACAGAGATGTGCATATGGAAAGTTGTTAGACCACATGAAAGGGCGATGCAGATGGAAAATGACGACCAAATGTGAAGGGAGAAGGCGTTATGGAATTTTCTTGTTATTCTTTTTTGCAGTTCTCAGATCAGATAACAAGCAATTCTTCTTCATGATTCCAGAATCCCCTCTCAAAGACCCACAAATTGTAGGGTCTCGACCAGTAGCCGAGATACCCCTTACAAGAAACGAAATTGATGTCTTATGCTCCCGCAGAACTAGCCGAGATACCCCTTACAAGAAACAAAATCGATGTCTTAATGTACTCCCAAGGAACTGCAGATTGAAGACAATCCCTCAAGATTGCAAATGAGTTTCGGTTTATACTGAAATAATTATTTTTATGTGGATAAAGACGTGCACCCCTATCCATAGCCACAAAATAGCGAAGAACCTATCCTAGTACCTCAACAAAGGCATCAATTCATGCTCAAACACAAGCATTGAGTGAGATTAAATATTTAGAAGCATAAACTTTTTTCAATACATAGATCTCTCCATCAATTTCTTTTGCCCTCGTGCTTTTTAGGCTATCTTATTTGCTCTCCTGTTCTTTACATTCACCATAGATTCAATGATATGGATGTCCTAGCAGCACCCTGTAGATCCTTTGCCTGACTGCAACATGTTCCCACCCCTTAAGCTGAGTTCGTATAAGCAAACAATCAAGATATGTTATATAAATTCGCAGAGGCTTAGCTTATCACACCAAAAGGGCAGATCCTTCAAGGAAATCGTTATCCAATGGGCCCCAACTTTTCTAGGCTTTATCCCATACCCCATAGACCATATCAATTAAATGTTATGCACTAGCACCTCCAGTGATAACCAACACACCAAAAGGGCGGATCCTTCAAGGAAATCATTATCCAATGGGCCCCAACTTTTCTAGGCTTTATCCCATACCCTATAGACCATATCAATTCCTTGCCCTCCTCGAGATGCTTGCCCTCAAGCATGTGGAACACACCAATGTTGCCACGAGGAATTGAACCTTGGCTCTGATACCAAATGTTATGCACTAGCACCTCTAGTGATAACTAACGCACCAAAAGGGCGGATCCTTCATGGAAATCGTTATTCAATGGGCCCCAACTTTTCTAGGCTTTTCTAGGCTTTGGTATCAGAGCCAAGGTTCAATTCCCCGTGGCAACATTGGTGTGTTCCACATACTTGAGGGCAAGCATCTCGAGGAGAGGGAGGAATTGATATGGTCTATGGGGTATGGGATAAAGCCTGGAAAGGTTGGGGCCCATTGGATAACGATTTCCTTGAAGGATCCGCCTATTTTTGCAATACATGGCAAATATCTTCATTATAACTTCTTCATTCAAGTAGCTTAGTTAGTATTTTCTTCAAATAAATCTGCATGTCTCCTGAGAACATTAAGATACAATAATAAAGACAGTAACAGGATTGTCTGGGTCATTCATCTCCGATATGGTTAATCCGTCATTTCGTGCAGAAGTTAGATGGATTTGCCTACTTATAGCATGCCTTGTCTTCAGCTCTAGAAGCTTTCTTCGTCTCGGTCAAGTCCCATGGCATATCTATCTGTATTTTCTCTTGCCAATGTAATTCATTTGGATGATTCAACTCAAAAATCCTGATCATCTTGCAGTTGGACTCTCATAAGGAAATAGCAGAATGGGTCTGACCTGGCTTCATCTTATGAACAGTTTGTGAGATCTAGATAACCTAAGATGCTGGTATGTTCTTAAGAAGCTTCAAATAATCAGCATCATTTTCTTCAAATGAGGCATTCATTTAGAAGTCAGAAGCAACTGATTTGTCTTAACCATATAAAACTGACTGCTTCACAGTAGGGAACCATAAACTTTGTGACACATAAAGTAGTTTCATTTTTGCAGCTGGAGTATAAGGTGCCGGCTTACCTAAAATTGCAGCAAGCTCGAAAGCCAACCCTGTAGCATCACTTACACATCATCGGACTGAAAGTCTTAGCATTAAAATATCATATAGCTTAGCCTTTGAACATTCACATCATGACTCTATGTATTAAATTTTCTAACCTGATTATTGTAGCTCAAGATTTTAGTCGTTTGCCATGGATTAGAACATTTTCTTCCTTAGCACAGAAATAAATTTCAACCCTTCTAGTTCTCGCTCCAAATCTGTGCATTTCTTTTGTTGAGTTGCTTGTAAACCCATCAATAGAAGCGATCATATATGTCCTATCACAATGAAATGTAGTAGCCAAGCAGGGGACCTAATCCAAGCTAAAGAGATGGAAAACTCAGAACCAGAGCATGCAGGCCTGGTGGATTGAATCCAAAAGACCGTAGGCCACCATAGCTAGCGCATATAAGAGTCATTTAACTGGCAGAAGGAGGTCTTGAGATCTGGGGATCTGTGGACTGCTTTCTGTAAGAGCAAGCCAAGCTTGCCATCATTTCTGAACCGGAAGATCTTTAACCTCATCTTCAGAAAGACGGCCATCAGCATTTGTATCACACCTGCATCAGAGATGTAGTCTTCTGAATCCAAACCACATAATTGTCCAAAACACAGGCCATGCTTCACTCTCATTATAATTCTCGAAATCAGGCTTTACCTCTTCAGCAAAACGCAAAAAAAAAACCCATTGATCCAGATTAAGACCCTTGTACTCCCTCTGCTCCTTCAAGAACTCCAAAAACGAATTAAAAGCCCTTAAATGTTTTCCATTTCGCATCATAAGCTCCAACATCTGGCATCGGTTCGGTCAAGCAATACTTGAAAGCAAAGGCATAAACATCCCTAAAAATGGCCGGATCTTTGGAAACCTGGTGCCCTAATTTATCAAGAACCCTGCGCAAGCGATCAAAGAGGGAATGGATGGAATCAGGATTGGATTTTTTTGGAGGATGAGGAGGAGCTTGAGCTTGAGATTTCTGGTGATGGCTGGATTTTCTGGGGGCTTTGGGCTTTGGATGGAACTGATATACTTGGAGCTGATGTTCAGCCAGCAAATAGGAGGAGCAAGATTCAGCTCTGCAAGAATAGAGCAAATCGATGCCCTCTTCTGCGGTGCCCTCTTCTTCGATGCCCTCTGCTCATCTAATCCTAGCTGTCCAAATCTTAACCATTAAATCTCAACCCTAAATCTCAGCCTTTGGATTTAGGGCTGGGTCCAACACTTACACTAAAAATTTATAATATAAGATTTTTTCAATAATATAGTTACAACAATTTATTATGCAACTGATGTCGCATTACAAATTAATACAACAACAATGACTTATGCTCATCGTTGCCAGTTTGCATAAAAATCACAACCCCTCCCCCCCCCCTTCCCCGGGGGGACTTGAGGGATAAACCTTGGTAGTAATAAGCCAACTGTAACAAACTTCAACAAATAGTAGCAAAGAAGTCCTAGCGAATAAGCTCAAGCTCAATGCATGGCAAATCTACTTGGGCTAGCCCGTTAGCATTTGGGCCTCGAAGGAGGACTTGAAGAGGTGCATCTTGGGCTTTGGGTTTCTCATCCACGCCATGGTATCGAGCTGACACGTATGAATAAACAAGATTGCCAGATACCCAGTGGCATAATTCAGCAACATAGCTTTCCAACCCAGGTCTTTTTATCAGCTCTGAGCCTCTTATTTCTTTTAAGATTCTCACACAGTCAGCATCCCTTTCCTTGATCATTTGACAGACGATCTCAACACTGGTCTGCATGTCGTGTGACTCATGGTTGAAGCAAACGACAGAAGGAAGATTATCATATTCTCCACGAGAATACTCATAGTTTAGTGACAGCAGATCATTGACCCATGAAATCACATCGTTGACAGCGTCGTGCAATTCAGAAATGAGCGGATGAGATAAAACCTCCTCATCAATTTCTATTCCGAGTGAATATTCCGACAGGACGAAGCAAGGAAGGCAGGCAGAAGCTTTGCGACGCTGCTGAATGTAGGTTTGCACATCGGGGATGGTGCCCTTTTCCCGGCGGATTATTTGTGATTTGCAAGCATCAACTGAACTTTTGAAGGTTCTAAGGAAGCGTTGTTGCAGTGCAGGGGACATATCGGGGTGTATTTCAGCCCACCAATCCAATGCTATTGCCACGGCCTTACGCCGCAACTGCCCATCAGAATTAGAATCCTTTGCTTCAAGAGCATCCCCAAGAGCTTGGAATAGCTCCTCCGCGGCCAGGGAATTGTTTCCCACTCCATTATCCATGTTGTCATTAATGTCATCCAAAGCGAACATCCATGCTATACATTTCCCCACGCATACCACCCTTGACATTTTGCCATTTGCGTATGCTGTCGACGTGAGAAGCGGGAAGCCGGACTGTATCAGAAGTTTTTTCTGATGCTCTGACGATGGGTTGAACTGAGAGAACATCCATGAATCGAGCTTCTCTTTGATTTCAGTCTGATTCTTGTGGAATGCGAGTGGCAGGGAACAAACGAGAGGAGGAATGGTGATTTGCTGTGTCTTGCTAAGATAAGCCATGATTGACAAATCCGTGAGCTGAAGCTCGAAGCTTAACTGCTGAAGCTCGAAGCTCGAGCGTTGCTGGGCTAGGTTGGAGACATGTTATCAACTTGTAGATATATGATTTGCGTGCATTTGGCATCATAGCTGTATTCTTTTGTTTTTTGTTTTTGTGTGCATTGACCTTGTTGTTTTTATAAGCCAATAATTGGTAGTATTTGTTAAAATTGTCTTTTTTCGCAGCATTTGTTAGACTATCTTTGATTACCTTTGTCCACATTCAATGCCTTAAAGATATATTTAAGATTCTTATGCATATATTTTTATATGTAACACAACTGTCCAAACATATGTAAACCATGAATCCAAGAGCAAAAGCAATGGTGACCTAGCCAAAGCAATGCCCATCTACTTAAAATATTTTTGGGGGTGTGTGTCCTCTTTTTTCCGGCCGCCGGTAGACATCAAAATCCGGCGAAAAAGCGAAATTTTGTGATCCGGAAATTTTTTAACTTCAAAATCCGGCAAAAAGGTAATTGGGCGTTAGGTTGTAGGGTTAATTAGGCGTTACGTTAAATCCCCGGCTAATCCAGGCGTTAGGCCTCTCCTCCTTCGATTTCTTCCACTTCTCCTCCTCCGATTTCTTCCACAGTTTCGAAATGCAGGAGGCAGCAGCTTCAGGCACACAGAACGCCACAAAAACCTGGATTTACCCTAGAAGCTCAAGAATCCCACGGTTTTTAAGCGGTGCATTTTGCAGCAGAGCTTATAGCTCATGCAGATATGGTATCTTACGATGTGATTCATTCTGGCACGATGCAAGGTGCGTTGCATTTCAGGTTATTTCTCATTTTGTGATTTCTTCTATTTATGCCATTTTGGTTTTATTCTCATGTTTGTGCATGTCATTTTCTTTAACATCTGACCCACTTTTTTTTTGCAGATGTATATATTGCTACGGAAACTTTTTGCAGATCTGCCATAGATCACATTCTTAGGTAAATGGAAGAGACATTGAAATAATTTACTGGCCATTTCACTTCTGGAGCAGAGGCATAACATGGCAAAAATCTGTAGGTAAGTATTGTTGTGTGCAAATTTTTTGTAATAGATCACATTCTTAGGTAAATGAAAGAGACATGAAAATAATTTACTGTGCATTTCACTTCTGGACCAGAGGCATAAACATGGCAAAAATCTGTAGGTAAGTATTGTTGTGTGCAAATTTTTTGTACAACAATGTCACTATTTAATTGATGCTATTATGATATAAGTTGTTACTGTTATAGTATAGGATGTAGATTTCAAACACCCAAAGTCATGCATCTAACCAGTGTTCCATACCTAGAATCTGTAACTGTTGTTATATGATATACTGCTGTCTATGGCAGTGTAGTATTGCCTAGACACAGATAGACTATTGATGAACAGGCACGAGTAAATCGTGTCTACTTTTTTAGAGAGGTCCTTTGTTTTTTCTTTGTTTCTCCACTAGAACGTTTTGTGATCTTCCAACAGTCCCTTCAATAATTATTGAACTTCAATCATAGGTGCAGGTTTCAGCCTTCACACAATCTGTATTTGATGAAGAAATGCTAAAATGTCCTTATCCCTATATGCGCTACAGGAGCAAAAGAACTGAGCAAAATAAGGTACATCTCTTATGCATAGCTAATACTGGTATAAATTCTATGTATTGGATTTAAGAAACAACATTTTGCAAATCTGGATCAACAGTTTAAGCCTTTTATCAAGCGTCTGAGTTGCTGCAGTTTTGACCGGATTGACAGGCAGATTTGCGAACCACCTTTTTTCTTTGCTGCAAGTTTTACAAATTTGCATGAAATATGGATACCTCATCTTCTATATACCATCTTTAGTTATGGAGATCTTCAAGTTGGACATTCATTTCAGAGTTTTTGGAGTCAAGAATGATGGCCTGACCTTGAGGAACTCAAGTTTGGCCTTCTGAAGCAGGTAAAGAAATAATAATTGAGAATAACATTTTCAGTTTGTGGTTAAGTCTTCAGAGATTTTATTTTGCACGTATGTATGTATAGTTGTTGTTACCATCATTTCTGCCATCATTTTATTGTAGAGGTCTCATGTTTCAAGCTTTGAGATCCAACTTTGAAGCCACAAACAAATAATCTCTTGGATCCTTATAACAAGAATCTTTGTCTGCATTTCGTGCAAGATAAGGAAGACAACAACATCACAGATGATGTTTTGTTCTAATGATGATGTTATAATGTAGCAGAATAAAAGGGAGAGACAGAAGCAAGTTTATAGTTCATTTTTGGCATGGAAAATGGCACTAAGATGCTGGTTGGTTTAAAAATCCGATCTATTTTAACAGGTGAAATTAGAATGTACTATGAAAGTGCACGAACAGGTGGCTACAAGAGTTTGTAATACTGCGTGAGCATTACTACAGGCACAACAACTTCATATTTCAAGGATGTATTTGAAGTTCATTTAGTGTTTTTTATCTGTGGAATACCAATGAGACAGTGTAATAGATTGTAAGATATGCTTTTCTTCCTTCCCATGTGATTGATAAATTGGTAGACTGGAAGATGCCGATTCTCAACTGGAGCGTTTATTACGATGGAGAGTTTAGGAAATATTATCATGTGTACATAGCAACGTCTCACTTCATTTGGAAATTAACTAAAAAGAGGTCAAAGTGTCATGGCCTTAAAGGTGTATATTAAACAAAATTGTTGCAATGATGACAATGAGTGCAGATTATACAAAGATTATACAACCCAGAATGAGTGCTATTCAACTTTCTCTCTCATAGGCATGTGGAGTTGAACAAGGAGAGGACATAGATTCAGACACAAAATAATGTAATTTGACAGTGTGTAGACCCCTTAACCAAGCCCTAGGGCACCATGAAATATATGCATTTTGACATTTCTCCATCAATTCAACGCATATTCCACATTCCTCCATCAATTCACGCATAGGGAATGAAATGCATGCAACTTTTTTTTTTTCTCATACTTCTTAGAACTGGTGAATTTTCGAAATAGTGATTGCAATATCCTTACTCTATTTAACTATGTATTTTGTAAGTTCACTTGATCAATATGTATTATGCACTCCATCATACTACCAATATTTACAAACACTACCAATATTCATAAACAACTCCAACCATTTTGAACACTCTCTTACTAACATTTTAGCAACCTCGACTTGCCAATTGGATTCTCAACAACCTCACATTACCAATATTCAAAAACAACCATTTTGAACACTCTAAGATGGATTTTAACGACGTCAGTCTATGCGTGATTCGCCTTAATACACAACTCAAAAATGCACCTCATGACATTAGCCCGGCAATGCCGGGCACGCGTTTACTAGTTTATATTTAAGAAGCTTTTAGTATTGGAAGCTCTTAGTAATTGAGTCTCTCCAATGAAAGCAACCGTTTAGACTTCAATCTGTCCAAATTTTGTAATGTATTGGATAAGTATTGTATATTATGTGCCAGAGTTCCTAATGATCCAACTCATATGTGTGAAGAGTTCTTAATGGTCCAACTCTATGTTGCCTCAAGATCTCCTCAGACTAAAAGTTCGTTGTTACAAAGTTCAGCTTCAGTCTTAGATCGATCTAGCAGCAAACATTCATCAGTACATTTTTGTCCATCCTTGTTACAGCAAACATTCATCAGTACATTTTTGTCCATCCTTGTTATAAAGTTCAGCTTCTTGGTATTAGATCAATCCAGCAACACACATTCATCTTTTTATTTTTTTCGGCATATGTTGTGCAAGCTACCTCTCCAATACGGGGCCATTTCTGCAGGTACATTTTCTATTTGTCTCAATGCAAGCTTATATATCTGTGGTTGAGTTTCTCAACCCCACGAATGCTAAAATAGACGCCAAAACAACATTCAGATCCTTGCTCAAGAAACCAAAAGAAAAAGTAAATATTCAAACACATAGAGACAAATCTCTTCAAGCCGCTTTTAAATACACATGAAATAGCTCATATTTGAAGTTACACATTCTCAAGTTTAGACATAATTATTTCAATTATTGTGGATATTAGATCATAACATATATAATGTTTCATGATAACTTTTGGGGCATCTCACACATTCCACACATGTTACGAAATTCTAAGGATTTTGGCTGCATATAATGAATAATGAGTTATTGATATTAAAATGGAAAGATCAAGTCCGATACCATGTGAGGCCCCTGTTTGACCTAATGATTTGCAATACCCACATCGGTTCTTATATGGTCCTCGTCTCATACATTTTCACAACCCGATCTTCGTGGTCTCAGCAAAACACAAATAAGAGACCGAATTTAGCAGATTTAAATTTAAGCGCTAAAGAGAAGAAATTCCATTCCAAAATTGTACACACATGGGTCCCGGTTTGAATTCCTTATTTACATATTTGAACTTAACATTCAAGTAGCTAAGGATGAAGTATGCAGGAACAGTTACGACATACACTGGCGAAGAGAAAGGATGCCATTCTTCTATGGTCGAAAAGCCTAGCTATGGTGTGAAACAAATTGTGAAGCACTGGAGTTGGAGAGCAAATAAATAAGAGCAGCTCTAGTAGTACATTAATCCTTACAAAAAATGAGCACCCTATTGTGAGAGAGTGCTAGTTTTAAATTCGTTTGGCAATTCATAGCCAAATTTTGATAAATAGGGCAGCAGAATTTCAAAAGTCTGCTACAATGCTTATTAACATCTCAAACTACATTTGTAACCATCACATTCCCAGTTCCAAGTAAAACAACCATAACAGGATAAATTTGCTAAGACGACAATCTTCTTTACCAAGTAAGTGCAGATTAAAATAAACCACAAATCATCTTGTGACGATCATTCTGGTCGTGAGTAACGGATGCCTTGTCGTTGCCTGAACACGAAAAGCTTCTTAGGCATTTGAAAATCAGATAAAAAAGCAAGCATTTGAAAATCAAATAAAAAAGGTTATAGAAAAGTATTCCATTTTCAATTTTTTTGCATTTCGCTATTGCGACTCTAGACTACAATGTTGTATGATATCACTCGTCATGAACAACAAACAATGCAAGGTCGCAATAACCGAAGCTTATTGGTCACAACAAAGGGTTGCAGAGTGTTGGTGAGAATGTTCAAATTTATGAGCGGAGTAACCATATGGGTAGATTATGATCCTAGCATAGAATATGACCCTGGGTAGAAGCATGAAAGGGTGGGCAAAAAAAGGGACACTTTTATACATTTACATTTGGCAAAATGTAAAAAAATTCCCCTTGAGGTCTCATTTATTAGGGGGTACCTAATTTTCAAACGGGTTGGGAAACTTTAATGCACTAATTTTCAAAAAAAATAAAAAAAAAAAAGACCTCCTTCCTCGATTCTTTGATCCCGCCCCATTCCCAACCCCGCCGCTTCCTCCCGCCATAGCCGGACCTTTGCAAGGGTCGATCATGGACCCTAAGCCCCGACAAGCCTCCCATTATCACCTAGACCAGGCGCTTAGGGTTTAGGTCTGCAGGAGGGTGTGATTTTGTGCATTCATTAGTGATTGATCAAGCCCTATTAGTAGCAAAGAAGAAGCAATGAAGCAAAGAAGGTCGGATCAGTCCCTGTGAAGTCGCCAAGAACCAAGGGTTTGAAGCCCATGGCAACCCTGAGCCTAAGCCATCGAAAGCAAAGAAGGAAACTAAAGACAACTCCCCGGAAAATCTTCATTGCGACGCGAGTTGCTCAAGGTTAGCATTAGACGATTTTAGGACCTACAATTTTGATTCGGTTTTTCCAGTCCGTTGCAAGTGGTTCATGATGTTTGGGGCTCTGAACCACCAAATTGTTAGGGGTTACCAAGATGCCGTGATCCAAGGGGTTTGATGGCAGATTTTCTTAAGAAATATGAGCATGTATTCGCAAGACGGAGATCAATAACCATCACATTCCATTGTACTTTTGCAAGGGCCTTTGCACTTCATTACAAAGGCATACAAATTATTTGGAATGAGGTAAAGGAGAATGCTATTTCGCTAAAAGAGCAAAAGGAGTCTCGATGTTACACATGCAAAGGACCCTAAAATCGTCCAATGTAAAATATGCAAGGTAAATCTGCCACAAAGGTCAGTTTAGTACGATGGATGGGTTGAAGAAATTGATTGAGAGTAGACTTGTGGATGCTACTATCTTGATTAGCAGATTGAAGGAGTTGAAGGACAAGAGGAAGCTACTTGAATCCGAGATTTGCGTGCTAGAGAGTGAGAGAAGCACATTAAGTAGGGTTGTCCAAAAACTGATGCACGATAAACACTCACCACAAAATTTCGACATTAAAGGCAAAGCAGGACAGCCAATAGATTTGAAAATGGCATTGGCAAGTCACTTTGAAGAGGAAAATCAAGTTTTATGGAGGAGATGAAAAATTTAACAAAGCCAATCGAAGACATGACTTCGGAAGTTGCAGACATTAGCCAATCGCCATCCATGAAATCGAAGGATTTGGAGATGAATGAAATTAGTGAGAGTAGGATAAAAGGACATGATGTTACATCTTGAAACATCGATGTAATTACCTTTGCATCCCAACCCCGTTTTGCGCCAGATAGTAAGGCATCAACTCGTGGTGAAGAACACATGTCGCTTTGCAATGCATGCCTTGACGAAGAGTATTTTGGTGTTGCCATCATGTGGACATCCCTATCGCCTTCTTTGTCTCTCATATGCAGGTCTCTACTTCGAACCGTGTGTGTTTTTCATTGGTTTTGGCCTCAAGAACTTCGTGCAAATATGGGAATTTCTACTCAAGGTAATTCTTTCACTTGATTTCATTTTACAGTGTAGGAATACTTTTTGATATGCAAGTGCTTATTTTTAGATATGTATTTGTTTGGTAGAGTACTGAATCGACATTTACCTTCTACATAGACTTAAGTTTTGTTGTTCTGGAGAATGAATGTAGTTCAAGGTGCTTGGATTTGGATCTGTACATTCTTTCTGTCATTTACATTTCTTTCATGTACATGCTTTCTTGCTTCACTTAAATTTCTGTCATGTACATGCTTTCTTGCATAACTTACAGACCTGTCTCATGTAGATGCTTTCTTGCATGACTTACATTTATTGACACTTTACATTCTTGATTCCTTGTTTGTTAGTTTTGATTACATTTACTTTTTTTTTGCGTAAAATGGGGAGCATCAAGAAACCCGAACCTCGGTGAAATGTAATGTAAACATGTAGATGATTTGTAAACATGTAGAATTTTTCAGACCGAAGTCTAGCTAACTAGCCATTGTCATATGCGTGTGTGAAGCCATTCCTTGAAGGAAGAACCTTGCTACCCATTTTCGATGTTTTGAACCTAAACCAACCAAGGATGATGCCATGTCCCATGGGACTCCTTCTACATCAGCATCACCTATTAAGGCATTCTCTCTCAAAATGGAAAAGACAGAATCATGAAAGTTTGTGGAGATGGCAATGCTCAGAATCAGTAAGTTCAAATTTAATTGAGTTGATATAAGCTTCAATATTATTTCAGGTTGCTAATTTGTAAGATGTGTGATTGCAGGTGGAATTAGTCTTCAAGAGGAGATCCCAAATTTGGATGCCGAGTTGGCTTCCTTGACTCAGCAACAGGTTCCTATCAAAGGTGAGCAGACACTTTTATTTTTGTATGGTGTCATCATTAATTTAGCTTATATTTGTCCATTCATACAAATTTGAAGTAGGTGGCGAGAATATTGACCAAAAATTCTCGCCACGTAATAAGTACCAAACCATTGTTGAGGTTTTCTACAATAGGTGCGCCATTTAATGAATATTCTTTTTTTCGATAGTATAGGTATTTAGCTACTTAATTCTTTAGTTGTGTTTGTCTTACACTACCTATTCGAGCACTTCATATGTACTTGCTGGTCTTGAAGCTCAATATGTTTTCCATTTGCTGCCCGAAAAAAATGGCAGCAGACTTGCTTAGCTAGTTTTGGTTTTTAAAGCTCATCAAACAGTAACATTTGTTCATGAGGTGCATATTCTCTAACTGGTTATGGCAGATGAAGATAAGAAAGCACCAAAGCACTATAGAAACGATTATCGGAAGGAGGAGGATGCTCCCCCAAATAACAAGCGAAAACTCGAGCCGTAAAGGATGCACCAGCTAAGAGTGCAAATTTAAGAAAAGGTATGCACTTCATCTTAACTCACACCATTTCTTCAACTCACACCATTTCTTGTAGGCAAAAATCTGTTGAAGACACAAAATTTCTTGAAGATTCTAAATCCGGTGAAGAACTGGTCGATGCAAGGTAATATTATGAAACATTTGTTTTTATGCACCGCATGATACTTGACACTTCAATTTGATCCTTGTAGGAGCATGCGTGAGCGTGTGTTCTACAGCCTTTCAAGGATAGCCCCCGATCCTCCCATGAAGGTGGTCGATATTGACCTTGAAGAACTCGCGGCACCCGTATCAAGAATGACAAGCCGCCTTTATTGAATCAGTATGGGTGGTATGCACAAGGTGTTGTAGATGTAATTCGATTTCATCTCCTATTCTTTTGTGTATTTATAATGAAGTATAATTATGACCTTATCTTCTTTGTAGGTACACCGCATCATAATTTGCCATCGGAGTGGAAGAACAAGATTTTCTTTTATCCATCTTTTAACTTTCACTTGTTCAAGGAAGCTACAACAAGTAAGAAAAACCGAGGCCTCAAGAAACATTGTAGATATCGTGGAAACAGGGAATGAAAGGGTGGTTATGTCAAAATGCCAAGATGTTCTTCTACCCGTGCTTGAGAATGAGCACTTTGTGTTGGCTATATTTGCCTTTGCAGAAGGGGAATCCTATAGTTCGTCAGGCACCATCGATTCATATATTGAATAGTCCAAAGCTTTTTGCGACAAATGAGAAGGCAATTAGAGGGTATGCATTTCTATCTACTTTCTCCCATTCCTCTCTACTTAAATATTTACATTTCTACTTTTAAATGTGCATGTGCAGTTTTCACGCAGATATTGACTCAATCAATGAGTCAAACCTCAAGCGGTGTTGATTTTATTCGGGAAATAATGTGAAGGGGCTTGAACATCTTGAAGTACCTCAAGAGTCCGACCGTCGAATTGGCGGGTTTGTATGTGATGGCCTGATGTACAAATTTGTGAACGCAGTTGTCGGAAATAAGGAGTTGAAGGTAAGTGTCCAATTCTCTTGCAAGCTTTTAGTTTACACCATTTCTACATTTTCTTGCTTTTAATGCACTATGCACAAAGTTACAACAGTTGGTTTTCACACGATTATGCGCTAGGTCGGCGAGCATGTTCGCAAGAAGCCCCGCTAAAACAATTAAGGAAGATGGAGAAGCAAGGTATTTCAGTTTTTTGATAAGTGCACACTTTTTGCTTCCATCCCATCTTTGGACTTCATGATAATCGAGCCCATGGGATTGAGATGGACAAGTGCATTGACAATTTTGTAATCTCCACCATGTACATGAGATATAGTTGTAAAATTTTGACATGTACATGAGATCTGGTTAATAAATTTTGAAGTCCCACCATGTCAATATTTTGACATTGTGAACATGTACACTATTTTGACTCCTTTTTTCGCCAATTTGTATTGTCGAGCACAATTAGGAGGAGATGTTAATAAGTTGTATAAGTGGTCAAGATGTCAAACATTGCATAAAAAGTACTAGCACTTTGTGCATAAGTGTTAAATAATTCTCGCTATAAGTGGTGAGGACAAGATGTCAACACTTTGTGCACAAGGTGTTAACACTTTGTGCACAAGTGTTAAATAACTTGTATAAGTGGCAAGAGAAAAAACGCGCGTGTCCCCTTTTTTTTATTTTTACAAGGTCAATAATGTCTTGCCAAGGTTCAAGACCTTTGTGCAACTTGTGTCAAGATGTCAAACCTTGCACAAGGTGTTAACACTTTGTGCCATCAAGATGTCAAACTTTTGCACAAGGTGTTAACACTTTGTGCACTTTGTGGTAAGATGTCAAACCTTGCACTTTGTGTTAACACTTTTTAATTTTACAAGGTCAATAAAGACCCCACCAATTCTAAAGTAGCGAAAGTTATGGTTTAGGGTACAACATAAGTGTCCCCCATATAAGTCCCCCATTCTAAAGGATACAATATAAGTGTCCCCCATTGTTTTAAAAGAGGCATACTGAGCTATGTCAGTATAAGTTGTACTGTAAGCACAGATCAAACAAGCAAATTCAAAACCACAACACTAGGCACTTCCAAAATGGCTCTTACCATATATACACTCACGAAATATGAACCATTAACCTAAGGTAGCCATTAACAGTGATTGCATGCCTTTTACTGGAAGTACATCATGTGCTTGGGACCGATCAATGCCAGTCACCTCCTAGAATACCCTCTCCACATCTGATTTTTTCTCCCTCAATACTTGACACGCAGTTGCTGCATCTTTTACTATCTTCCCATCCTTTTTCCTTTGTTTTGCTTCAAGCCACAATTTAGAGATTGCCCCCTTCCCATCGTGTGTTCCCTTCCCATGTCCCGAACCAAAGAAATTCCCGCCGCGATTCTTATCTTATGTGGAACATGGTATCTTGTCACATGATAGAATGCTCTTCTAGATTTAAACCTGGGCTGCATAAACCATCGGACCAAACCAAATGGTATTTCAAATGGCCACCACCATTCTCTTGCAACCATTTGAGGTGCATCTTGAATGCATCTTGTACGGCGGGTATCATGAGTTTTGTCAGCGAAATAAATGAGTGCACACATTTTCTCAATCGCCATTTACCTTGAACATGGTGATATGAACCGTAATACTAATTTGTTCATTGTACCAATCTTTGAGCTTGAATCTCGTTGAATGGCTTCAAAGTATAATTTTCTAAAAATCAACAACCGATAGCAATCAATCGTCGGGAAGTGTTGGTATGCATTCTTTGAACTTCCTTTGCCAATGTGCCACAAAATTGTGATATATAAACTTAGACATATGGTCGAACATGTCTGTCCAACATCTCCTTTTGTAATCGCCCTTCTTGTCAACTAACTTCAGCCTTGGGAAGTTCCTTCTTTGAAGGTTCATTAACATAGTTATAGACTTGCCAATCGACCGAATCCTCGATGCTTCCATCCTTCTCCGGGACACAACTCAATTAACTGTTTCCCACAATTTGTCACATTTTGTTTCCATGGGCTAGCTTTGTGCCACTCCTCATCGGCCGCCCTCGAAGGCATACCATGGCTCTCCAAAGCGTGCTCACATTATCATAATTCTGCTTCTTAGCTTGGCAAATCCCGGATTAACTTAAAAGCACACACATTGCAATTGCAAGTACAATTTTCGTGGAATTTTGACCTCATCATATTGAAAGCCTTCTTATATAAATCACGCTCATGCTTCACACAACGGCAGGTATTCCTCTCCTTAGCTTTTCAGTATGCAAGGAGGTTTTAAGTATTCGAATTGCTCGATGCAAATTTGACTTTTGGATGTGATCAACAAAGATTTGGTATAATTCAGCTCGCAAAAGTACTTTGTCGAGAATCTTACAAAATATTAGAATGTACATTCTATATGTTTTTAATGTATCTTCCACATTCTTACATCTAAGTACTTTCTTCCTCAAAACCCCACATCCTTACATAATAGCTACTCTATGAAAAGCATTCACATATTTTCTTGACATCTACTACATTCCCACAATTTAGCTTCCTTGAGTTTTATTTTCTTACATCTATAGCACATCTCACGGTTAGCTTCAAGTATACCTTCAAAGTTGGATTCAATGTAAAGCATGTCAATATAACTTCTACAAGAAAAACCTGAATAACATTTCTTGATGCATGATGTGGAACATGCACATGCGTAAAAGACTACTGTCACCGCAAAAAATGTAGAAAACATCTACATGACTACATACATTCCTAGCTAAAGTACATTTGATGTTCAGATCGAAAATCAAAAAAACTATGTGACTCCTCCATGACCCTAAAATACTAGCATGTACATGTAATGTCGATGTCTTGAATTGGTTCGGTCCTCTTCTTCATGACATCTCTTACCTTTGGTGATACTTTTGTATTATCTAACGAGGCCCGAACACCTCTCGTCCTTCATAGCCCGATCTATGGCATTTTTCTTGGCTTTGTCCCCGCTAATGCCCCAGTTTTGCTCCACACGGTGACATTTTTTCCTCCTTTTACGGGCTAGCTTCATATTTCTAGGATGCAATTTGAGGGATTTTGGTGCCAAGTGTGGTCTCAACAGAATAATACTCCCTTCCTTTCCAACTACCATGGAAAGAACAACGTGGTTTAGCGACAAGCTTGTCATTGCTATTAGCACGTTTCACTTCTTGGAGGCCATCCTTAAGGTTTTCAAATAAATCTCTTTTTCACAATAGCCTCTTTAGGCCTTCCAACAAAAGGGCCAAATAAAAAAGTCCAATCTACTATCTGGAGCAATTTTCCAAAGAAAAGTTTTTTTTGTTTTTGGATTCAATCTAGAAACTTGATTTAGTATGTGATTCCACGTAATCATTCACCCTTCTTCTAATCTGCTTTTGTCCCATATCCCCCTCTCTCTTGCATCTTTTGATGAAGATTGGTTGTCCCGAAGAAAATGCACAGAGTCCTCCTCAATAGCAAAATTAGAATCGATGGTAAGTCCTCCTCAAGAACAAGATCCGAATCATGTTGTTCTTTGGTGAATTTGAGTCCTCGCCATAGCTTCATACATTCCAAGATCGATCAAACAGTATAGAAATGGGGATCCTATTCTTGGTTCCAATGAGAAAGGGGTTTCAATCCGGTAGCTTCAATCCTGTGGAGGGGAGTTCAAAACTCAAAAACGTGCCCCCAAATTATTGGGTTGCCAAAAATAATTGCAAAGAATCTCACGGAACCAAAAAAGCATTAATGATAGGCAGCCCATGTAAAATTCAAATTTTACCTTAAATTCACTTTAAGCTAGTGTATTTTTTTACATCAATTTGCAAGAAATACAAGACACCCTTTCATGCTTCTACCCCCCTCTTAGAATCAGGCCTAGCCGCATTGCATTGCCTGAAAGCTTATATCAGCCTCTTTGGGCCAATTTGCCCCGTGAACTTATGAGATTCCAGGATTATACTTTTCTGAAGGATAGTAAGGCAGCGACCCTAGACAGTTTACACCAAGCCTTTACAATTTTACTGCTCAGACTCCAGGGTATTACAAATGTCCCAAAAACAGAATCACCCGTTATACCGAAAAAAAAAAAAAACAGTGGTGATTTCCAATACGTATGGCTACTTTTTATACCAAAGCAAGAATTATGATGGCTTTTTAAGCTGAACCTCAAATTCAAAATGGGAATAAAGAATAATGTTTTTACCTCTTCTTCTGCAAAGCTCCAAGATACAGAAATGCATCACAAAAAAACAGAGGTAATTTGTAACACTCCAAGACAACACATTTTTAGCAAAAGTTCCAAGGTATTGAACCATGTGCCATGATATAACTGCTTGTGCTTATGAGAAAATATAAGTGTTTCAAAAAAAGAATACAACAATGACAACAACATGATAAATGCTTACCACCTCTTTTGCGAGATTGTAATAGCTCAATCTGGTTTGAAGAATATAGTTAGGGAGAAGAAATCTTCTTAGCATTTATAGACTACTCGCTTGATTGAAATTACAATCGCATTAAGAATCAAGAAATAGTTTCTTACACGGACTCTAGAAGCGAAAAAAGGTTTCTAAAAAATAGAAATAAAATGGATTTTTCAAGAAAAAGAACCAACGCACTTCCTTGCATGTGCATAGAGTGATCTATTCATATTAAGATCCAACGCACCTATGAAAGGGGCCTTCCAATGTAAGCATTACCATGATGAAGATGAAGAGAGATGCATGTCGAGATCTTGAGCCTGAGCAATTTGAGCATACATGTTGCCACAATATCGCTTGAAAAAAAACAACATTGCTCCCATATTAACGCCTGTTTTCTTCAACAGAATTTCCTCTGATGCAAGAAGAAAAAGCTTCTGGAAACAAAATTTGATCAGCTCATAAACATAATAAAAGGTAAGATATGCCATTATCTTTGACAAAAGAAACATACCTATAAATTCGGATGCATCTGGGCTCTGTGCGCTTTCTACTTTTGAGCTCTCCTCGCCAAATTCATGTTGTTTCTCAGACTCTTTACTCTCCTTGCATGCACATTTTGAGAAATACCTATTGGGGTGCAAACATCTACCAAGCCACGCACCAACCGTATATCTTCGATCACACTTTTCAAGCGAGTCTTTTTAGCAAAGATCCTTATGGGGAGACGGGCTCAGATCGCTGGAGCAAGAAACACCGACCACAACTTTGCAATTTTAGTTGCTAAAGCATCTATACCACGTATTCCAAAAAAGAATCGCTCTATAGTTGAACTAAAGATCTACGAAGTTATATGGCGTCTTTAACAAAGAAAGGTTCCTGAGGTAGTTCTTAGAGCAACTTGGTGCGTGGTTATCAAGGGTGCACCAAGCATGTAGATGAGGACAAATAGTGTGGGAAGACTGGAAGACTTAAAAGCTACATCATTATGGTGAGACTTGTGCAAATGAATGTTGCACCTATTCTATTCTATTCCTTGCCATGCTTGCAGCAAGGTCCGTTACTGCTACGGATTTCTGAATGAAGTGTTTTGCAAAACTAAAGATACAACCTTCTTTGTATAAGCACTACCGTAGTTGGCATTGTGATTGCATTTTGCATTTTGTGCAAAAGAATGTTGCACCTTGCCATGCTTGCAGTAAGGTCTGTTACTGCTACGGATTTCTGAATGAAGTGTTTTGCAAAACTAAAGATACAACCTTCTTTGTCTAAGCACTCCAAATAGTTGGCATTGTGATTGCATTTTGCATTTTGAATCACTAATACAATATAATATAGTTTGTCACGTTTTTTGTAACAAGGTACATTTTGCAGTTCCACTTGACATGATACGCACGAGATCATTTGAATTAGTCAAATACCCATTCTTAATCCTGGACACTATAGGATTAATGAAATATTAACTCCTACTATCTTTAGATGAGATACCTTTTGCAATTCCGGACCATTTGAATTAGGGTAGAAGCATGAAAGGGTGATTGAATTTTTTTGTATATTGATGTAAAAATTTGAACTGGGTTAAAGTGTTTGTAATGTACATTTTGAATTTTACATGGAGTTGCCTATCATTAATAAAGTTTGGTTGACGACAATATTCTCCATAATTATACCAAATCCTCCCAAATCTTGTACTAGCTTCTCTATCAATATAAAATCTAAATATCTTGCGAAAAAAAAAAACTTGGCGACATTTTGAACTTTCCTCAATCGATCAAACATGGCTCCGATTCTACCTCCTCAATGAAAACTTGGCCCGAATCGATTATAACCGCCTCCTAATCGAATGCATTTCAAGAAACAAATGTATCTTGAAGAAATTGAAATCCCTTTCCTTCAAGCATTAATACAAATCCCTTCAAGCAAAGAATACAAACCGGGTTAATAATGTCGATTTTTATGCGGATGTTGTATCCCCTTTCTACGAATGGATCGATGTCTTAAAGCACCGGTTGAAGAAGAAACTATGGAAGAAGGATTGGACTCTCATGCAAAGCACTTGAGCATCGGGTTCAGATTTCAATCCTTCGCTGATGAAGGTTTCGAGCTAATCGTACAAGCAGTGCAAAGAAAATCGAAAATGTAGGGTTTGTAGGGTGGATACGTGATAAAGCCAATTAGAAGAAAGGTGAATGCTTCGGAAATCTCATAATGAATGAGGTATCTAATTTGACTCCAAAAACAAAAAAGTATATTTGCAAGAAGATTATTGGGACAAAAGATTGCAATTCCCTATTTGAGCCGGGTCATTGAAGGCCTCAAGAGGCTATCGTGGAAAAAATGACTCGTAAAGAATTTAAAGGATGGCCTCCAAGACGTCAAAATGCAAATAGCAATGGCGGACTTGCATGTTTATCCCTGCATTATCTATGGTGTGGTTGGAGAGGAAGGAGAATTACTGAAGACTTCACTAGACTAAGTTCTTTGAAAATACATCCTAGAAATATAAAACTAGCAAAGGAGAGAAGGAAAAGAATGTCACTAGGTGGAACAAATTTCAGGGCATTAAAGGGTGTCGAAATCCAAGAACAAATACGATAGATCAAGGCTATGAAGGATATGGTTGCTCGGTTTTGGTTAGATAACTCAAAGGTTTCACCAAAATTAGAGATGTCATGAAGAGGACACAACCAATTCAATATATTGACATTACCGAATACGAATTTAATTTAAGTGTGAATTGCATCTTGTTTTTTCTAATAAAGATGTTTTTTATTTTGCAACACTGATGTAATGTTTGTAGATTTTCTTTACTTTTTGCGTAATAAAGATGTCCTTTATTTTGTAATAATCTATGTAAAGTTTGTAACCCAGTTTCTTTACTTTTTTGAATGTACGTAGATGCAGATCCCTAGTTGTTCTACATGGAACCCGGCTACATCAAATTATTTCATGGCAACATGTACATGTATATTTTGTTTACATGTATATTCGATGTATATTTGTTTTTACATGTATATTCTTCGGATGTATTGTAGATGTAGTATGAACTAAGAAAGAAGAAATTAGTGGAGATGTATTAATTGTCAAAAATTATGTGACTTCATAGTAAATGGAAATAAAAATTCATGTCAATGTACATGTATGTGGGAGTTTTAGCTCCTTGAATATGTAAAAGATTTGTATGTAATAAATGTAATGGTGACTAATTTTATTTCCTTGTAATTTTGAGGCTGAAATTATTCCAGAATTTTGTGGATCGTGATCGAGGAGGTTTGGATTGGGCTTAGGCAATTTGAATACCAAAAACCTTCTTGCATTAGAAAGCTAAAGGAAAGAAAACACATGTTGCGTGAAACATGAGCAATCGATCTGATACAAAGCGGTGCATTTAATTTGATGAGGTGTAAGAAGCAAAAATTGTTCGTGGTGTAATGCGTATCCATGCCTGAAGCCGTACATTTGATAATGTTAGAACATTTTGGGAGGCTATGGTATGTGACGAAAGCGGCAGTAAAGCAGTGGCATAAGCTACAATGTATAAATCATTGGGAACGGGAAACAATTAATTGAGTTGTGTCTAAGAGAATACAAGGGGCTTGATTGATCAAATGCCGTTTGATTGGCAAGTCTATGGTTACTTTAATGAGCCCTCAAGAAAGGAACTTGCGAAGACTAAAGCTAATTGGACAAGAAAGGCAGCTCCAGTAATATGTTGATAACATGTTTGATCATATGTCGAAGTTTGTATATCATAACTTTTAGGTAGCATTGGCGTGTACAAACAATTCAAGGAATCCATGAAGAGTCTTTATGATGATAATGTCATTATCGGTTGTTGATTTCTGGGAGAATTATACTTTCGAAGCCATTCAACGAGATTCAAGCACAACATTGGTACAATGGAACAAATCAACATATTGGTCCACATCACGATGTTCAAGGGTACCTGAGGGTAAATGAGGGAAAACAAAAATTTCTTTATTTCAGATGACAAAACACATGATACTACTTTGTACAAAAAGCATTCAAGATGCACCTCAATTGGCTGAAAGAAAATGGTGCTGCAGCCTATATGAATACCATAGTTTGGTCGGCCAGTTGTGCAGCAATTCAAGAGAGAAGAGCTTTCTATCATGTAACTAGGTATCATCAAGAGCATAAGTCGAATGCACTGGAATTTCTTTGGCTGCGACATAGAAGGGCACATGATTTAGGAGAAAGGCCATAGCCAAACCATGAAACGAGCAAAGAAAAAGGATGGGAAAGGATAAAAATGCGTAAAAGGGCATCTGAGGTTCTTGAAGAGAAAATTTCCTGATGTGGAAAGGGTATTTTGGAAGGTGTCCCGACATTGACTGCTTCCCAAAGATTTGATGTGCTCCCAATTGAAAGGGGTGCAATCTCTTCATTAGCATTATCATCCATAGATCCAAATGATCCAACAAAAGTTAATGTGTAGATCTCTTTTCATGTTTTGTAAGGCATGCATCAATTTTGATTGGCTTGCTTTGTGAGAATGCTGGATCATTGTATGTGGGAGTTGAGAAAAACTAGAGCCTACAAACAGGGGACAATGTTGAAGAAGATGGGTAAGGAGGCGCAGGACCTAGGGCAAAATGAGGGACAATGGATGAGACAAAGGCAGGTTGAGATTATTTTGCATCATTCACATCCCCGCATTAATTATGAAAGGGTCCCTTTATTATCTCATCCAAAGGTACGTATGAAACGCGCCCTCAAGAAGACACCAAGGATGACTATGGAAATGAATTTTATTGTGGTAATGAGGTTATAGCTGGTAACTACTTTGAATTGATTCCTGTTGCCATCAAAAGTACAGTTTATTCAAGGAAAGAAAGTTCTGTCCATCCCGAAGTCAAGAATTGGGGTGAGATTTCCATTGTTTTACCAAACATAAGATTAAAAGGTACATCTTATGCATATGAACTGACTAACTATTGGCATGAAATGTTGCCGAAAAATTTGCCACGTGAGATTGTAGAATCTCGTAATACATTAACCTTGTTGAAGTAACTTTCTATGCACTAAGGCATGGACTTGCAACCCAATGTAATCGTAATGTGAACCGATTAAAACACAAACATTAATATAGTTCCAAGACTGTTATACTTAGTGTAAGCCGAAAACACCGTAGCGTAAGGTCTCAAGATTCAAGATTCAAGACTCAAGATTCATCCGTAAGGTCCTGCAGATTAGGAGATCAGCAATGGTCCTGTTCCCTAAAAATTGTGAGAAGAGTGTCCGTGACAACGGGTTTGAAGTTGGTGAAGTCTAACAAGCAAGACATATGCTTCTCGTCTGTTGCCATTTATGATAGAGATTGGTAAAGTATGGTTTGAGGCTATTGAATCTCCAAACCTCAAATTTTTTCAGCACTTTGTTGATTGCTTTTCCATGCACAACTTCCTCCGTTTAATTTGAATGAGAATACTCTAGTTCTCGCTTTTAGATAATTGGGACTCCTCATCCCCTTGTCCATTGCTATTCCCATAGCTCGATCCATGCTTCCAACATTGTTACAGTCTCCTCTTCCAGGCATCTCTGTAGAACATCATAAGCAATTGTTAGATTAGGAACAAAAAGCATGTTTAAGAATAGGAGTACCTCCCAACTCATGGATTTGCCTCCGCTTTTGATTTTGTTCAATTGGTTTCCTGTTAGGCATTGATCTCTTCAAGAATCGGTCGCGTGTGAGTTTGCATTTGAATTGGGGATATGGATTGTGATCTAGTCATTCGATCTCCTCCCGCTTATCGAATCAACCGGCCACCACAAAAAGGAATTTTATCCCCTGCTATTCCCTTCTTCCCCTTTCTTCGATATATGGCTGCACTCATACCAATGATTTGTTCCTTAACCAATGATTTGTGCCAATGATTTGTTCAACATCCTTTTCTCAAAATCTTTCCCATCGGCCCCTCTTTTTTTCGACCCAATTGCCCAATGGTTGATGCCGGCATATATCCCACAAGCCTAGCTCAAATGAAAGGGCTATACCTAATGAGGAATATTCCTTTCAATGTAATAAGGAATATTCCTTGTAACTATGGGTGCACTTAAACAAACTAAAGAATATTCCTTTGAAGGTAATAAGGAATATTCTTGATAACTAGGCACTAAGGAATATTCCTTTCAATGCAATAAGGAATATTCCTTTCAAAGGTAACAAGGAATATTCCTTGTAACTATGGGGCACTTAAACAAACTAAAGAATATTCCTTTGAAGGTACAAGGAATATTTCGATAACTAGGCGCTAAGGAATATTCCTTTCAATGCAATAAGGAATATGACTTTCAATGTAATAAGGAATATTCCTTGTTATCTCTATATTGATTGACTCACGCTTTACCAAACACAATATGCATAGGTACACAATATGCCTTAACATAATCCATTCATTTGGCATTTGTTGATTTGGCAATTGTTGATTTGGTAACATGTGGAACATTGAATGCATGTGGGATATTTGAGCCCACATTAAAAAAAGGTGGACTAGGATTACATCTTGGATAAGGAGGACACAACCGACTGTGAATCAAGATTACCGCCGAGCCATAACTTTTCAACATCTAATCTCTATCACACTTATCAATAAAGCAAAGAAAACCCTATTTATATATGCATCGATTTTTTGTGATATATGCATGTGGGATATTGCTAACTTTGTGTTAGGGTTGTGCTAAGCGCATACCAAGCAATTGGACTCATAATATGGTTCAACCTATACATTTTACATTTGCAAAAATATTGAGGTGGGTGGATCGGCTCCCGAGGTGTGAAATCGTATGTATGCATACATCCCTTTCCTCTTCGCCTAATTCCCCAAAATCGTATGCATGCAAACATCCCTTTTTATTCCCAAAATTCTTTCGCACTTCATTCCATCCATTCCGGTCCCCATCGCTCATTCCGTCCATCTTGTTCACTCCGTCCCCATCGTTCATTCCGCCATGGCCAGGGTTCAAGACTACATTGCGAGGGAATACTATCCCGCCATTGTGCTCGCTTCCTTCGGGGCCAGGGAACCGGTGGTCTCATCGGGGAGGGCATCCGGTTCACCGATGGTGGCCAAGTTCACTCCACTATGAAGTGGGAGAAACTTATCACATAGGCACAAGTCTGCTTGTTCAACTGGGTTCTCGAATGGGTTGATCGAGGTTACCACGATGAGGAGCGTCTTCCGGGAGATGAAGATGTATGCCATGGAGGACGACCTCCATATAGAGAGTGAGGATGGCCCCGATACGATTAGTTTTAGATTTGTCTTTTTTAATCCAGGGTTTCATTTGTAAAGCTTTTTTTATTATTGAGAACTATTTTTTTGTAAAGCTTTTTTGATTAACGTAACTCCTTCCCTACAACTGTTGTAACTATTTTTTTGCTTTAATCGTTCTCTTAGTTTCCTTTGTTCTTTTTTAGTTAATCGAACTATTTCTATCCTTTTCTCAGATAGGTACAAGAAACATGTTTGGTACTTAGTTTGCAACTCAAGTTTTTGGTGCAACTCAAGTTAATGACAGTTTTTGTCATTAATTATAAAATGCAAAAGTACAATTACTGAAATAGTATACCAAAACAAACATTAAAGCATACAAGGAATTTCAAGGTGTAATTTATGATCCGCACACTAACAAAAATATGGTAACCAAAGAACAATAGGAAAATATGTTCAGAGTATTTTTCTTTAAATGCATCTTTGAAGCATCTTGAAGCATCGCCAAAAATTTCTGGACACCAACTATCATATTCACCGAACGAGCATTATCCCACCACACATCACACCATTCACCACACACCCCACCCACACACCACACCATTCACCACACACCACACACCAAATGGTGGAGTGTGGAGCAGGGGAGTGTGGTGGTGGGTGGTGGTGGTGGTGTGTGTAGTGGTGTGTGGTGGTATGATGTGGTGTGGTGGAGTGTGGTGGTGGTGGTGAAGTGTAGTGGAGGGGTGTGGTGTGGTACAAGGTCACAAAATATATCAGTCGAAACAATCAAGTAACTGTTTTGATTGACCAAAAAGGGTACAAGGCTTCTTTAAATCAGAAATCTTTTCTCTTCAAAAAAAAAGAAAATCAGAAATCTTTTTTTTTTTTTTTTTATATATGCATATCCATATTTATCTTCTCATAATTATGGAGATGTCTAGTAGAGCATGGCACTTGCCTTAATGCACTTAGGATAAAACATATTGCTTGAAGGATTTAAGTTGGAACGTATTGAAGATGAAGGGGAAAATATCCTTATAAAGTTAAAAGCATTTGCATGCATGTTTCTTAAGATGCATATGAGACACTTTGGCTTTTAGAAAGCAAAAAGGCTTGCATGCATGGTTTAGCAAAGTTCTTTTTTGCTTTTTATGATAACGTGTGTATTCTATATCACAAAGCTTGTGCTAAAACTTGTCACAATGCTTGGATAAAACTTTTGTGGCATGTAGTTGGCAACTTCCAAGGTACGTGTAGTTAGTTTGCTTTTATAATATTATATACATAGGTTACATGTATCATGGGATGTCCATTACGAATTGCACATTTACCCCTGTTTATTTTAAATAAAAAGTGATATTAGGGCATCTTTGGATAAAATGCTCAGGCCCTAAAGCTTCTTCAAACGGCCGACTCTACTCCAAGCTAAGAAGATTTGCTTTGCTCCACACGGAGTAGCAGGTGATTCTCTCTGACACAACCCAAAATGGCGGTGGTGGGGTGCGATTGGCATACCTTAATTTGCGTTGATTATTCGGCCACAAGCTAAATTGACTGTGCATTTAAGTCATGGATATTTACCTCATAATATTCATGAAGATTTGGTGCATACTTTATGGTAAGCTCATTGAATCGATAGTGCTTGACCTATGATTCAGCAATAGATACAAGATGCATGAATTTTCTCGGCTTTATGAGCAAAGGATAAGATGAAATGTTCAAGCGCCATGATAGTGTTCTTACCCAGAGCTTATGTTGTGTAGTATGCAGCAACTTCAGATAAGAAGAGAAGCAACAGTGATACGCATAGATATATGGTATCTGATAAATGAAATAGTGCTTTATAGAAGCTTGGATGATTGAATGAGTGCAAGTTACTCTAAGTTGCTTTAGTGAAAGCCAAATGTTCTCTTTGACATTGGCGTTCTTGGTTGGAGCAAATGCTTTAAAAACAGTGGACAAAGAAGTGTAGATAATATGCTAAAATCATCCAGGAATGCGATTGTTATGGCTTCGGTCTCCCTGAACACTTGAACAGTGGATTCTCTAAAACTCAAGTAGATGAAGACCTTGCATCAATCTTTGAAGATAACAGGTATTTTAACTGTTTCATCCACACATTTAGTTTCCTAGATATTAAAGGGCTTGAGCGCTTATCAACATGACGAATGAATACATAGATACATGTCTGCTGTGGCAGATCAAAAGGTTTGAATGGTTGCCAAGAGTTTGGCTGGAATGTTTTTACTAGTTTTCTTGAATATATTTCCATTGCATATTTTATATTTCGGTAAATTCTAACTTGGGACAAAGAGGCTACAAAGGGTAATCGGTGATGAACCGAGAGGCCCAAATGTACCTTTTGGCCCTTGCTTTGTTACCATCATCATGCTAACAAAGTATTGTTTGGCTGCAGGTACCGGACCTCTCTTCCCCTTTGTCGTTTCTTTGTTCCGTGATGTTCTAGTTTGCTGAAAATGGTGATGGATACGTAGCTTTGGAGCTTACAACAAAAACATGGATAGGATAAGTTATTTCCTTATATCGGCCAGTGCATTTTCAGGAAACACTGGATTTACTTGCATCTGTCTTACTAAGGTTATGATGTAGACAAAATGTACTTATATATGGCACTAAGATTTCTGATGTACTTGACATTGTAAAGATGTTTAACATGGTACATGCTTTATTTTGAGGCCTTAACCAGATCACGGTTGCACAGACACAATAGGAGTACAAGCGCATTTATGATAATGATCTACATAAAAAGCATGGATGTCTTGTTCATATGATAAACATTTACTATTTCTTCAAGGTTGCATGTATATTCTATACTTTCATATTGAACTGAATTGATTACTTTGGCTCTGTTGATCAAATGCACTCGATTTATGAGAAGTGGCCATATATTAATATTAAAGAGCTTCCATATTGGGGTGTCTTTATGTATTTTATGTTTCTTGGCTAGGATATGTACTACATACTTGATGTCTCAGAATACAAATGCCACTCTAGATTTATGATCTAGATGTGGGCAGATAATACTACATCAGGGATTGACCTGAGTAGATGTCATGCTAGTTGGCTTTTGCTATGGCTAGCGTGGACTGGATTTTTTTAGGAACTTCTGTTCATTGGTCTTATCAGTGACATCTGTATCTTGGACTCAAGTATTTAGTATAGTTTCCTTACCTTTTTTTAAAACTCAGCCTGTATAAACTGAATTTTCTGTTTATATTTTGGAACTTATAATTTGATGTGTCATGGATTCCAGGAGAAAGTCATATTATTTACTGGAAAGATACTAGTATTCCATACCTCTGGAGTAAGGAGCAAATATTCAAGCTTTGTGTGCTGCTCAATTTGATATTCTACAACATGACTTTGAACTCAAACATTGCGGCAATAATGTAAAGGTTTTTTTGTACATTTTTGCTGGATAATCAACAAATACAGAGATTGTTTAATAGTGCAGTAATCTTATCAATAATATGGCTTACGGATATAGATGCACTTGGCTATGGAATATTGTATGTCTACTTACATGAATCAGATGCTAGTGCATTTGGCTATGGAATACAGTAAATCTACCTACATAGGTCAGATGCTAGAGGTTGATGTGCCCAAGGAAAGACCTATACTATGGTGATGAACAAGTTGACCCACATATTAGGTGCAAAGAACTAAATGCTCTATGAGATGGAGGGGCAACTACATTAAACCCCCATCATATGCAGGGTGGTGTTATCTGGATATAATTGTTCTGTTGAAAATAAAACGTCTTAATACAAACGATTATGCCACTCGGCTTTTTGTCTTACAATGCCACTTGGCTTAATGTCTAAAATGCCACTCGGCCTGCTACTTTTCTTCACTTTTTATTCACGGGGGTGTAAGACTAGAAACCCGCAGCAGAAGTTTGTGGTTCAAGAAATAATGGGATAGGTAGGCCTCTCACTGAATGGTAGGGGCGCCCTCCCTAGTATTACGCTCTTCTTCAACAAAGAGGTCTTCTCCCTGGGTTGGAGGTAGGATTTTTTTATATGCATATCCATATTTATCTTCTCATAATTATGGAGATGTCTAGTAGAGCATGGCACTTGCCTTAATGCACTTAGGATAAAACATATTGCTTGAAGGATTTAAGTTGGAACGTGTTGAAGATGAAGGGGAAAATATCCTTATAAAGTTAAAAGCATTTGCATGCATGTTTCTTAAGATGCATGTGAGACACTTTGGCTTTTAGAAAGCAAAAAGGCTTGCATGCATGGTTTAGCAAAGTTCTTTTGCTTTTTATGATAACGTGTGTATTCTATATCACAAAGCTTGTGCTAAAACTTGTCACAATGCTTGGATAAAACTTGTGGCATGTAGTTGGCAACTTCCAAGGTACGTGCTAGTTTGCTTTTATAATATTATATACATAGGTTACATGTATCATGGGATGTCCATTACGAATTGCACATTTACCCTGTTTATTTTAAATAAAAAGTGATATTAGGGCATCTTTGGATAAAATGCTCAGGCCCTAAAGCTTCTTCAAACGGCCGACTCTACTCCAAGCTAAGAAGATTTGCTTTGCTCCACACGGAGTAGCAGGTGATTCTCTCTGACACAACCCAAAATGGCGGTGGCTGGGGTGCAGCATTGGCATACGAATTTGCAGTGATTATTCTGCCACAAGCTAAATTGACGGTGCATTTAAGTCATGGATATTTACCTCATAATATTCATGAAGATTTGGTGCAGACTTTATGGTAAGCTCATTGAATCGATAGTGCTTGACCTATGATTCAGCAATAGATACAAGATGCATGAATTTTCTCGGCTTTATGAGCAAAGGATAAGATGAAATGTTCAAGCGCCATGATAGTGTTCTTACCCAGAGCTTATGTTGTGTAGTATCGCGACATCTTAGGATAAGAAGAGAAAGTCAGCGGATACGCATAGATATATGGTATCTGATAAATGAAATAGTGCTTTATAGAAGCTTGGATGATTGAATGAGTGCAAGTTACTCTAAGTTGCTTTAGTGAAAGCCAAATGTTCTCTTTGACATTGGCGTTCTTGGTTGGAGCAAATGCTTTAAAAACAGTGGACAAAGAAGTGTAGATAATATGCTAAAATCATCCAGGAATGCGATTGTTATGGCTTCGGTCTCCCTGAACACTTGAACAGTGGATTCTCTAAAACTCAAGTAGATGAAGACCTTGCATCAATCTTTGAAGATAACAGGTATTTTAACTGTTTCATCCACACATTTAGTTTCCTAGATATTAAAGGGCTTTGGCATCATCAACATGACGAATGAATACATAGATACATGTCCGGCGTGGCCGGATCAAAGGTTTGAATGGTTGCCAAGAGTTTGGTGGAATGTTTTACTAGTTTTCTTGAATATATTTCCATTGCATATTTTATATTTCTCAGAATTTTAACTTGGGACAAAAAGAGGCTACAAGGTAATCTATGATGAACCGAGAGGCCCAAATGTACCTTTTTGGCCTTTTTGCTTTGTTACCATCATCATGCTAACAAAGTATTGTTTGGTCGTAGTACCGGACCTCTCTCCCCTTTGTCGTTTCTTTGTTCCGTGATGTTCTAGTTTGCTGAAATGGTGATGGATAATGTAGCTTTGGAGCTACAACAAAAAACATGGATAGGATAAGTTATTTCCTTATATCAAAGGCATTTTAGGAAACACTTGGATTTACTTGCATCCGCCTTACTAAAGGTTATGATGTAGACAAAATGTACTTATATATGGCACTAAGATTTCTGATGTAATTTGACATTGTAAAGATGTTTAACATGGTACATGCTTTATTTTGAGGCCTTAACCATCACTTTACGTGAGACACAATAGGAGTACAAGCGATTTTATGATAATGATCTACATAAAAAGCATGGATGTCTTGTTCATATGATAAACATTTACTATTTCTTCAAGGTTGCATGTATATTCTATACTTTCATATTGAACTCAATTGATTACTTTGGCTCTGTTGATCAAATGCACTCGATTTATGAGAAGTGGCCATATATTAATATTAAAGAGCTTCCATATTGGGGTGTCTTTATGTATTTTATGTTTTTCTTGGCTAGATATGTACTACATACTTGATGTCTTATCACAAAATGCCCCTCTAGATTTATGATCTAGATGTGGGGCCGTATAATAATACATCGGGGATTGACCGAGTAGATGTCATGCTAGTTGGCTTTGCTATGGCTAGCGTGACTGGATTTTTTTTTTTTGGAGGTAAGGTGTTTTTTACATTCATAATTATAACTTACATAGTCATAAAGTATACTATCAATGGTATACTATTCAAAGATAGTGTCATTTACATAACATTCCTTATGATAGGAAATGTGAAACACAAATGTGAACAAAAAATATATATAAGCCCACGTTACATAGTTCATCTTGCAAAATCGGATACTGGACTCATGATCGGCTCGTTTCGTTCTCGATCTTCTACTATGCATCAATCATAAATCAAAATCGAAGTTTCTTTTAAATCGAAACAGGAGGATCTGGCCGATACGTTCTTTGGATTGGCATCACAATGCGTGACCAAAGCATCTATTAGAAATTGTCGCATTGATGTATGATTCATGAGAGAGAACCATTTAGATGTAATCACGTGACATCCATAAATAAGGTTAGGAAATATTTAAAGGAACATGAGATCGCGATTACATACAAGGGAAGGCAGCCACAGCTTACTTCATATCTCTACGAGACCAGAGCTTCCAACATATTTGTGCATAAATCCATCACATACCAACCCACATGATGTTAATCCGAGGTAGCGTAGCACCTCTATGCGAATCAAGATTAACATTATTTCTCTTCATGAAATACGACACCTCCCCAGATATGGCCGTCGATGTGGTTAACATTTATTAATGCGGCCTACATATCCGCAATTTAGCGGGGCCAGTGCTTGAAGAAAGCAACTTAAAGTATTACATACCCTTTGATTTGCTTTCTCGTTAGGTGCATAACACGTAAGAGGATTGAGGCGAGTGAGATTCACGTGCGAGTGGGATCTTGGAATCGAGATGGTGCGGCGGCGTAAGCGGCCCGACACAAAATGGTCATTCTCAAGGATAGGTGCAAGGATATGATGGCATTTAGCTACCACAATTCCTTCATCCACACGATTTCACTATTTTAATGACATTGATCCTTGGTGATTTACCCTTTCTTTTTTCTTTGTTGGTAACTGCCAACCCATATGGTTGTGGCGGGGATAAAAAGATTTTTGCTCTTCCTTTCGAGAAGGCAATGTCTCTACATACAAGCACGGATTGATTAAGATTAACGGTAGAGACGAATAGCAACAAATACGGCTGCGGTTACAGCAGGGTTATTACGCCATAAAGATCCACTAAAGCGACTACTCATTTTAGAGTTAGTTGCATAAGATGCTATATGGATGCAACCACTTTCATTTTCGGTACGTGAGGGCGGTTCTTGAATGGCGTGAATGGCGTGAAATTCCATAAGTTTATCCTTGTCATCATTTTGTTGTGTCCCGAGGATCAAGATGTTAGTGTCATATTAACTGTTGATCCATGACAATAAGCATAAATTGATACCCTTCAATCTGTTCCAGTGGTTTTAGACCTGCAAAATAGGTAAAATATATAATAAGCCTCTTGAAGTATAAAGTATTAGAGAAGTAAATGTAAGCTAGCAATTACCGTTTGCAGCGGATATCCCCTACTACAGTTTACACTCTCTTTCAATTTGTTTGGCGCCGGCTTTGGACCATAAATTTAGTCGTTGCCTTGTTGCAATCTCGAAGCTTCTTCAAGCATCATCTAGCTCCTTTGAATGCGTGCATAGAGATCTCTGAAGACAAGAAAGTGCTTCATTCTAATGTTTTGGCAAGGCAAAAAAAACCGATACTGCCAAAGAAACGAGCCTTTTTCCTGCTTGAACTATGGCGGCTTGAACGTTTTCAATGTAATAAGTCTGGCTTATCTTAGGTAATTTTGTCACGTAAACCGTCAACATAAGTTTCAAAATGCAAAAAAAAAAAGAAATAGAAACCGAAAGGGAGAAATTGCTTTACGGGCTTCGAACTGTTGCTCAATATGCTTGACTTCGGCTTCAACGAGGTGGGATCTCTTTTTTTGGAAACAACCTGGCGCAAAATATTGAACATTGAGTGAACTCTAACTATGAGGATACGATACCAATGTCGAGAATGTAATCACCCTACCTTCCACATACTCACGTCTCCAAATCACACTTAGCGATTGCTTATGAGTTGTTTGCAATTCTCAAAGGTATTCTTAGATGTGGTTGGGCTGTATCGATGGCGGCGGCATCTTTTGTGCCCGAGGTTAAACCAATTGGGATGTGCGAGAATGATAAAATGCAACTACTTCAACAACATTCTTCTTTTTCACCTACAACATGGGAATTTTGCTATATTCGGAACTTAAGCATAATTACCTGGCATGAATTGTTTAGTTTACTGTGATTTTACTTCTTGCTTTCTTGATACTACCCATATGCATTGACACAGTGGGTGTCGATAAGAAATGTAAACACTTGATTGATCAAGGGAGATGTAGAAGTAGATAGAAGCAAAATGGAAGGAAAACAATGGGGTACAAATCCAAGAAAGCGAGGCTTAAATGTTAATTACGTACAAGTAGTTTTTACTTTTCTGGGGCAAACTTTTACGATAATGTAAACAAAATAAGAAGTACATTGGTGTACATAGCTATCACTGATGTAAGGAAAACCAAATGTAAGTTAAAGTAGTATTTTATCAGCCCACCACATCAAATACATCATTCGGCATTGAATGTAAAGGAAAGGAATCAAATAAATTCCTTATGCATTTAGATGCAGCCGCCAGAAATGCAAAATCTGATAAATGCAATACACCACATTAATACACCTGTAAAAAATTCCGAGAGAAAAGCACTTCTTAGCACATGTAAATGTAAATAAGAAGCAAATACATTTCCTCTACGGTAAAAGACAAAACCACGCCAAATCAAGTACTATCTGAGTTATGTACATGATGGAAACTAACACATCTGGCACCTCAAACTAGTATGTAATCCAAAATAGAAATAGATGTACGCCGGAAGAGGGATTTCAAGTGGAGATATTACCATGGTCGAGTCAAAGGCAATCATTAAATTTTAAACGCAGTATTGCTTATATGTGAGAATGTTCCAGATCTTCTTGAGTATGGGAGGGCCTATCGGATCTGATCTTTCCAAATGTAGTCATCTCCTTTATTCTATTCTCCACGGTTGGAATTGCTTCAAATCGCTGATTTTTCGTGGCGTACAATTCTTACCAAATCGACCTTTAAACAATCAGTAGAATCATTAGAGCATCTAAAATTCTGACAATATAGCGATTTCTCACTCCTCTAAATGGGATGCCAGCCATTTACGCATAAGTTGGCTTCGGCTTGCTTTAAACACATGCCATAATCTTTGAGCCCGCTCACATATTTTTGCATCTTTATTACGCACAAGTCTTGTCAAGCTCTTAGCACTCTCATGCTTCCATGAGTTCAATTTCCATTGTTTTCCTTTTCTCTTTTAAAGTCACGTATTTCATCAAGCATGGAGAAGCGAGAATCTAATCTCTTCTTTCCCTCCACCTTTTTCATCATTTCCAAGCACTGCTAATTCTACTGAGGCATACATTTAATAGCTTTAACATTGGAAGACTTTACTTTAGCTAATTCGAGTCAGGTCATCGGTCTTTTGAGAGCCTTTTTGAATGAAGACTTGCACTTGCTTTCACCTCATCCCAATCAATGCTTACTCACTTTGTAATGAAGTGCATATGCTCGGGCAAAATACAATGGAATGTGATGATTTGCAATGTCTTTTCCCTACAAAAAGCACGTGCTCATACCTGAGAAAAAATGCATTCAACCCGAGGCTTAATCCACGCACTCTTGATAACCCACAACAGCCGGGGGCTTAGGAACCCCAAATTGCACTATTTACACTAGCCACAGGAAACATCTTATCAAAATTGATTTGCTCCTAAGGCTGATGCTTGTCAAACTTCGAGTGACAGAGACCTCCCCGTCACGAAGACCCACTCTTGAGTTTTGGGGCTGATTCACAGTGGGCTCCAATACGTAGCACT